>CM066594.1:18775000-19167500 GCA_033816785.1 Picus viridis
CTTGAGTGGGAGGAGTTTGGTCTCCACATTCCTCCTCTGCCTTCCCTCCTCCTCCTCATCTCCTCCATGTGGACATCTGCTTAACAACAAGGAAGCGACGTCAAGGAAGCCAAGGACTGCAGCTGTGTTTTCTGACAATCAAAGCCATGCCAGTTGGGTGCCTGATATTTCATTTCTCTGCCTTCAGCACCAAGCTTGCACACCCAGACCTCCACTGGCACCTTTCCTCTTTTCACGCAGGGCCTCGAGGGTCGAAGAAGACTCACGGAATCCTTGGGTTGGAAGGGACCCCCAAAGGCCATCTAGTCCAGCCCCCTTGGGGGATCACAGGCTGTCAGGGGTTGGAAGGGACCCAAAGAGATCCTTGAGTCCGACCCCCTGCCAGAGCAGGACCACACAACCTAGCTCAGGTCACACAGAACACATCCAGATGGACCTTGAAAGCCTCCAGAGCAGGCGACTCCACAACCTCTCTGGGCAGCCTGCTCCAGGGCTCTGGGACCCTCACAGTAAGGAAGTTCCTCCTCGTGTTGAGGTGGAACTTCCTGTGCTGGAGTTCCATCCATCGCTCTTTGTCCTATCCCAGGGAGCAGCTGAGCAGAGCCTGTCCCCTCCCTCCTGACCCCCAGCCCTCAGATATTGATAAACATTGATTAAATCCCCTCTCAGTCTTCTCCAGGTCCCTCAGCCTCTCCTCATAAGGCAGTGCTCCAGGGGGGTTGTTGCCCCCTTGCAGCCCTTAGGACATGGCCCACACTGAGGTTTGCAAATAGGTTCATAGCTGAAGCTCAGAGGTTGATGTGAGCTCCATGCTCCACTTGCCAGCACTTCCCCAGTCCCTTGGCTGGGAATCCATGGCCACAGTTTGCCCTTCCATGGAGCTGGAATTGCAAAGCCCTTTTACTGCATTGATCCCTCTCTAGCCTTGTTCAGTGAGGATGAGGAGGGGCTCACTTCTCGGGTGCCTGGTGCACCCTCACTTGGTTATTATTAGCTGAGCCAGAGAAGACAGGAAGACTGAACTGTCATTTTCTGACCAGGATCCAGAAAGGCTTTGGGAGGAGAGCTGAAACCATAGAGGCTGCCCAAACCTGATCCCTTGCTGAGGATTTCTCTCTTCTACTGAGAAGGCAACAGGATATTATAGCCAAATAAAAGGCAATTTACCCAAGGAGGCACCAGAGCAATGCTCAAATGAATTGAAATCTGTTTTTTTCCCCTCATTTCAAGGACTTCACCGGGGGTCAGGTCCCCTCCAGAGGCAGAACTCCCCTAGCTGATTATGCTGCTGGTAAACGTGTTTATGATGGGGCAGAGCAGTTGAAACCACCCAGGCCAAGTGCTGATGAGGCAGGCTGGCTAAATTTGCTGGACCAAAGTGACCTTTGTTGCACTAAGAACCAAACCTTATGGGAGGGAAATCTTGCAAATAGCTGCTAATAGTTTAAATGAATTACCCAAGATGATGATGGGGAAGAGCTGAATGTGTTAGAGGGCTTGACACAGCGGGGGCTGCACACTGCATATATGGCTGACTGTATTAGAGGATGCTTTGCAGGAGGAATAATCTACTTTGGGACCTCCAAGCTCCTGCTGGCACATGCCCACAGGGAGGAAACAAGCAGATAGGTCTTGTACACACGAAGTGTTTGACATTTCTCTTCCAGCCCTCAGCTCCTTGCACATATTGGGTGGCACAGAGCAGGATTTGGGGCTCTGCCATCCTCTGAAGTCCTTTCCTGGCTCTTCCCGAGCACTGCAGTTAATTAACAGCTCTACAGAACCATGAAGCTGTGCTTGTGGTGGATGGGTCTTGTCTTCAGTGTGTTGGAGAGTGTCCAGAGAAGGGCAATCGACCTGGGGAAGACTTGTGAGGAGCAGCTGAGGGAACTGGGACTGTTCAGGCTGGAGAAAATGAGGCTGAGGGGAGACCTGCTTGCTCTCTACAACTCCCTGAAAGCAGGTTGGGGTTGGTCTCTTCTCCCCAGTCTCAGGTGATAGAAAAAAGAGAGGAAATGGCCTGGAATTGTGCCAGGGGAGGCTTAGGTTGGGGACTGGGAAAATTTTCTTTCCTGCAAGAGTGCTCAGGCACTGGAGGGGGCTGCCCAGGGTGAGGGTGGAGTCACCATCCCTGAAGTGTTCAAGAAACCTGTGGCCATGGCACTTTCTGCTTAGGCCACACCTGGAGTCCTGTGTCCAGTTCTGGGCCCCAGGTCAGGAGATGTTGAGCTGCTGGAAGGTGTCCAGAGAAGGGCAACAAAGCTGGGGAGGGGTCTGGAGCACAGCCCTGTGAGGAGAGGCTGAGGGAGCTGGGGTTGCTGAGCCTGCAGAAGAGGAGGCTCAGGGGAGACCTTCTTGCTCTCTCCAACTCCCTGAGGGGAGGCTGTAGCCAGGTGGGGGTTGGTCTCTTCTCCCAGGCACCCAGCCCCAGAACAAGAGGACACAGTCTCAAGCTGTGCCAGGGGAGGTTGAGGCTGGAGGTGAGGAAGAAATTCTTCCCAGCAAGAGAGATTGGCCCTTAGGATGTGCTGCTCAGGGAGGTGGTGGAGTCCCCATCCCTGGAGGTGTTTAGGAAGAGCCTGGCTGAGGCACTTGGTGCCATGGTTGAGCTGATCCACACACAGGGCTCAGCACTGCTCTGCTCTCCTGCTCTCTTTGCAACCTACTGAGGTCCAGCACTGCCAAGCCAGTGTGCTGAGTCCACCACAGACCATTTCTCCATTGCTCTGAGGAGGGACAATGAGCTCACTCGCTCCCCTGGCCACTCCTGGTATCCTTTACCTTCCCATTCCAAGGTGGCTCCTTCAGATCTTGGATGAGATCAAGGTTCCACAGCTGTCCATGCAGCTGCTGGCAGAGAAAGTCCTTATTCAGTCAGGCTGAAGGACTGGGAGTTGTTCAGCCTGGAGAAGAGAAGGCTCCAGGATGACCTTACAGCAACCTTCCAGTACCTGAAGGGGGCTACAGGAAGGCTGGGGAGGGACTTTTTACAAGGGTCTGTGGTGACAGGACAAGGGGCAATGGTTTGGAACTAGAGCAGGGCAGATTTAGATTGGACATTAGGAAGAAGTTCTTTACTGTGAGGGTGGTGAGACACTGGAGCAGGCTCCCCAGAGAAGCTGTGGACACCTCATCCCTGGAAGTGCTGAAAACCAGGCAGGACGAGCCCTTGAGCAGCCTGGGCTGGGGGAGGTGTCCCTGCCCGTGGCAGGGAGGGCTGGAACTGGATGATCTTTGAGGTCCCTTCCAACTCCAGCCATGCTAGCATTCCTCACAAGGCTGACAGGCTGGTGAGGCAGAGCTCAGGTGAGCAACAGCATTACCACCCCCAGAGGGGGCAGCAGAGCTGCACCTACCAAAATCTACCTGCGGGCATCACACAGGAAACCTGTCAGAGAGCCCAGAGTCGATCCAGGCTTCCCCAAGACCCGATTACCACATTAGCTTCTCCTCCCTTGGACATTAGGGCGGGCTGTGAGGAGACAACTGCTGCTGGCAGCATCTGAGTGATCTCTGGCTCGGAGGAGGGGAGCACAAGGAGGCACTGAACTGCTGCAAACCCATGGAGAGCATCTGGAAGTCAGGAGAGCATCTTGTCCTCTCTTTCTGTGGGACAGCCAACAGTATAAGTCACAAGGAACAGCTGCCTGAAAGAATCCTTTCATCACTTCAGACAGCCAGCAAAGCCAACAATACATAGCTCGGCTTGGCCACTGCTTAAAAAGAGTTTGCTGCTGGAAGGCCAAAAACTTCAGCCTCCGAGGAATCTCTTTCCACAAAGCAAGTTAAAGGAGCAATTGGTTTGGAGAGAGCTGGGCCAAATGAACAAGAGAAACAGAAGGCACCCTCAGGAAGCCCCAGGGGCTCCCCAGCCCTCTCCCCTCCAAGGGACTAAGTGCAGAAAGCAGCAGGGGCTGTGCCACAGAGCTCTGCGGGTCCCGTCCGGCCGCCTGCCCCACCAAGCAGCTCTGGATGAAAGAGCTGCCCTGCTGCCCTCGGGCAGAGCTCGTCCCACACCAGCCCCCTCCAGCCCCCCTCCCCAGGCACTGCTGCAGTGTCCTGCTCCACACAGACCAGGCAGAGGGTGGTGGGACACGAGGAGCATGTTGGCTATTTTAATCCCCCACACAGACGCCCAACAGCTGCTGGTGCCGAGCCCAGGCCCGGCGCAGCCACCTCCCCTTCGCAAACCTTGCTGCAACACCTGGTCCCCCCTGCCCTGGCACCAGGGGAGTGGGCTGCTAGGGGTGGCCAGCTCCACCGAGGGGTGCAGAGCTCTGCTGCCACCATCTCCAAGACTACAAGCTGTGCAGGGGGAGGTTCAGGATGGATCTCAGAAAGAAGTCCTTCCCAGGAAGAGAGGTTGCCCCTTGGGATGGGCTGCCCAGGGAGGGGGTGGGGTCAGCGTCCCTGGGGGTGCTTAAGAAGAGCCTGGATGAGGCACTCGGTGCCATGGTCTGGTTGATCAGTTGGGCTTGATGATCTTGGAGGTCTCTTTCAACCTGGTTGATTCTGTGATTGTCTTGCCCAAGAGTCACAAGCGCCAGCAGCTCGCAGAGGCAGCCGTGGAGGACACCCAAGCAGAGCCCAAGGCATTTCTGCTCCAGGAACCCCAGGGACTCCCAGGCAGCTGCTGGTGAAGAGAAGTCCCTTCCAGCCCCTGCCACTCGTTGGTTGCCGCAAACTGGAACCCAGGAGCTTCCACCTGAACAGGAGGAGAAACTTCTTTGCTGTGTCAGTGCCCAGAGCCCAGCAGCAGGCTGCCCAGAGAGGTTGCTGAGTCTCCTTGTCTGGGTGATTTGGAAGTGGACTTGATCACGGAGGCCTTAATGATCCTGTGGAAGTGCTCCAGGGTCCCAATTAAGGAGCAGTGCTGTGGTGGCCCTGCACAGACCAGTGCCACACTGGAGTGTTCCATCAGCCATATCCTGCTTGTCACAGGGTTCCAACAGATGCTGAGGACAGACACAGGAAGGAAGATGAAGCCTGGGAAGGCAAAGGGTGCTGGGAGAAGCCAGGTCTGGCTAGCTGGAATGGCAGCCATGCAAACTTCAATCTGTATTAAAATCTGAGCAGGAGCCCAAGCTTGCTGCAAGCCAAGGAGATAAATGGATGCTGAAAGTCCAACTCCAGCTCACCTTTGCCCTTTCATTAGCTCTGGATGTGAAAATGTTCCTATTTACAGACCTATGGAGGCAGGCAAGTAAATAAAGGTACAAACAAGCTCGAAGCAGTAGGTTAAACCTCTCTGCAGGACATAGCACAGCTTGGTGGGGGCAGCTAAACAGGCATCAGGATGCAGAACACAGAGCCCACATTTCTGAGCAGTCCAGGTGCAGAGCAGCTGATTTCTGTGTTTAGGTGCGAAGGAGCCATTGTCTCAGTGCACCCCAGCCTGGGAGCTGGCTGAGGTGTGTTGGCCCCAGGTGGATCTCCTGGGTGCAACCATGGACTTGCACCCAGGGCTCACAGAATCATTGAGGCTGGAAAAGACCTCTGAGGTCATCAAGTCACACCACCACATCAGCCAAACCAGGCCACCAAGTGCCACATCCAAGCTGTTCCTAAAGACCTCCAGGGATGGTGACTCCACCACCTCCCAGGGCAGCACATCCCAATGCCTTCAGTCCATCTCACTGGTGCTGCCACCTGAAGCCTTCCTACAGGGAATGAGAAATGGCTGCAACAAAAGCAGAGGCTGGGGTGTATTTTACCAGTAAAATCTCTCATGTTAAAGGAAATCCAGTTTGCTGAGAACCTGGAAATCCAGCAGGCTGGGGTTTGGGACAGGAGGTACTAAAAGGTTGGGTGTTCGGGACAGGAGGTACAACAGGGTTGGGTGTTCAGGACAGGGGGTACAACAGGGTTGGGTGTTCAGGACAGGGGGTACAACAGGGTTGGGTGTTCAGGACAGGGGTACAACAGGGTTGGGTGTTCAGGACAGGAGGCACAACAGGGTTGGGTGTTCAGGACGGGAGGTACAACAGGGTTGGGTGTTCAGGACGGGAGGTACAACAGGGTTGGGTGTTCGGGACGGGAGGTACAACAGGGTTGGGTGTTCGGGACAGGAGGTACAACAGGGTTGGGTGTTCAGGACAGGGGTACAACAGGGTTGGGTGTTCAGGACAGGAGGTACAACAGGGTTGGGTGTTCAGGACGGGAGGTACAACAGGGTTGGGTGTTCAGGACGGGGGAGGTACAACAGGGTTGGGTGTTCAGGACGGGAGGTACAACAGGGTTGGGTGTTCAGGACGGGAGGTACAACAGGGTTGGGTGTTCAGGACGGGAGGTACAACAGGGTTGGGTGTTCGGGACGGGAGGCACAACAGGGTTGGGTGTTCGGGACGGGAGGTACAACAGGGTTGGGTGTTCAGGACGGGAGGAGGTACAACAGGGTTGGGTGTTCGGGACGGGAGGTACAACAGGGTTGGGTGTTCAGGACGGGAGGTACAACAGGGTTGGGTGTTCAGGACAGGAGGTACAACAGGGTTGGGTGTTCGGGACGGGAGGTACAACAGGGTTGGGTGTTCAGGACAACAGGGAGGTACAACAGGGTTGGGTGTTCGGGACAGGAGGTACAACAGGGTTGGGTGTTCGGGACAGGAGGTACAACAGGGTTGGGTGTTCAGGACAGGAGGTACAACAGGGTTGGGTGTTCAGGACGGGAGGTACAACAGGGTTGGGTGTTCGGGACAGGAGGTACAACAGGGTTGGGTGTTCAGGACAGGAGGTACAACAGGGTTGGGTGTTCAGGACAGGGGGTACAACAGGGTTGGGTGTTCAGGACAGGAGGTACAACAGGGTTGGGTGTTCAGGACGGGAGGTACAACAGGGTTGGGTGTTCAGGACGGCAGGTACAACAGGGTTGGGTGTTCAGGACGGGAGGCACAACAGGGTTGGGTGTTCAGGACGGGAGGTACAACAGGGTTGGGTGTTCAGGACGGGAGGTACAACAGGGTTGGGTGTTCAGGACGGCAGGTACAACTTATGTTCTGCGGAGGTTGGGAGGGGAAAGGCCATTTGCCAAGCAGCTGAGATGTGTGTTGCCTGGGCACCAGCTGCCATCTGGGTAGTCCACAATAAAGCCGCCCCTGATCCCACCTTAATCCACAACCTCTTCATTCCCATCCTGCAATTTACCACATTGTGTCCTGGGGTGGTTCAGCCTGGAGAAAAGGAGGCTGGGGGAGACCTCCTCACTCTCTGCAACTCCCCTGAAAGGAGGTTGGAGCCAGGTGGAGGTTGCTCTGTTGTCCCAAGGAACAAGTGAGAGGACAAGAGGGAACAGCCTCACACTGCAGCAGGGCAGGTTTAGGTTGGGCATGTGGAGCAAATTCTTCCCCAGAAGGGTTGCCAAGGCTCCAGGCAGTGATGGAGTCTCCATCCCTGGAGGAGGTTCAAAGCTGTGTAGATGTGGTGCTGAGGGCCATGGTCTAGTGCTGACTAGGGCTGGGCTAACAGCTGGGCTTCAGAACCTTAAGGCCCCTCCAACCCAAACCATTCCAGGGTTCTCTGAACTTCCCATATTGACCATGGAGGGGGAGAACAGAGCTTAGGGCCCATCACGGCTCTGCCTTAGCTCTGAGGCTCTGTACCCAGTAGAGCTGCAAGCACCAGTATTCCCTCCCTCTCCTCTCACCTCTACTTTGGCATATCCAGCCCTGGAGAGCAGGGCAAAGCTCTTTGGAGCTCACTGCCAGATCCACTCACTTGCTGCTCCCCCTCCAGAAAGCACTGGTGCAAAGGGAGCAGCACCATTCCCACATGCTCCAAGGCATCACCTTCACCTCTGAGCAGCCAAGGCAGGACTTGCTGCCCTCAGCTCATGGCACAGGAAAAGAAAAACGAACAAAAAAACCCCAAGAAGCAAATCATTGACACGGGAATGACCTACTCAGCAGTTGTTAGCCCAGCTCCAAAGAGCTCACTGCTCTTAATGATGTCTCCAGAGCTTTGCTGGGAGGGAATATTAAAGAGGGGAGCAGGAAAACAAGCTGCTTGTCTTTGGTGACTGACTGATGCCAACAGACTACAACTTGCTGAGCATTTTCAAGCAGCATTTACAGTTGACAGCCTGGCATTTGGAAGCCCTGAACGACCTGGAAGGGGATGGGGGAAATTTCCAGTCAGGAAGGCTGAAGTGCACTAAAACTGCTTTTGATTGGAGCTGTTGAGAAAGGAAGCAAGAGCTGACTGGCACGCATGCTTCAGGGACACCTTTGCCTCCAAGGACAAAAAGCAGTTTGGTGCTTGCAGCAGCCAAGGACATGAAGGTATCGAAGTTGAAGAAGGATTAAGCATCCACATGGTGGGCACCAGGCTAAGCACCAGATCCTAGTGCTACTGAGGGGGCTGAAGAGTCACACTGCAAGAGAGCTCCTGGCCAAGGACTTCCAGATCCTGGCAGAGGGTGAAGGAGCTCAGTGGATCCTCCTGTTTGACTCTGCACAGCTGCAGCCAAGCCCCTGCGTGGTGAGGATGCAGTAACTAGGAGGAGGAAGGCTGCAGCAGGGTCACCTCTGTCTCTTCATACTCACAGCTCTAGGCTGGGCACCCCAAACCAAAAAATGATTAACAAAATCTTGGAATCAGATTGGTTTGGAGAGGAAGGAAGCTCCAAAGGTCATCCAGTCCAAACTCCCTGCAGCCAGCAGGGACAGCTGCAACCAGAGCAGCTCGGAGCCCCAGACCTGGAATGGTGCCAAGGATGAGGGATCCACCACTTCCCCTAGGCAGCCCGGGGCAGGGCTTCACCACTTCCAGTGTAAATCTCCACTGGCCACGCAAAGTCCAGCCTTGAAAGGCCTCAGCATGGGTCCTCAGTACCCTTCAGCCAAGCAAAAGGAGAAACCCCAACCACCAAGAAGAGAGCCCGAGGGAAGGAAATGAAACCAAGCCAAAGCCTGTTTGTGACAAGCTTCACCACCTCAGTTTTGCCACGCAGGACATGCACCCTGCTCTCGATGCTCTCCAGCCTCAGGAGAGTCATTTTGCTCCCTGTGTGCTTTCAGAAAGGAGCTCAGGATGTGGCACTGGGAGGCAATGAAGTGTCAGGACCTGTATGGGGTCTGCATCTTCATCTATTGTGTGCCCTCTGCTGGCAGCCTCCTCCTGCAGGAGAGCCCTGCAGAGGTCTGGTGGGACTTGGGTCTTCCCTTCAGATGAAGGAAAATAATTAGCCACAAGCCACCAAAGTGCAGCAGCAGCAGCAGCAACAGAGAAGGGATTTAACTTCTGCACATTGCACAGTGCCAGGGAATGAGGTTCAGCCTCTTCTGATGGTCCTTGGAGCAGGCTGGTCCCTGCAGGAGCTCCTGCATCCCGCCTCTTGTTGACCCATTGCTTGGCAGACTGCTTCCAAGGAGCAGGATGCTTGGCATGACCACATCCTGAGATAAATGAGGGCAAAGGGGACATCACAGCTCACAGGATGTTAAGGGTTGGAAGGGACCTGCAAGGATCATCAAGTCCAATCCCCCTGCCAGAGCAGGACCATAGGATCCAGCACAGGTCACACAGGAACACAGCCAGATGGGGCTTGAAAGGCTCCAGAGAAGGAGACTCCACAACCTCTCTGGGCAGCCTGCTCCAGGGCTCTGTGAGCCTCACAGTGAAGAAGTTCCTCCTCATGCTGAGGTGGAACCTCCTGTGATGGAGTTTCTACCCATTGCCCCTTGTCCTACCCCAGGGTGCAGCGGAGCAGAGCCTGTCCCCTCCCTCCTGGCCCCCAGCCCTCAGGTACTTATAAACATTTCTTTAATCAGCCTTCTCTTCTCCAGGCTGAACACCCCCAGGTCACTCAGCCTCTCTTCATCATGCAGTGCTGCAGTCCCTACATCACCCTTGAAGCCCTCTGTTGGGCTCTCTCCAGCAGATCCCTGTCCCTCTTGAACTGGGGAGGCCAGAGCTGGATGCAGTGTTGCAGGGAGGTGATCCCACCACAGCATCACAGCTTGCATCCCACATCTGCTGCTGCAAAGCATAGAGCAGATGAAAATCTCCACGGCTTTGAACAGCTTACCCCCTGCCCAGCACATCTCTGGTGGCTTCCAGGAGATGACAACAACTTCAGATACTGACTAAGGAAAAAGAAACCTCGGGGGGGAAGAAAAAAAGAGAAAACAAGGGAGAAGAGAGCAATGAGCAAGGTAGAAAGCTCTATAAAAAGGGCTCCAAAGAGGCTAATGACACTGTTTAAACAAAGTTGTCTCCTGTGACAGTGCTAAATCCTTTTTATGACCTTTCAGCCTTTAAAAAACAGTTTATAAGACAATTTGCTAGTTGCAAGCCTCGCTCACAGTCACTAACTGCTGCTGGTGCTACCAGGAGCCCCATTAAGGAAGGAATCAGGCCCAGTTTATCATTCTCCCCTCCCTCTTATAAAAACCCTTTAACTCTTCCCCTCCTTTCCCCAGCAGTCAGAGCACTGAACAACCAGCAGCAGAGCAGGGAGGGAAGAGGAAAAGCCATCTGGAGAAAGAGAAATGTCCTCCTGGAGCTGCCCCACGGGAGGAAGCAATAGCTGCTGGGAGAGATGAAGCACATCCTGCTGTGCGCCGCCGCCGCTTGGCTCGGCGAGGCAGAGGGCAGGGAGACAGTTGTAATGCTCTGCAAACACAGGGAAAGCAACACAGAAAGCAGCTGTGATACACCAGGCAGGGGCACAGGAGTCGTTTTGTGGCCTTTAAGGAGCAGAGGCAACCCCAGGATAACGTTGCACACACCTGGTGAGGGAAGCAGTCGCCTTCGCTCATCCACACTCAGGGGAGAATCAACCACAGAAGGAACCAGGTTGGAAAAGGCCTCAGAGATCATCCAGTCCAACCTATGACCTAACCCCTAACCCCTCCTGACAACTCAACCATGGCTCCAAGTGCCACAGCCAAGCCTTTGTCGAACACCTCCAGGGATGGGGACTCCACCACCTCCCTGGGCAGCACATCCCAAGGGCCAATCTCTCTTGCTGGGAAGAACTTTCTCCTCATCTCCAGCCTAAACCTCCCCTGGCACAGCTTGAGGCTGTGTCCTCTTGTTCTGGTGCTGGCTGCCTGGGAGAAGAGACCAACCCTCACCTGGCTACAACCTCCCTTCAGGGAGTTGTAGAGAGCAAGAAGGTCTCCCCTGAGCCTCCTCTTCTGCAGGCTCAGCAACCCCAGCTCCCTCAGCCTCTCCTCACAGGGCTGTGCCCCAGACCTCGAGAAGCTTTGTGCCTCCATCTTCTTGAGCAGAGTTCCACTTCAGACCACTCCAAGCAAGGTCATTACTTCCCAGTAACTTTTCTGCAGGCTCAGCACTTCTCAAGCCAGGCTTTTCAACCCAAAATGGGGGTCATGAGCCCTTTGTGGCTGGGTCACCAGGCCTGGGCAGGTTCACGCTTGCTCCAGATAATGGACAAGGCTGAGCTGAGGGAAGAACATTTGTTGTGGTGGCTGGATGGGCAGTTGGGCATAATCTAATTTCAATTTATCTTTGTTAGCCAGCAAATCCATCTGCCTGCTCTGCTGGCCTGCATTATCATCCCAGGGCTACTGGGAAATATCTGCAAAGCCTTCTGCTGGCAGCAAGCAAAACAATCTCTGTTGCACAGATAAGTGTGGCAAGGTGCCTGTCCCTGAGCAGGGGGAGCAAGGATGGGGCAAAGGAATCAAAATTGGTTTATGACCCTAAGAAATAGGCTGAGAGACCTGCAAGGCTGTACCCCCTTCTGCTGCATGGTGTGGGCACGAGGAAGGGCTCCAGCTCTTGGCCAAAGCATCCTTTACTTTCAGCACAGAAAGGAGGAGATGCAACATCAGACCCACCTGGTGAGGGGTAGCATCAAGCCAAGGCATTATCCTGGGCCAGAAGGAGATCCTCATGCTGCTGGCTGTGGGTTTAGAGCTGTCTGGGCTGCTCCCCATCACTCCTGCCTCTCTCTGCAACTCCTCAAAAGGTGGTTGTAGAGAAGTGGGTGTTGGTCTCTTCTCCCCAGCACCTAATGAGAGGACATGGCCAGGAGAGGTTTAGGCTGGGTGTTAGGAGACAATTTCTTTGCTGCAAGAATGGTCAGGCACTGGAACAGGCTGCCCAGGGAGGTGGTGGAGACCTAGACCACCCCTGGAAGTGGTCAAGAAACCTGTGGCCATGGCACTATGGGACATGGTTTCATGGCACCATGGGACATGGTTTCATGGCACCATGGGATATGGCTTCATGGCACCATGGGACATGGCTTCATGGCACCATGGGATATGGCTTCATGGCACCATGGGACATGGCTTCACGGCCCTGCTGCTGTTGACAGCTGGAATTGATGCTTTTGGAGATCTTTCCCAGCGAAAACAATTCTAGGATGGCAACAGCCAGAGAAGCCTCCCAGGCAGGTGCCATTGCCAGGGAAGTGTTTGGATCAGGTTTGAGGCTCCTTCCTGCTGCCACTGTGGCCCCAGGGAGCATTAGTAGGACAGTGACAGAAGCCTCATACATATTAAACACCTCGAGGGTGCAATGCTTGATGAAGCATCCCATTCAGAGCCCTCTTTCCCTCTCTGCTGCCCTGTCTCTCTGAAGTGATCCTTGCTCTGCCGAGGAAGTGGCAGGATTTAATCAGACTTTCATTGGACTGTCAGCTTTTAAAATGGTCAAAGTGCCATCCACAGGGGAGCTCAAACAAAAAAAAACCCCTGAAATTCAGCACATCTGGGAGGAATCTTTGTAGTTCCACCCAGTGGAAGGGGTGAAGTGCAGCGGTGTGTGCCCGGCCCCTTCCTGTCACACCCGGAGAGGAGCTGTCACTCTTTCTCCCTCCCAAGCCTGCTGCGTTTCTGCTCCTCCCCACGCTTCCTGCCCCTGCCGCTCCATGAAGCACTTCCCTCTGGGAGTTCTGGGATGTCATTCCCTTGAGCAGCAGGAGGGACAGCAGGACCATCAGCAGCTTTAAGGCAGCAGCAGGGCTGCCCAGCTGCAAATTGGAAGGCTCAAACACTTCTGCCAAGCCGAGGTCTGCTGTGTCTTTGCTCCTTCCCCTCCCTGTTTCTCTGTCTGTGCCTGAAAAATGGTCTGTTTGGATTTGTCTGTTTGAGCCCCCACCAGCCCTCACCTTCTCAGCTCTTTTGCTACCTGACATGAAGAGCAGACCTGATGAGCTGGCTCTCAGGCAGGGGAGGGGATTCTTCCCCCACCAAAATGCAGTTCAGCCTTAGACCAATGAGAAGAAGAAGCACCAAGTACTCCTCAAGCTTCCCTGCCCCACAAACTGCATCTCAGAACCTAAGGGCTCCTCTGCTGGCTGCTCTGGAGCAGGTTTTCTTGACCTGCTGCTGCAGAACTAGGAATACAGAGGGATGTTCTGTCCTCTGCTCAGCCTGGCAAAGGCTGAACCCAGGGTCCTGCTTCCCATATCTGTGCTCAGAAGGGCTTCTGAAGCAAAGCTTCCCAGCAAAGGGATGCAATGCAATAATTCATCCTCAAACAGATGTTGCAGGCAGAGGCAAATGTATGTGGTGCAGAGATAAGTGAGTGAATGTTTCTCCCCAGCCTTGCTCAGGATTAGACAAACCCATCCTTGCTTCTCCCTGTGTTTAATTCTCTGATCAAATCCCACACCTTCTGCTCCACCTTTCATAGTCTGTGGTTCTGCCTTCAGCTGGAAGAGCTGCAAGGCAGCACCTGCTGCTCCCAGGATTTGTTTCTGGCTCAGAGAGGTAAAAAAAAACAAACAATCCAGAAGGAAACCTGTTCCAGCCCAGACACAAGGTGTCCCACAACACATCCCTGTTTTGAAGGGCTCGTTAGAAGCAGACCTTCTGGAAGCTGGAGGCTCACCCTTCATTACTGGCTGCACCATCCTGGAGGGCTGCTGCTGCTAATTGGCACGGGGCTGCGCTGCAAACGTGGAGCCGGCCCCGTTCTAATCCTGCACAAGGACTGTGTGTAGATTTTGATGGAGGCAGGTTTGTACCCCAGAGCCTCTTAGAAGCAAAATCCTATTTAGGTCAGCAGTGACATTTTTCTTTTCTTTCTGAGACAGTAGGCTGAATGCCAATGAAACTGGAGCACATTCGTTTGAGCAGTCAAGGGATTTACTTGCGAATACTATGGCTAACACCCATGTGAACGCTGCACGCAGTGCAGCCTGCTGGGCTGAGCTTCCCCCATGCATTCATCACTGCTGCTTGAACATCAGAGTTTCCACTCCAGAGGAAGCCCAGGTTGCTGCTAAAAGAAATCCTCTTTAGCTCTGTTTGGAAGAAAGCCTCACAGGAAGGGTTCCCAGAGAATCACAGAACTATCAGGGCTGGAAGGGACCTCAAGGCTCAGCCAGTTCCAACCCCCTGCCATGGGCAGGGACACCTCACACTACAGCACAGTGCTGAGAGCCACCTCCAGCCTGGCCTTCAGAACCTCCAGGGATGAGGCTTCCACCACCTCCCTGGGCAACCTGTGCCAGTCTCTCACCACCTTCCTGGGGAAGAACTTCTTCCTAACACCCAGTTTGAATCTCCCCACTTCTAGTTTTGCTCTGTTCCCCACTGGACCTGATCTTCAAGGTCTTTTCCAATCTAAATGAAGCTATGATCTTCTGTCCACAGGACCAGCTGCTATTAATTCAAGAGAGACTCAGTGCTGCCCAGGGACTGCACACCCAAATCACTTTGTTCCTAGCTTCCAGTGCCAGGGAATTGGTGCAGGTGGATTTAGGAGCAGCAATAACCACACGGCTCTCAGGATCTCAAGATGGTTTGGACCTACCCTTCCTTCTCAGCCTGGATCCGTGCTCTTTTCTTTGTCTTCTTCTGCAGCAATACTGCTCAGACTCCACATCAAGGCTGCAGACATCTGCTGCCTCTCCAACTGCTCCTCAGTGACAACCTGACAGGTCCTCACTGTGACAGCCACGCCAGATTTACAGCTTGTCAGACGCTGCCGTTGTCCGAGCAGAGCCACCTGGAGATGGGGAGGTGGTGGGAGGAGCAGAAGCAGAAGTGAGGAGGGATTGCATGATGCTGGGTTCAGTAAAATCACAGAAACAGAGAATTGCCTTGGGGGAAGAGACCTTGAAAGACCATCAAGCTCAGCTCTTAACCCAGCACTGTCAGGTCACACATTCCCCTGCACGCAGCGTGGGTGAGGCCATGCCTCGAACACTGGGTTCAGTTGTAAGTCCCTCACTACACGAAGGACACTGAGGTGCTGGAGTGGGTCCAAAGAAGGGTAATGAAGCTGGGGAAGGGTTTATAGCATAAGTTTTGTGAGGAGCAGCTGAGGGAGCTGGGCTTGCTCAGCCTGGAGGAAAGGAGGCTGAGAGGAGACCTTCTGACTCTCCACAACTCCCTGAAAGGAGTTTGGAGCCAGGTGGGGGTTGGTCTCTTCTCCCAAGGAACAAGTGACAGGACAAGAGGAAAAGGCGCAAGTTGTACCAGGGGAGGTTTAGGTTGGACATGAGGAACAATTTCTTCTCCAAAGGGTTGCCAAGGCCTGGAACCAGCTGCCCAGGGCAGCCTTGGAGTCCCCACCCCTGGAGAGGTTTCAAAGCTGTGCAGCTGGGGTGCAGGGGACCATGGTTTAGTGGCCACCTGTTGGTGCTGGGTTTCTGACTGAACTTGGTCTTTTCCAGCCTAAATCATTTGTGCTGGCATCCCAATATTTTAACAGCTACCCACACTTCCCTCAACCAGAGACCATCCTGGTGGTTCCCAATCTCCACACACAACTCCAGGGCCAGCAAGCCAACAACAACTCTTCTGCCTTCAATGTCTCATAAGGAAATGCTCCAACCCCAAGTTGACTTGAATAATTAAACCAGTGAGCTCCTGCCTAGACCAAGATTACTGACAGTGATTGATCAGCTCATGCAGCTTTATTAACATAGCCTGGCTGCAGGCTCCTTCCCAACAGCATCTTGAATCAATAGCCTAATAGTCTTCTTGGCTTGTTTCACTCCTGGTTAAACTCCCTGATTAATCCTGCAGACTATCAGAGGTGGCTCAGCTACACTTTCACAGGCTGATGAGGATTTTCACACCCAGGCATGGCAGGAAGGCAGCCAAGGTGTGCCAGCAGCCAAGATGTGCCATGGGAACCCTCCAGCCCTGCAGTGCCCTGGGAATCTCTCACTGCAGCAGCATTGTCTGGGAGAGAAGGGACTCCAAGGCAGGCTTGCACAGACACACACCTGAAGACATGCTGACAGGCAGCACATCCTCTGATGAGGTGTTCTCCATGACCTTCTGTGGCATCTTCCCTGCCCTCTTCAATTCTTGATCCTGAAAACAGTCTGGCCCAGCTGGTCTGCACTTGTTCACAGAATGGGTTGGGTTGACCCAAAAGATCATCTGGTCCCTACCCCCTGCCACGGCCAGGGACACCTTCCATTAGACCAGGTTGCTTTAGGCCCCATCCAACCTGGCACTGAGCACTTGGTGCCATGGTTTAGTTGATTAGGTGGTGTTGGATGATAGGTTGGACTCAATGATCTCAAAGGTCTCTTCCAACCTGGTCTATTCTATTCTATTCTATTCTATTCTATTCTATTCTATTCTATTCTATTCTATTCTATTCTATTCTATTCCACTTCCAGGCTTGGACCCTCCACAGCCTCCCTGGGTAACCTGTTCCAGTGCCTCACCACCCTTGCCGTAAAGAATTTCCTTCCAATATCCACTCTAAACCTCCCCTCCTCCAGCTCAAAACTCTTCCCCCTCAGCCTTTCACTGCAGTCTTTCATAAAAGCCTCTCCCCGTTGCTCTGCAGCAATGGCCTCTGAATATTGATCAGCATCATGAACAGGTCAAAAAACCAGAAACAAGCTAAAGCCAACATTGCCTGGAGCTCAGCCAGGCCAGACCTGAGGGGGCACTTGCAGCCACACAGCAGATCCTCTAGAGGAAATGGCCTGAAAGTGTGCCAGGAGAGGGTTAGGTTGCACAGTAGGAAACATTTCTTTGCTATGAGTGGTCAGGCTTGGCACAGGCTGCCCAGGGAGGTGGTGGAGTCCCCATCCCTGCAGGTGTTCCAGAAACCTGTGGCCATGGCACTTGGGGCCGTGGTGGTGCTGGGCTGATGGTGGGACTGGGTGATCTGAAAGGGCTTTCCCAACCGAAACAGCTCTGTGGTGCTGTGACTTTGGGATGGCTTTTTCCAGAGAAGCCAACTTGCCTCAGGTGTGTCATTAATCCTATGAATAGCCTCTCCCCAGCAGACAGCTTCCCTCCTGGCTTTTGTGCCTCTGGCCTCGCTGCTCACCTCCTGGAGAGACCAGAGGAGCTATTTTTGAGGCGTGACCTGCAAAGCAAAGATGGTCTTTGAGTCTTTTTGTTACTCAGCTGCAGAGAGCAGGTAAGGAACTGGGCTGGCTGCTTGTCCTACTTGGAGCTGACAGAGGTGTGCAGACTGATGGGAGCTGAGGATACAGCTTTTGATTCCTGGAAAGACTCAGAAAGGACAGAAAGGCCAAAAAAAGAGACAAGAAGGAGAGTTGGCAGAAGTGTGGTCTCCGGCCACCAAGGAATTGTAACTTCAGCAGCCGGTCACAGAACGTTAAACGGCAAAGGAGATTCTGGCTGGCCTGGAGAGCATCTGCACAGCCTGAGGGAGGCAGAACCTGCGGCAAGAGACTCAGCACGCTGGGGGTGAGGAAGTTTGACGTCTCTGCTGCCCAAGGCAGAGCAAAAGAGGTGGCAGTCCAAGGCAGCAGCTCACACATCAGCCCTTTAAGCGGCTCAGCGGGAGCTGGGCTGGGGCTGGCAAGCAGGGACACTTCTTGATTACACTTCCCAGCTCCCAACAGCAGCCTGATCTCATGGCTTCCAAAGCCCCGTGGCACAAGGGCTCCTAAGCTGTTAGCCAAGCACCGTGACTGGTCAGCCAGCTGCTTCAGAGAGTCACACAGCCCAGGGGGAAGCTGCACCTTCGATGGTCACAGATCCTCATCCACGCAGGGGTCAGGCAGGGCTTTAGCCCTGCAATTCCTGCCCCACAGCCGCAGGGAAGCTTCCTTGCATCTCCAGCAGCCCCCAAACCAGCAGAAGCGCCAGGCACAACCATGAAAGGACCATCAAGTTGATTGGTTTGGGTCTTTTTTTCCCCAGAGACATTCCTAGCTATGGCATTTGGGGTGGAGAAAGGATTTTCAGCATGAAATGAGCTTAGTTACCCATCTGAGGTGAAGGCTCTTTCCCAGACAGGAGGCACGCTTCTCTGCACATCACCCGACTTGTACTTAAAGCCTATTCTGAGGGTATTTTATTTTTAAGAGGGTTTAAATTCACACACTGCTCTGGAGAGTATTTCATCCTTGAAACACTCCTCTAGGCAGGAAAGTTTTCCTACCAAAGGTTACAAGAAACCAGCTCCTGACATTTAATCATGGTGATTTGCTTCAGCGAGCAGGGCTAGAGTACCCCTCTGCATAAATAAAGACATCAGTCTGGCTGAAGGCTCCTCACCCACTCCTGTTTCACGGGGCTAATGACAATAATAATGCTCTGATCTTAACTCTGGATGAAGCATCTCATGGGCAAGAAGCTTCTTGTGGTGAATGTAAGGCTTTGTGTGCAGGGAGCAAGAACAACATCCAGCTTCTCCTCAACTCAGCAAGGGGCTCCAGCAGCCTCACAACAAAGAAGTTTCTCCTCCTGTTCAGACAGAACCTCCTGGGCTCCAGTTTGTGCCCACTGCCCCTTGTCCTGTCCCTGGGCACCACTGAGCAGAGTCTGGCCCCAGCCTCTTGCCCCCCAGCCTTTAGCTCTTGCAGAGCATTGCTCAGCTCCCCTCTGGGGCTGCTCTTCTGCAGGCTCTCAGCCCCAGGGTTCTCAGCCTTTGCTCCTCACATTGCTGCTCCAGGCCCCTCAGCACCCTTGTAGCCTCCACTGGCTACAGAGCAGTTCCCTGTCTCTTTTGAACTGGGAAGCCCAGAAATGGACAGAGTACTCCAGATGTGGCCTCAGCAGGGCAGAGCAGAGTGGGAGGAGAACCAAACTGTTCTTAATGCATCACAAAAGAGGGAGGAAGGAAGGAAGGAAGGAAGGAAGGAAGGAAGGAAGGAAGGAAGGAAGGAAGGAAGGAAGGAAGGAAGGAAGGAAGGAAGGAAGGAAGGAAGGAAGGAAGGAAGGAAGGAAGGAAGGAAGGAAGGAAGGAAGGAAGGAAGGAAGGAAGGAAGGAAGGAAGGAAGGAAGGAAGGAAGGAAGGAAGGAAGGAAGGAAGGAAGGAAGGAAGGAGACTCGTGTTTGGATATAAAGTGATGCACCAGCTCTCACCTGGCACTCTGTGGTACCAGTCTGCTTTCCTCAGCCAGTAACTTTGAGAAGTGAAAAATGCAAGCCTATGTTCTTCAGAGCTGCAACAAGCAATTACCTCCTGAGGGAAGGTTGTTGGTGCCCATGCTCTTGGCACAGCTTGGTTTCTGAGGCACCAACAGACAGCAGATAAAGGTTTGGTCACAAATCAAGGTTGTCCTAGCAAAGACAAAGGATGGCTTTGCAGCATCTGCAGTGCCACTTGGATTAATAGCAGCAAAAGTCCCTGGGGAAGCACAGGACAGAGATGAGACACGTCCCCTCTCCACCCCTGCCGCCCCCAGCAGGGGGCTGGGGATCCTCAAGCTGAGCTCTGACAAGATCAGGCAGGTGCTGTGTGCAGCACTGAGGTTGTGCCCATGGGAGCTTCAGGACGCCTGGTTTGTGCTCAAAGCACAGGTCTCAACACCGCAGCAGCCAGGCTCTGCTCTCTGAAGACAGGGCTGCAATGGCTCCACCACCTCTCAGGATTATTTCTGGGAGAGATCCTCCTCCACCCCTGGTTAGATCAGTTCCTACCTGCATAAAACCCCTGAGCACTGACCCAACCACACCATGGCTCTTGCAAGGCGAGTGCTTCTCTGCTGCCTCCTTTCCCTGGCCACAGTGAAAGGGCCTCAAAAGCAAGAGAGAGCAACTAGGAATGCACAGCAGCATCTCTCCACTGCCTGCTCCAGTGTGAGCACAGCCAAGGCAGTGGACACAGAGAAAAAGCATCCTGGCAGGTGAGTGGACAGCAGAAGGGCACAGCTGACCGGATTTCAACTTCTGCAGCTTTCTTGTGCTCCCCTGTAAGGCAGAAACGAGCTGAGGGGGAGTGCTTGAAGCCCCTGTGGCAGCTAATTGTGGCTGCTCAGGGCCGTGTGAAACCAAGTGAGTGTGATGAGGGAGGGCAGGAGGACGTCTTGAGCAAGAGCAGCTCCCTTGCACGGCCAGCCAAGCTGGATGCCAGCTCCCCAGAGGCTCCGGCACGACAGTGATGCAAAGCCAGGGAACTCCCTTAGCAACCGTGACACTGGAAAAGGAGTCCCCAACCATGCAGGCTGTACAGAAACAGCAAAAAATGCTTTGCTACATCGATGCTGAACAAGCTGCAGCCCTGCCTCCAGAGCCAGCTCTCTCCAAGGGAGCTTCTGCCCTGGGGTGCAGGGCGCTGGGGGACTGGGCGCTGAGGTCCCGAGAGCATCCAAGGGACTTTGCAGCGTGAAAGCAGATGAAAGCAAAGGAAGCTTATGGAAAAAGTTACTCAGGCACTTCTGAACACCCATCCATCCATCCACCCACCCATCCACCCATCCATCCATCCATCCATCCACCCACCCATCCCCCCACCCACCCATCCCTGCCACTGCAAGGTGCCTGCTCCTCGTGCTCACTCCTGCCTAAGAGATTTATGTGCCGACCAAGGCGGAGCCAGAGGAGCCTTTGAGGTCACTTAGAGAGGTAAACTCCTCCCTGCAACCAGAAATAGATGAGAGAGCCAAGCCAGGAATGCTCCAGAGCAATTAGAAGATGTCTATGGAACAGACTACACAACATTTCCTTGTCACTGCTACAGGAGTCCAAAACAGCAACACAAAAGGCTTTTGCTAATTCTTTCCTGCTCCCTTCCCCTCACAACCACGAAAGAATATTAAACACCTCTGCTTTGCTCTCTGCTTCTTGTGTGCTCAGATCAGCTCTCCCTTGTCTCAATGGCTTAAAAGCCTGGTTGGTTGTTTTTTTCCCCCTTTAAAAGCCAGCTTGCCTGCCAGGTAGCTAATCTCTCAGTCTTGGCTAGGAGCCTCTCAGGGCTGCTGAAAGAGATAGCTGCTTCCCTTTGTTCTTGCGACAAGAAAAGCCTCAGCTATCAAATCGTTCCACATTCCTTTGTAGTCTGAGATGCTCTGAAATGGAAAGAATAAAACCCTCGTGTATCAGTCCAACAGATTAAAAGCTACTAAGGCTGGTGGTTAGATCAGCTTATAACCGTGCCACACCTCCCTGCAAAGCAAGCCTTTCCCAGCCCACGGAGCTGGGAGGGCTGCTAACAGCGTCCTCGACCTTGGGCAACAATCCTCGTGACCTTGCTTATGCTCATGGTCAGCCTGGGGATAGAACTGGAGGTTAAACTCTTCTTCCAGCCACAGCCCCCCTTCCTCCACAGAATCACCAAGGTTGGAAGAGACCTCAACCCCAGCTCCCTCAGCCTCTCCTCACAGGGCTGTGCTCCAGACCCCTCCCCAGCTTTGTTGCCCTTCTCTGGACACCTTCCAGCAGCTCAACATCTTTCCTAACCCGAGGAGCCCAGAACTGGACACAGGACTCAAGGTGTGGCCTCAGCAGTGCTGAGCACAGGGCACAATGACTTCCCTGCTCCTGCTGGCCACACTGTTCCTGATGCCCGCCAGGATGCCCTTGGCCTTCTTGGCCCCCTGGGCACACTGCTGGCTCCTGTTCAGCTGGCTGTCAATCCTTCCTCCAGCCACAGCCCCCTTCCTCCAGGTCTGAGGGAGGATGCCCTGAAGAGCAGAGCCAGCTGAGGACTGCAGCCCCCAGCCACCCTCTGTGAGCAGGCTGCACAAAGGAGGACATTCCACCAGGATGGGCAGAAGCCTCTGGCCTCAAGTTACAGCAGGAGAGGTTTAGGTTGAACACTAGAAGAAAATTCATCCCTGAAAGGGTTCTCAAGGACTGGAACAGACTGCCCAGGGAGATTTTCAAGACAGATAAGGGACATGGTTTAG
This sequence comes from Picus viridis, assembly GCA_033816785.1. Lineage (NCBI taxonomy): Eukaryota > Metazoa > Chordata > Aves > Piciformes > Picidae > Picus > Picus viridis. The sequence continues at coordinate 18,797,001 of CM066594.1, forward strand.
CAGCAGACTTATGAGAGTTGGATGATGGTTGGACCTGGTGATCTTAAAGGTCTTTTCCAGCCAAAAGGATTCCATGATTCTGTGTCCATAGCAGCCCAGGGGAGGCTCTTTGCACACTGCAGTTACACAGCTTGTCCTTTGCAAGGGTGCACATGGCACCTGCCAGGGCAACAACTCATTTCCACCAGCTGAGAGATGTTGCCCCGGGTTGCAAGCACAAATACCAGCCCAGTTACCAGCTGCCCCACTTCCAGGGACACACGGGTCTCCTCCCTGCACCTTTGGAAGCAGCTTGTTCTTCTCCAGCAGCTGGAGTGTGCTGTCCACCCACACCTGCTCCTGCTGCTTTTACAGCTGCAGAACATGTCTTTGGGTTTCTGCAGCAGAACAGCTTGAGAGAGAGAGTTCAGCAGAGTTTGATGAAGTTCCCTCTGCTGAGGAGCAAGCCTGCTCCTGAGCTAAGCAGCACAGCATCCTGGTTTCACATGCTGAGACAAGTGTAACAGGCAAGAGGCTGCTGTAAGCCAGAGAGGAGCAGCAGAGTACTCAGAGAATCCTAGACTGGGTTGGGTTGGAAGGGACCTTTAAGATCATCTAGTTCCAGCCCTCCTGCAAGCGGCAGGGACATCTGCAACTAGATCAGGTTGCTCAGAGGCCTGAGCCTGAACGTTTCCAGGGATGGGGCATCTAGCACCCCTCTGGACCAGCTGCCCCAGGCTCTTGCCTCCCTCACAGGGAAGAATTTCTTCTTTCTATCTCATCTACATCTCTCTCTCTCAGGTGAAATCCATCACCCCTTCTCCTGTCACCACAGGCCCTCATACTGTACAAAGGTACCAGCAGGTTTTTGGAAGTTCTCTTGATCTTGGGCAATCCATCAGGCAGCTTCAGCCAGAACAAGCCCAGAGGCCACACTGCACCCACTGCACCCAGCTGAAGCAAGAGGGAGATGCTTGTGTCACTGCACCCTGGAGCAGGCTGCACTGAGCATCTCTCTACTCTGACATTGCACTGGTTGCAAAAGCCCTGGAGATGGAGCCCAGCCAGAGCCTAACATCTCCCTGCACACTTAATGAGGGACATTAACTGTCAAACCTCAGCTCCTCATCCAAACATCCTTCAAACTCCTCCAGGGATGGGAACTTCACCACCTGCCTGCACCTCTGATGTCTCTTTGCAATGTGCAGCAGGAGAGGCTCGAGCAGGCAGCATCCATCCAGATCTGGGACCTGGGGCAGCAGGTTAAGCTTGTGCCATGCCATTCCCTACCCCACAGGTAGCTTCTCCTCATGCTCAGCTGGTATTAGAAGCCTTTGAAGTGTGTCTGTGCTTGTGGGCCAGGAGAAAAGTCTCCAGGGAAGTAATTTGCTACAAATACTCAGCTACTTAAAAATATTTATATATGCTAGGAAAGGATTAGACTTCATTTAGCCTTTTCCCCCACATTTAAACCTCATTTAATGCAGCATTAAGCTCTAGCTGCAGCAAATTGGTTTTGAAGTTGTAAAGGAGAAAGACTCTTGAAACAGCAAGATGGTTCAGTAAGGAGGGAAGACTGATGGCTCAGTGGCTCCTAGGGAAGACTGATGGCTCAGTGGCTCCTAGACTGCATTCATGGAAAACTAAAGGATGTCCAAGATCCTCAGGTCAAAAATGGTTATTCACAGGATCCTGTCCCCAGATCAGGGAGCATCACAGGCACACAGGCATCTAAACCAGCTTTCAGGGGTCAGCAGATGAGGGCACTTGGCCTAACTTGCTACAGAAGAGGCTTTCAGGCTCAGGGTACCCTCTCATGAGCCAAGTTCCACACTTAAAGGCAGGAACATCACATTATTTGGAACCACTGATGTGCAAGAGAGGCTTTCCCAAGCCAGCGTGGGCAGGAAAGGAGCAGCAGGACTGCACTTTGCAGAGAGGAAAGGACATAACCAGCTCTCAGAGAGGCAGGGCTTTGGCACAGCCACCTGAAGACCGGTGGGGTTGCACAAGGGGCTGGGAAAGGCATCAGAGGTGCATGAACTCCTTAGCAGGACCACTGAACTCCTCTGCCGCCCCAAGTCCCACCAGCACAGCCCCAGAAGAGCATCCTGAGGAGTTTTGGAGCTCAGCAGACCATTGCAAGGTAAGAGCTGAGAGTGAAGACCATCTGCCTTGATGTGCCCCATACAGGATGTGTTCTGGAGCTGTTCTCCAGCTCTGGCACCCCCTGTGCAGGAAGTGTTGAATCTCCTGCAGATGGTGACCTGCAGGAGATGGAGCTGCTGGAGCCAGCTAACCAACATCTTGGTGTGCAGGCAACTGGAGCTGGTCCACAGTATTGGAAATAAGATGCATGGCTCTTGGCAGGCAGCTCAAGCTTGAGGAGCCTCCTGTTTTCCTCCCCCTGCCATCAACCCTGACCAAAACACCTCCCCAGAAGGCAGCTCAGGCACTCAGAGCTTGCCCACTTTCAATGAAACTGCTTTTCACAACCAAACCCCAACCTGTGTTTGTGCAGCAGCAGCCACCAGCAAATATTTACTGTCTTCAAAGAGCCATCAGTCACCTGAACAAGACCATTTCTCAAGCACTGAATGGGAAAATAACACTCCAGTGTCTCAGCCCAGTTACATCTGGCTCCAAGCTACCTGGCAGATGGGAAGGAAACTGGCCATAAACGCTTGAAAACTTGAAGCTTCTGGAGGTTGTGAAGTCTGCAAGTCAGGAAAAGCCACTCAGAGTGAGGTAAGCAAAGGCTGTGTGGAAAAGCAGAGAGCTGTCAAAGATGCTGAGGCAGGAAGATGCCCTGGAGAGACACAGAACATCTTTACACACTGCAGGCAAGACAAGCTCCTACTATGCTCTTCATCACCTCCTCTTGCTCTCCCTGGCCACAGAGGTGCCAAACCAACCTGGGCTTCTCCTCTGGGACCTTTCATCCTCTTCATGCTCTCCTCCTGCTTTAAGAAGTGAAGCAGCATTTCTTCTCACTCATTCAAAGCCACCAGCCAAGAACAGGCACTGCTTCTCCAAGAGCACCAGCAGGAAACCCCTCAGCTCCATGCAGCAAAGCAGCTCCTGAACAGCCACCTCAGAGACAAGGCACCACCTGCAAACTCTTTCCTACCCCTTATGTACCACCCACCTCTCCCAGCAGCCCAGCAGCCCCTTCTGCTGGGCAGCTACAGCTCCCCAGTGCCTGACCATTAAGGTTTGCAATCCTGGTGCCTGGTATCCGTGGGCAAGGGCTCAAGACAAGGCTGAAGGCTTGGGCAGCAGGTCCAAGTGGCCCTAGCACCTCTTTTCCCAGGCAGATAAGTGATCCCTTTGCAGAGCTGCCCCATTTCTGCCTTGCCTGCTCCTGCATGCTCGTTGCCAGCATCTTGCTGAAGACCTCAGTCACACAGTGGGAAACCAGGGCCCTGCCAGCTGGAGGGGAGCTTGCAGACCCTGGAAGTGGGTTTATCCTGTAAGAATTGTTGTTTATGAGCCCTGGGGTGTCCAGTGTGTACCTCGGTGTGGAAAACTGTTCCTACCATTCACTCAGCTCCAGAAAGTAAATTTCTGTGGTTCAGGAGGAGCTAAGTGTGGCCAATCCCTGATGCAAGGGAAGCCAAGAAGCCTTTTTCTAGTCCTAATTATGCTGTGCTGCTAAACTTTCCCCTCTGGCAGCTGATATTAGAGTTCTTTTAGCAGCTTTTCTCTGAGGAAAAAACCTAACAAAGGAGGCATTGTTAGAACACTGAGGAGGGCTGAAGTCACTCCCCTGGCTCAGAGCCCACCAGCTACAGCAGGCGATTCCAATGGCCTCTTCCCCGCGAGGTGCACAGGGCCAGCTCCAGCCTGGTCACAGTGAACAGGCAGCTTTAGAAGAGTTAAGTCAGAGGCACTGGAGGTCAGAAGCACAGACACACGATGGAAAATCAGGGCCTTGTCCGTGGGCAGGATATGCTTCATGTCCCACAGGGCATCAGAAATGCTGCACCAGAGACCTCTGCACTCACCTCTGCTGCTTGACCTAAGTGGGTGAGAGCAAAGAGAGGGGAAAGCTCACCAGAAAGGGGAGATGCTTCAGCTGAACGAGAACAGACCTGTTCAGTTACAGACCCTCCCCAAAGAAGCTGCCTTCCATCCTCAAGGATGAGCAGCAGTTCCACATCCCCCCACCAGGTGTGACACGCTCCCCCCAGAGAAGCTCTCCTCTGCCCTCAAGCACTGTTCCGCATCCATCCCTACATGTGACAAACTCCCCCCAGAGAAGCCCTCCTCTGCCATCAAGCACTGTTCCACATCCATCCCTACACGCATGCAGCCTCTTCCGTGCTGCAGCATGCATGGGATGGAGTCAGCCCTTCATTGATTAGGTTATTGATAGCAGCCAGGCCCCCCGGGCAGCTCTCTTGCCGTAAGCAGGGCAGCTCCGTTACGTCGCCGGCCCCGCTCAGCTCCAAAGAGAGAAGCTGCTACCATGTGGAAAATGAAATACTGCCCGCGGCAGACATGTTCAGGAGGTTGGAACAAATCCCTTCATGCACCAGCAGGCCCCCACAAAGCGCGCTGCTTTGGTTCAGTGCCGGCGAGAGGCGGAACCGAGGGCTCGCTGGGTGCTGCTGCGCTGCCACTCAGCACAAAGCGATGTGACTGCAAGTGGGGCTTGGAAAACGTTGTTAAGTGCAGGCCATGGTTGCATGGATTAGGTTGTCTGTGTCATGCACAAATAACAATGCTCATGCACAACCCCAGCCTGGAGTGCAGCTGGAGACGGGAAGCGTTTCCCACCCCAGGAGGGATGACAGGAGATGTGTGCCCAGCTCGCCCGGCGGGGCTCCTTCCAGCCCGTCAGGATGCTCTTGGCAGCTTTGCTCAGCAAATCCTTTCCCTAGAGGGCAGGAGGAAACTGGAGGGCCAGGGAGGTGGGCTTGCTGAATGAGCTCTGGCTGTGCACAGCCTGGCCCAGTGGTCACCAGGTCCTACTCTCCTACTTCCACAGAATCACAGAGTCACAGAATCACAGAATTGTCAGGGTCGGAAGGGACCTCAAGGATCAGCCAGTTCCAACCCCCCTGCTGTGGGCAGGGACTCAGAATCACAGAATCACCAAGGTTGGAAGAGACCTCAAAGATCATCAAGTCCAACCTGCCACCACAGACCTCATGACTAAACCATGGCACCAACACTACATCACATTGCTCACAGCCACATCCAGCCTGGCCATAAAAACCTCCAGGATGAGGCCTCCACCACCTCCCTGGGCAACCTCTGCCAGTCTCTCACCACCCTCATCACAGAACTATAGGCTCACAGAGTCACAGAACTGGGGAACCACAGTCACAGAACTGGGGAACCACAGAGTAACAGAACTGGGGAACCACAGAGTCACAGAACTGGGGAACCACAGTCACAGAACTGAGGAACCACAGTCACAGAACTGAGGAACCACAGTCACAGAACTGGGGAACCACAGTCACAGAACCACAGAGTCACAGAACTGGGGAACCACAGTCACAGAACTGGGGAACCACAGAGTCACAGAACTGGGGAACCACAGTCACAGAACTGGGAACTGTCACAGAACTGGAACCACAGTCACAGAACTGGGGAACCACAGTCACAGAACTGGGGAACCACAGAGTCACAGAACTGGGGAACCACAGTCACAGAACTGGGGAACCACAGTCACAGAACTGGGGAACCACAGTCACAGAACTGGGGAACCACAGAGTCACAGAACTGGGGAACCACAGTCACAGAACTGGGGAACCACAGTCACAGAACTGGGGAACCACAGTCACAGAACTGGGGAACCACAGTCACAGAACTGGGGAACCACAGTCACAGAACTGAGGAACCACAGTCACAGAACTGGGGAACCACAGAGTCACAGAACTCACAGAACTGGGAACTGGGGAACCACAGTCACAGAACTGGGGAACCACAGAGTCACAGAACTGAGGAACCACAGAGTCACAGAACTGAGGAACCACAGTCACAGAACTGAGGAACCACAGAGTCACAGAACTGGGGAACCACAGTCACAGAACTGGGGAACCACAGTCACAGAACTGAACTGGGAACCACAGAGTCACAGAACTGGGGAACCACAGTCACAGAACTGGGGAACCACAGTCACAGAACTCACAGAAACTGAGGAACCACAGTCACAGAACTGAACTGGGAACCACAGAGTCACAGAACTGGGGAACCACAGGAAGAACTGGGGAACCACAGTCACAGAACTGGGGAACCACAGAGTCACAGAACTGAGGAACCACAGTCACAGAACTGGGGAACACAGTCACAGAACTGTCACAGAACTGAGGAACCACAGAGTCACAGAACTGGGAAGAACAGAACTGGGAACCACAGTCACAGAACTGAGGAACCACAGTCACAGAACTGAGGAACCACAGAGTCACAGAACTGGGGAACCACAGTCACAGAACTGGGGAACCACAGAGTCACAGAACTGGGGAACCACAGTCACAGAACTGAACCACAGAACCACAGAACTGTCACAGAACTCACAGAACTGGGGAACCACAGTCACAGAACTGGGAACCACAGAACCACAGTCAGTCACAGAACTGGGGAACCACAGAGTCACAGAACTGGGGAACCACAGAGTCACAGAACTGGGGAACCACAGTCACAGAACTGAGGAACAGAGTCACAGAACTGGAACTGAAACCACAGTCACAGAACTGGGGAACCACAGAGTCACAGAACTGGGGAACCACAGTCACAGAACTGGGGAACCACAGACAGAACTGGGGAACCACAGAGTCACAGAACTGAGGGGAACCACAGTCACAGAACTGAGGAACCACAGAGTCACAGAACTGGGAACCACAGAACCACAGTCACAGAACTGGGAACCACAGAGTCACAGAACTGGGGAACCACAGGAACCACAGAGTCACAGAACTGAGGGAACCACAGTCACAGAACTGGGGAACCACAGAGTCACAGAACTGAGGAACCACAGAGTCACAGAACTGAGGAACCACAGAGTCACAGAACTGGGGAACCACAGTCACAGAACTGGGGAACCACAGTCACAGAACTGAGGGAACCACAGAACTGAGGAACCACAGTCACAGAACTGGGGAACCACAGTCACAGAACTGGGGAACCACAGTCACAGAACTGGGGAACCACAGAGTCACAGAACTGGGGAACCACAGTCACAGAGGGGAACCACAGTCACAGAACTGGGGAACCACAGTCACAGAACTGGGGAACCACAGTCACAGAACTGAGGAACCACAGTCACAGAACTGAACTGGGAACCACAGTCACAGAACTGAGGAACCACAGACAGAACTGAGGAACCACAGAGTCACAGAACTGTCACAGAACTGGGGAACCACAGAGTCACAGAACTGAGGAACCACAGAGTCACAGAACTGGGGAACCACAGTCACAGAACTGAGGAACCACAGAGTCACAGAACTGGGGAACCACAGTCACAGAACTGGGGAACCACAGTCACAGAACTGGGGAACCACAGTCACAGAACTGAGGAACCACAGAGTCACAGAACTGGGGAACCACAGTCACAGAACTGAGGAACCACAGTCACAGAACTGGAACCACAGTCACAGAACTCACAGAACTGAGGAACCACAGAGTCACAGAACTGGGGAACCACAGTCACAGAACTGAGGAACCACAGAGTCACAGAACTGAGGAACCACAGTCACAGAACTGGGGAACCACAGAGTCACAGAACTGGGGAACCACAGTCACAGAACTGGGGAACCACAGAGTCACAGAACTGGGGAACCACAGTCACAGAACTGAGGAACCACAGAGTCACAGAACTGGGGAACCACAGTCACAGAACTGAGGAACCACAGAGTCACAGAACTGGGGAACCACAGAGTCACAGAACTGGGGAACCACAGTCACAGAACTGGGGAACCACAGAGTCACAGAACTGAGGAACCACAGAGTCACAGAACTGGGGAACCACAGTCACAGAACTGAGGAACCACAGAGTCACAGAACTGGGGAACCACAGTCACAGAACTGGGGAACCACAGTCACAGAACTGAGGAACCACAGAGTCACAGAACTGGGGAACCACAGTCACAGAACTGAGGAACCACAGTCACAGAACTGGGGAACCACAGTCACAGAACTGTCACAGAACTGGGGAACCACAGAACTGGGGAACCACAGAACTGAGGAACCACAGAGTCACAGAACTGGGGAACCACAGTCACAGAACTGAGGAACCACAGAGTCACAGAACTGGGGAACCACAGAGTCACAGAACTGGGGAACCACAGAACTCACAGAACTGGGGAACCACAGTCACAGAACTGGGGAACCACAGTCACAGAACTGAGGAACCACAGAGTCACAGAACACAGAGTCACAGAACTGGGGAACCACAGTCACAGAACTGGGGAACCACAGTCACAGAACTGGGGAACCACAGAGTCACAGAACTGAGGAACCACAGAGTCACAGAACTGGGGAACCACAGTCACAGAACTGGGGAACCACAGTCACAGAACTGGGGAACCACAGAGTCACAGAACTGGGGAACCACAGAACTCACAGAACTGAGGAACCACAGAGTCACAGAACTGGGGAACCACAGTCACAGAACTGGGGAACCACAGAGTCACAGAACTGGGGAACCACAGTCACAGAACTCCACAGAACTGAGGAACCACAGAGAACTCACAGAACTGAGGAACCACAGTCACAGAACTGAGGAACCACAGAGTCACAGAACTGAGGAACCACAGTCACAGAACTGGGGAACCACAGTCACAGAACTGAGGAACCACAGAGTCACAGAACTGAGGAACCACAGTCACAGAACTGGGGAACCACAGAGTCACAGAACTGAGGAACCACAGTCACAGAACTGGGGAACCACAGTCACAGAACTGGGGAACCACAGTCAGTCACAGTCACAGAACTGAGGAACCACAGAGTCACAGAACTGGGGAACCACAGTCACAGAACTGGGGAACCACAGAGTCACAGAACTGAGGAACCACAGTCACAGAACTGGGGAACCACAGTCACAGAACTGAGGAACCACAGTCACAGAACTGGGGAACCACAGAGTCACAGAACTGAGGAACCACAGTCACAGAACTGGGGAACCACAGAGTCACAGAACTGAGGAACCACAGAGTCACAGAACTGGGGAACCACAGTCACAGAACTGGGGAACCACAGTCACAGAACTGGGGAACCACAGTCACAGAACTGGGGAACCACAGAGTCACAGAACTGAGGAACCACACAGAACTGTCACAGAACTGGGGAACCACAGTCACAGAACTGGGGAACCACAGTCACAGAACTGAGGAACCACAGTCACAGAACTGGGGAACCACAGTCACAGAACTGAGGAACCACAGAGTCACAGAACTGAGGGAACCACAGTCACAGAACTGAGGAACCACAGAGTCACAGAACTGAGGAACCACAGAACTGGGGAACCACAGTCACAGAACTGAGGAACCACAGTCACAGAACTGAGGAACCACAGAACACAGAACTGGGGAACACAGAACTGGGGAACCACAGAACTCACAGAACTGGGGAACCACAGAGTCACAGAACTGGGGAACCACAGTCACAGAACTGGGGAACCACAGAGTCACAGAACTGGGGAACCACAGAACCACAGAGTCACAGAACTGAGGAACCACAGTCACAGAACTGAGGAACCACAGTCACAGAACTGGGGAACCACAGTCACAGAACTGAGGAACCACAGAGTCACAGAACTGGGGAACCACAGTCACAGAACTGGGAACCACAGAGTCACAGAACTGAGGAACCACAGAACTGTCACAGAACTGGGGAACCACAGTCACAGAACTGAGGAACCACAGAGTCACAGAACTGAGGAACCACAGTCAGAAACTGGGGAACCACAGTCACAGAACTGAGGAACCACAGTCAGTCACAGAAACTGGGGAACCACAGTCACAGAACTGAGGAACCACAGAGTCACAGAGTCAACCACAGTCACAGAACTGGGGAACCACAGTCACAGAACTGGGGAACCACAGTCACAGAACTGGGGAACCACAGAGTCACAGAACTGGGGAACCACAGTCACAGAACTGGGGAACCACAGTCACAGAACTGGGGAACCACAGTCACAGAACTGAGTCACAGTCACAGAACTGAGGAACCACAGAGTCACAGAACTGGGGAACCACAGAGTCACAGAACTGGGGAACCACAGTCACAGAACTGAGGAACCACAGAGTCACAGAACTGGGGAACCACAGAGTCACAGAACTGGGGAACCACAGTCACAGAACTGGGGAACCACAGAGTCACAGAACTGGGGAGCCTGAATTCTTCAGGGTGGAGCATCTGCTTTGAGAGGCTTGAGAGTAGCTTGGTGCTTGTGGGAACTTCTGAGCACCCCAAACCAGAAGCCTTTAGCGGCACCTCAGGATGAACATTGCAAATTAACAATCAAGCTGTGTGGAATAAAAACCCCAAACAACCCAAAACCCAACCCCCACCAAAACAGCCCTACCCAGCCCCACCCCACCAGCTCCACAGCAGCCTCCAGTGGGAGATGCTGAGAAAGCAAAAGGAGCAAAGCAAGTCCAGGTCAGCCCCAGGCACTCAGTTTTAATTGAACACATTGGAACAAGATGTTGCAGCCTCGTTCAGCTGCTGGATGCGTTTGTAACTCCACTCTCAGCTGAGATAAACAACTGCTGAAAGAGCAGAAATGCCCCTGGGAAGGTGCTTCACAGCACCCCAGCAGAGTGGGGGTTGGAAGGAACCTCTGGGCATCTCCTAGTCCAGCCCCCACCCTGCTCAAGCAGGGCACCCACAGGATCTTCACTGGATGATCTTTAAGGTCCCTAGACAGGTGGGGGTTGGTCTCTTCTCCCAGGCAACCAGCACCAGAACAAGAGGACACAGTCTCAAGCTGTGCCAGGGGAAGTGTAAGCTGGAGGTGAGGAAGAAGTTTTTCCCAGCAAGAGAGATTGGCCCTTGGGATGTGCTGCCCAGGGAGGTGTGGAGTCCCCATCCCTGGAGGTGTTCAAGGAAGGCTTGGATGTGGCACCTAGAGCCATGGTTGAGTTGTCAGGAGGGGTTAGGGGTTAGGTCATAGATTTGACTTGGTGATCTCTGAGGTCTTTTGCAGCCTGGTTGAGTCTGGGATTCCCAGAATGAATCCCTGCAAATCCAAGCAGGGCCAAGCAGCTCTTCCTTGTCCCTGTGAACCTCCTTCACTCGACAAAACCTGAGCTTGGTGCCTTGGGTTTGAGATGCTGCCACTGCTGGGGGATGAAATGGAGCTGTGAGATGGAGATCCATCCATCACCTACCTGCAGGCCTCCAGATGAGCAACTGAAACTCTTCCACTGTACAGAACTCACTTCTAATTGTTTGTAGAAAGGAGGAGGGAGGTGGAAATGTCATTACCCTGCTTCATGGCTCAAGCATGGAGTCCTCCTGGGCATTTCTCTTTCTTTCCCCATCTTTTTCCTCCCTTTTCATTATCCTTTTTTGATAAGCAAAGCCCTGCTTGATTGTGACATTTAAATCTTTAGCAACATTTGCTTGCAGAGCCTTTAGCAGCTGACTTTTCAACCTCCTCCTCTGTTTCCATCTTAATTCTGTTTGCTGTTTCAGAGGAGCACTAATCCTCCCTTCATGTCCCTCCTGGCTTCTCCTCCTGCCTCCTTTCCCCCTCTGCCTTGTTTGGAGGGGGCAGGAATGCCTCAAACCTGTCTCTGCTCTCCCAACCTCGTTTGCTGATACAAAGCTCTTCACTGTAATAAAAGGATTTCCAGGCACATTACTCAGTTAAAATAATCACAGGCTGCTCCTGACCCATGCAGCAAGGGAGAGAAAGAGCCGTTAATGAGCTGCTGTGCTGCCCTGAGGACAGACACAAGGAACACCTGGCTGTCAGACTTCTCCAGCACACGACTGCTGCCTTCTGCTTCAAATCCATCAAATGTCCTTCTGATTCCTAAAAGAAGGGCAAGGGGCTGGAGCTGCTGGTGCTGCACTGGGCACTGAGCACGTGCTCCTGGCCAGCCACGCAGCTGTGACCCTGGAAAACCTCACTGACTGCCGAGAGCTCCCCCTCAGTTTGCTTGGGAGCCACCGAGAGCAGGTCTGCTGCCTGCCCTAGCCTGGCCCCTCACTTTGAGAAGGATATTGAGGTACTGGAGTGAGTCCAGAGAAGGGCAATGAAGCTGTGGAAGAGTCTAGAGCACAAGTCTTGAGAGCAGTGGCTGAGGGAGCTGGGGGTGCTCAGCCTGGAGCAGAGGAGGCTGAGGGAGACCTCACTGCTCTCTGCAGCTCCCTGAGAGGAGGCTGCAGCCAGGTCGGAGTTGGTCTCTTCTCCAAAGGAAAAGAGGACGAAGAAACGGTCTCAGGTTGCACCAGGGGAGGTCTAGGTTGGACATGAGGACCAATTTACTCCCCAAAAGGGCTGTCAAGGTCTGGAACAGGCTACCCAGGGCAGTGGTGGAGTCCCCATTCCTGGAGGGGTTTCAAAGGCCGGGGGATGTGGTGCTGAGTGAGCAGTGGTGCCCTGGCAGTGCTGGGCTGGCCTGGATGATGCTCAAGCTGTCTTCCAACCAAAACAGTGCTATGGTTCCGTGCTTCTAGTCCAACCTCTGGTGACTGCTCCTCTGCCTGAGAACCACCCACTCCCTCACTTTGCTCACCAGTGACCTTTTCAACCACAAAGTTTCAGCTGCTTGCCCGCGCTGACCTTGGGCAGCCCTCTGGTTCTCAGTTTCCCCAGCAGCAAAACAGAAATAGAGCTTCCACCCTCCCTGGACCCCTCTGAAACCTGCAGTAGGAAAGCTTAAGTGCACTTCTGATGACAATGGATTATTTATTATCCCCCAGGAAGTTGTCCCTCAGCCTGATACATCACCTTGTTAAAAAGCTATTCTTGACATTCAGCAGGATTCCTTTCCTTCCCCAATTCCATCCCATTACTCACAGTAATATCCCTTCTCCACTTTCCTTCCCCAGGGGGAAAAGCAGAGGGTTGGCTTTGTCAGCAGCAACGTTTTGTGGCTTGTCGTGTTGTTTTGGGGGTTTTCTTTGTATGCACCAAACAAACCTTCCCTGAACACAACTGCTGAGCACCTCCAGTGGCTTTGGAAATGAGAGGGAAAGCCATCCTGTGAAAGGCACTCTGGCCACAGAAGTAATCAACTGGAGGGATTAGAGAATAAGACAATGCCGGGGGGGGGAGGGGAAGGGGGGAGAAAAAATTAATTTGCTTCTTCCCTCACTTTGTTTGAACACAGAAATGATCTACCTCTGGATCCTCCACCTCCTTGCACATCCTCCTCCACCTGCTGCAGAGAAGGAAGGGCTGTGGATGAATTGTGCTGCTGGTTTTTAATCAAAACACTATCATGAGGAAACCTCCATCTATTAATTAAAGAAGCCCACAAGCGCTTCCCGGGCTCTGAGCTTTCTGTGTGCTCTGGGGGTTGCTTTATTCTGAACCCACTCTGTGTGCAGATGGAATCACAGAATCACACATCTGAAAGATCAGCCAGTTCCAACCCCCCTGCCAGGGGCGGGGAGACCTCACACTAGGTCAGGTTGCTCAAGGTCTCATCCTGCCTGGCCTTGAACACCTCCAGGGATGGGACCTCCACAGCCTCCCTGGGCTACCTGCTCCAGTGTCTCCCCAGCCTCACTGGAAAGAATTGCTTTCTAATCTCCAGGCTCAGTCTCCCCTCTGGCTGAGTCACAGCACAGCTTGGCTTGGAAGGGACCTCCAAAGGTCATCCAGTCCAAGCCCCCTGCAGTGAGCTCATCATCTGGAGGTTTGCACAGGGGGACCTCTCAGCCTCCCGTGGAAATGCAGCCTAGGATCAGCTTCTCTTCTGTCACTCTATTGGCTGGGATGAGCTGGAGTTAGTTCTCCTCACAGCATCTTTCTGGTGCTGTGTGCTGCAGCAGCAGTTGATAACACAGCAGAGTTTTGGCTACTGTTGAATGAGGATCCAGGCTGTGTCCTTTCAACATTTCCCTGCCCCAAGAGGATGCTGAGGGGTGGGCAAGATCTTGGGGGGGACATGGCTGAGCCAGCCTGGCCAAAGAGGTCCTCCATACCACGTGAGGTCAGCTCGGATAGAAGAACGAAGTGCCAGAAAGAAGTGGGGATTCCTCCATGGGGTCTATCCTCCCAGGTAACCACCAAGCTTAGAGAGCCCTGCTTCCTGAGACCAAGCCTGTCCTGCTGATGGGAAGCAGAGACCAACCTCTCTCTCGCTGCTTCTGCTTCCTCGCTGTCTATTGCTTCTTGCTCGTTATTGTTACTAACATTGCTTCTGTCCTCTTCCTGGCTTTCGGTACAGATTTTCCCCTCTCCCCCGTCCATTTAAGAGGGAGACTGATAGAGCAGCTTTGGTGGGCATCTGGCCTCCAGGCCAGGGCCAAACCACCACAGTCACCTTCACCAGTGACAGGAGGGGCACAAAGCACAAACTGGAACCCAGGAGATGCTTCGCAAGCACAGTGCCGGAGCCCTGGAGCAGGCTGCCCAGAGAGGTTGTGGAGTCTCCTTCTCTGGGGAGAGCCCAAATCAGCCTGGAGGCTGTGATGCTGGGCAAGCTGCTGTGGGTGCCCTGCTTTGGGAGGGAGGTTGGACTGGATGGGCTCCAGAGGTCCCTTCCAGCTGTGAAAATTCATTTAAAAGCATCTCAGCAACTGTGCCACTCGAGGTGCTGTTTCTAGTTCTCTGCATATAAAAGCTGAAAGGTTCATCTTTGGTGACCTTTTGTTTCTCTTGGTAGATGTTTTCATCTGGTATTAGGACACCAGAACTGAAATGTTAGCTGGGCTCAGAGAAACTGCCTTAAAGGGCAGGCAGGCAGGACTGAGTGCCCCAGGCTGAGCCAAGGCTTGTGTGAGTCTGGGAGCCCGAGCCCCACATGTCCAACTCCCTGCCCAAAAGCACCTCCCAGGGACAGTGCAGTTCGCCATGGAGGGGCTGCCAGCTCTGCCATGGGAGGCAAGGTCAGGAGGGACAATAAGGATGGATGTTCATGCAGGGGCTGGAGTGATGAGTGTGTGCAGCTCAAACCTGAGGAGCAATTACAGTGATAAAGACAACAGTGGAACATTAAAGCATTTGCTGTGGTCTCAGACATCAAACAACAAACGAGAGCCATGCTCAGAGGCAGCAAAGGCAGGGAGATGATTGTTGGCTATGAATGCATTGGGAGAGGGAAACATTAGAGGCAGAGCAGAGCTCTTGGAGCTAATGGACAATTTTGGCATGAGAACAAATAAGTCTAAACTATCAAAAGGCTAAAAGGGTGTTTTGGTTCTCCACAGAAGGGAGGGAGACCAAGCCATGCAGTGCTGGGGATGCTGAAAAATAAATGAGGCAGCTGCAATAATGGGGGTTACTATGGGATGTGAAGGGGACTGGTGGAGACAGCAAGAGGTGCACAAGGCTCTCTCAGCTCCCATTCCCATCTTGCAAAGGCACAGAGAGATTCAGCTTTTATTTCATAGAGTCAGAGAAGGGTTTGGGTTGGAAGGGACCTCCAGAGCTCATCCAGTCCAACCCCTCTGCACTCAGCAGGGACATCCTCCCCTGGAGCAGGTTGCCCAGAGCCCTGTCCAGCCTCTCCTTGAAGAGCTCCAGGCATGGAGCCTCAGCCACTTCCCTGGGCAACCTGCTGCAGTGTTCCAGCAGCCTCCTGGTGCTGAACTTGTTCCTCACATCCAATCCCAACCTGCTCTGCTCTCATTTCAAACCCTTGCCTCTGCTCCTGTCCCTGCAGCCCTTTGGGAACAGTCCCTCTGCAGCCTTCCTGTAGCCCTTCAGGTGCTGGCAGGCTGCTGTGAGGTCTGCCTGGAGCCTTCTCTCCTCCAGGCTGCACACCCCCAGCTCCCTCAGCCTGTCCCCATAGCAGAGGTGCTCCAACCCCCTGATAATTTTTGTGGCCCTCATTTGAACCCTTTACTCCTCCTTCTCTTCCCCATGTTTTAGCTGAGCATTCATCCCACCTCTTTCAGCAGAAAGTGAGCTGGGCTGGAGGCAGCTCCATGCTCCTGGGGACAGAACTTTCAGTGCTGGGTCGTGGGCAACCTCCTCTCTGCTCAGCAATGGTGCCAGCAGTGCATGGCAGGACCTGGGCTCCTCGGCAGCCTGGCTGGGGTGCTCGTGGTGTGCTGGAGGTTGCCTTGCAGAGAAGCTGCAGGGGATGCTTAATTCCAGCAGCCTTTACTGAGGGAGAGCTGGAGCAGCTTTCCTTTGCCTTGCAGTCAATTCCCAAGGTTTCAAGCTGTGTGTAATGTTAACTCCAGTTTTATTAGGGCCTTTAAAGTGCATTTTTACAACATTCTGGCTCAAACAAATTGAGCCACCATAGAACAACAAAGTAGATAAGGAATAATAAAGTCTCGATTCATATGCAGCTTGAAAATGTGCTCTCTTTTATGGCTAAATCAATGGACAGCCCTTTGGAAAGCAATGTTTCCTCTGGGCAGAGGTGCTCCCTGCTTTGTGCAGCTCCTTGCTGACACTGGTGTCACAAGCACGGAGGGCAGCTCCTCAGCTGATGCAAACTGGCAGGGTCCCATCGATTCCGATGGAGATTCAGCAGCTGATAGAACAGCCTGGATGCTTTTCTCCTGCTTATCTGCTCTCTGCCAGCAAAGGACCTGCTCAAATTCCCTTTGTAATGAGGGGGTGAATTACAGACTGGTCACAGAATCCCAGCCTGGTGGGGGTTGGAAGTGACCTCTGGAGATCATCCGGTCCAACCCCTCCCCGATAGGGAGGTTCTTCCACAGCAGGCTCATGTCCAGGCAGGTTTTGAATCTCTCCAAAGAAGGAGATTTTTCTCCTCTGTAGATGCAAATTTCCATCAGAAGCTGCCTGAGGGCACCAGGTGGATGTTGGCATTGCCATTGTCACCCTACTGCTGTGGCAAACCCACTTGGGAACAAGCTTTGGACCCGGGATTGTTTCCTTCAGCACTCAAGTGTCACTGGAACTGAAGGGAAAACCTCTTTATTCTGAGCATGCTGGAGGCAGAGAGGTTGTGGGATCTCCTGCTTTGGAGAGACCCAAACCCTACCTGGCCATCGTGCTCCTGGGCGAGCTGCTGTGGGTGGCCCTGCTTTAGCAGGGGGTTGGATTAGGTGATCTCCAGAGGTCCCTCCAAACCCTCCCCGTGCTGGGATTCTATAAGCCAGATCCAGCTGGGGCAGGATGAGTGAGAACTGGCTGGCAACAGAGGTGCAGACCAAGATGCCCCAGCTGGGCAGTGGGAGCAGCACGCCAGACCCTTCTAGAGCTGCTGCTGAGCCTTGGCTTCTCAGGGTGGTTGTTTCTGCACGCAAATGTCCTGGAGTGGTAAATCCTTATGCCTCTGAGTGTGCTTGCAGGGAGCTCTGCTCGACAAACCTCTGGTGGGTCTGCGCTGGGAGCGCTGACAGAGCCTCTGCAAGCCACACAAACACCAACATTTCATTTTGCTGTTCATCCAGAGGGCTCCTCCCTGCACCTGGAGCAGCACGTTGGCGATGGGGTACCAACAAGTTCCAGGCAAAGCCTCTCGAGGAGTCTTTCTCCCCCGCTGCGTCCATCCATTAGCGAGGCAGCACAGAGAGCTTTGGCGTGAGCCCTGCCACCCCCACACCTTCCCTGGTGGGATTCCTGGGTCACCATGAACTCATTAGTCTCCATTTCACTGGAGCCATTTGCATACATTGCCCATCTGTTCCTGCTCAGCATCGCTCTCTGGCCACATGCGCCAGCACAAAATCGCCCTAGCTCAGCTGCAAGGCCGGCAGGGAGGCATTTGCTGAGGGAAAAGGAGAAGCACTCGGTTTGTTGGTGGTGTGCTCATGTTCCATGGAAACAGGGGCTTGGGGGTTGTTTGCTTGTTTGCTGCTGTGGTTTTTTCTCCTGTAAAAGCTTGCTTTACAAGACTCTCACCGTGGTTCTTCTAAACCTGCCCTGCTCACATTCCTGGAAGGTGGGGGAACCTGCCAACCTTGGCTCAGTGTCTGCAGCCCCTGCCTGCTAGCAAATGATGAGCTGCTAACAGCTTCCTGCTGTACAGATGGCAGCTCAGTGGCTCTCTTCTGAGAGTCCTGTCAGCTCCTGAGACAGACAAGCTGAAGGCAACCTGCAAGCAGTGAAGCCAATGGGGGGAAAAAAAGCCCAAATCATAAAATCAGAGAGTCATTTAAGTTCATTAAGATAATTTAAGATCATCAAGTCCAACCATTAACCCTGCTCTGCCAAGTCCACCACAGAAAGAGAGATTGGCCCTTGGGATGTGCTGCCCAGGGAGGTGGTGGAGTCACCATCCCTGGAGGCGTTTCGGAAGAGCCTGGATGAGGCACTTGGTGCCATGGTTGAGTTGATCAGATGGTGTTGGGTGATAGGTTGGACTTGATGGTCTCAAAGGTCTTTTCCAACCTGGTCTATTCTATTCTATTCTATTCTATTCTATTCTATTCTATTCTATTCTATTCTATTCTATTCTATTCTATTCTATTCTATTCTATTCTTCTATCCTATCCTATCCTATCCTATCCTATCCTATCCTATCCTATCCTATCCTATCCTATCCTATCCTATCCTAGTCTATTCTTCTATCCTATTATTCTATTCTATTCTATTCTATTCTATTCTATTCTATTCTATTCTATTCTATTCTATTCTATTCTATTCTATCCTATTCTATTGCTATTCTATTCTATCCTATCCTATTCTATCCTATCCTATTCTATTCTTCTATCCTACTATTCTATCCTATCCTATCCTATCCTATCCTATCCTATCCTATCCTATCCTATCCTATCCTATCCTATCCTATCCTATCCTTCTATCCTATTATTCTATTCTATTCTATTCTAGGCCAGACCCTCAGGCACCACATCTACACCACTTTTAAACACCTCCAGGGATGGTGACTCCACCACCTCCCTGAGCTGTTCCAAAGGCTGGCAACCCTTATAGTGAAAAACCCAAACATTTCCTAATGTCAAACCTCAGCCTCTCCTGGTGCAGCCTGAGGCCATTCCTTCGTGCCCCACAACTTTCTTCCTGGCAGAAGAATCCCAGCAGGCTGAGGCAGGGCAGTGAGGTTGTACCCAGCACTCTTACTGGAAATGCCACTAAGTGAAATTCTTTCAAATCACACAAAGGAATTAGTGCTGCTTGTGGTCACTAATTGGTAGCACTTCATTGTGTTAAATGGCTTGGTTTGGGGAAACACGAAGTTTGCTGTAAAGCCCTGCAGCTGGGGGATGAACAACCTCCTGCAGCAGTACAGGTGAGGCTGACCTGCAGGAGCTGTGCCAGGGGAGGTTTAGGCTAGAGATGAGGAAGAAATTCTTCATAGAGAGAGTGTTTGGCCTTTGGAATAGGCTGCCTGGGGAGGTGGTGGAGTCGCCATCACTGGAGGTGTTTAGGAGACTGGATGGGGTGCTTGGTGCCATGGTTTAGTTGATTAGGTGGTGTTGGGTGATGGGTTGGACACGATGATCTTGAAGGTCTCTTCCAACCTGGTTTATTCTGTTCTGTTCTATTCTATTAAAGCAGCTCTGCAGAGCTCCTGGAGAGCGCTCTCTCCTTGTCTGGAGAGGTTGCAAACCCATCTGGACACTGTGATCCTGGGCAAGCTGCTGTGGGTGACTCTGCTTTAGCAGGGGGGTTGGACTGGATGAAGGCCAGAGGTCTCTTCCAGCCCCTATCATCCTGGGATTCTTCCTTCCTTTCTTATACTCAGCTTGTGAAGAGGGGCTGCAAATGGAGTGAATTCAGGCCCCTGACATAAATATTCATGTTACTGGGTCCAGGTCCGTAGTCATATTCCCAGATGAAGACAGAAACCTCATCTGAACCACACAATGGTAGAGCAGGTATGTCACCACCACCACTATTTCTCACTGTTTAGAAAGCATTAAGGTATGAATGGGAAACGTTCTCTTTTCAGCCACAGTTCTGATGCAGCACTCCATACAAGCAGCACTCGGTGACCCTTGGCATACTTGGATCCCATTCCTTAGAGCTGTTGGCTCTTAAATGCATTCCAGATTCTGTTCTTCCCAGTAGCTGTTCCTCCCTCAGACACAAACTTCAGTTTCTGTTTCCTCCTGAGCTGTTCCTCCCTCAGACACAAACTTCAGTTTCTGTTTCCTCTGTAGCTCTTCTTCACTCAGCCGCGAATCCCAGTTTCGGTTTCCTGAAAATGACTCGGGCTGATGTCAGAGCTGGAGCACATAAAAGGGAAGCCCTGCTGGCAGCAGCACTGCTGTGGCTTGCAAGCTTGACCGAAGACGAGTGAGCAGAGAAGGAAAACCATGAGGTAAGCATGCAAAGCAGCCTCTGAAAGATGCTGGGAGTTTTCTGCCTGCTGTGCCATGGGAAAAGAATGCTCATTGTTTGCATCAGGGTAATCAGTGAGGGGCTTGGGGGCTTGAAACAGCAGAAAATGTTTGGAGGATGATCAGGGGACTGAGCACTGCCCTGTGAGGAGAGGCTGAGGGACTTGGGGCTGTTCAGTCTGGAGAAGACTGAGAGGGGAGGTAATCAATGTTTATCAATATCTGAGGGCTGGGGGTCAGGAGGGAGGGGACAGGCTCTGCTCAGCTGCTCCCTGGGAGAGGACAAAGAGCGATGGATGGAACTCCAGCACAGGAAGTTCCACCTCAACACGAGGAGGAACTTCCTTACTGTGAGGGTCCCAGAGCCCTGGAGCAGGCTGCCCAGAGAGGTGGTGGAGTCTCCTGCTCTGGAGCCTTTCCAGCCCCATCTGGATGTGTTCTGTGTGACCTGAGCTGGATTGTATGGTCCTGCTCTGGCAGGGGGTTGGACTTGATGCTCTCTTTGGGTCCCTTCCAACTCTTAACATCCTGTGAGCTGTGATCCTGTGATGTTTACTGGAAGAATCAAAAGAAAAGAAGGGTGCTACCAAGTGTTGTAATTGTTATTGCTTCTCTGGCAGGGAACAGAACCGACTGACAGAGGAAACAGGGCATGCAGCTCAGGGATGAAATCCAGGCTGCAAGTATGGGTGGTGTCCAGCCCAGTGGGCGGCAGGCAGGGAGGCATTTGAGACTTTGCTTTGCCAGGCTGACAACTTCTTCAGCTGAAATGATTCTCTGGTTTTATGATTTGGGCTTTTTTTACCTCTTTTCCCAGTGGTTTCACTGCTTGCAGGTTGCCTTCAGCTTAGGAGCTGACAGGACCCTCAAAAGCAAGCCACTAAGCTGCCACCTGTACAGGTTCTGGGCTGTATGTCCTGCAGCCTGTCCTGGGCACAGGCACACACACAGCTAGGGCTGAAGAGTCCATTGCCTTTACTGGCTGCAGGTTGAACTAAGGTCACTTGGGTTTCATTTGCATCAGGAGTCTGTTGTTGTGGCATTCAGGAGTATTAATTCCCCCCCCCCCGAATGGCTTTTTATTAATGACTCCCCGCTGTGGTTTTCACCATGACACTTTCCTGGTTCCCAGGTGAGGCTGTGAGAACCAGCTCATGGTTTGTCTTGGATTGAATGGGACTGCTTCAGTGCTTCAAGCTATCCCTGCAGCTGGCTGATCTGGGAGCCAGTGTCTGTCCTTCTGTGCTATTCACTGTAGCCAAAGGTTTCTAACAAGGTAGCATAAAGGGGGGAGGGGGCAGGGAGTAGCATGGCAGGGAGGGTTGGACTTGCTCTTCGAAGGTCCCTTCCAAGCCCTAACATCCTGTGAGCTGTGATAACACAAACTTACTCTCAGCTTCTTTTCGCCTCAGAATAACTGAAAGTGCCTCACACAGAATCATAGAATGGGTTGGGTTGGAAGGGACCTCCAAAGGTCATCTTAGTCCAACCCTCTCTGCACTCAGCAGGGACATCCTTCACTAAAGCAGGTTGCTCAGAGCCCAGTTGAACCTAGTCTTGCATATCTCCAGGGATGGAACCTCAACCACCTCCCTGGGCAACCTATTGCAGTGTTCCAGCAGCCTCCTGGTGCAGAACTTGTTCCTCACATCCAATCTCAATCTGCTCTTCTCTAGTTTGAAGCCATTGCCTCTCATCCAGGCCTTTGCAAACAGCCTTTCTGCACCCTTCTTGTAACCCCTTCAGGTACTGGCAGGCTGCTGTTAGGTCTCCCTGGAGTCTCCTCTTCTCCAGGCTGAACACCCCCAGCTCCCTCAGCCTGTCCCCACGGCAGAGGTGCTCCAGCCCCTGATCATTTTTGTGGCCCTCCTCTGGACCCAATCCATCAGGTCCAGGTCCTTCCTGTATTGAGGGCTCTAGACCTGGACACAGTACTCCAGGTGAGATCTCACCAGAGCAAAGCGGCAGAATCACCTCTCTGGATCTTTAGATGCAGCCCAGGATGTGATTTGCCTTCTGTGCTGCAAGCTCACACTGCCTGCTCCTGGCCAGCACCCCCGTCAGCACCCCCAAGTCCTTTTCCTCGGGGCTGCTTTCTCTCACCTCCTCCCCCAGTCTGTACTAACAGTGAGGATAGTTCCAGCCCAGGTGCAGGACCCTGCCTTGTTCTTGTTGAACCACGTGAGGTTCACCTGGGCACCACCTCTCCAGCTTGTCCAGGTCCCTCTGGATGCCATCCTGTCCCTCTGGGGTATCGACAGCACCACTCGGCTTGGTGCCGCCTGCACGCTGCTGCTGGTGCCAGGATCCCACTATCACTGATAACATCCCCAAGCCCCTCTCTGTGCAGGAGGAACCCTTATGCACTGGCAAGGAGAATTGCTCAAATAGCTTCTCAGCTCTGCAGCTTGAAGTACTGTTGACTACTGGCCCCTGCTGAGGTACTGTCTGGTTTTGAGGTGCAGAATGTTAGGGGGCTGGAAGGGATGTGGGAAGATCACCTAGTCCACCATGCCCAGGTTAAAACCCAGAGAAGCAAGATTCAAATGGCAGGTTTATCTTTGATTATTTACTGATTATTTTTTAGTGCTGTTTCCAAGAATTCCCTGAGGAGCTCCCTGCTGCAGCTAGAATGCTATTTCACATGGACCTTGCTGAAGCAAGATGTGGAGCTCGATGACCTGGAGGACAAATTAGGCCACCAGCTCGAGTTCTTCACCAAGTCCAGGATCACCGTGTACAATCTGCTCTCCTACATCTCTCACCTGAAGGACTCAAATGAGAAAGCCCTGGCAAACCTCCAGAAAGCTGAAGAAGAAATTAAAAGATGCCATCCAGAGGAAATTGCCAGGAGAAGCATCGTCACCTGGGGGAACTATGCCTGGATCTATTGCCACATGGAGAGGTACAAAGAAGCTCAAAGGTATGTGAGCAAAGTGAAGAACACCTGCAAGGAGCTTCCAAGCACTCCTCCGCTGAAGGATCAGTTCCCTGAGATCTGGGCTGAGGAAGGATGGGCACTCATGAAATTTGGGAGGAAATACTTTGAGAGGGCAAAGGTTTGCTTCGAGAATGCTCTGCAGAGGGAGCCCAACAACCCCGAGTTCAACGCCGGCTACGCCATCACCGTGTACCGCCTAGAGTGTCCCTTCAGCAGCCACGGCCAGGCCCTCGAGCTCCTGAGGCGTGCAGTGGAACTGGACCCAGACAACACTTTCCTCGTGGTCCTGCTGGCATTGAAGCTTCAGGACATGCAGAGGACTGAGGAAGGGGAGAGGTACATCGAGGCGGCGCTGAAGCAAACTCCTGCCCTTCCCTACACCCTGCGGTACGCCGCCAAGTTCTACAGGAGGAAAGGAGCGGTGGGCAAGGCGGTGGAGCTGCTGAGGAAGGCCTTAGCAGTGACCCCAAACTCTGCCATCCTGCACCACCAGCTAGCACTCTGCTACAGGTCAGAGCTGATGAAGCTGAGGGAGGCTGTGAGGTACCCACCTGAAGAGCAGGTGGACAAACTCATGCAGCTTTCCATCTCCAACTTCAAGGCAGCCATAGACAAAAACCCCAAATTTTTCTACGGCCATATAGACCTGGCAAAGATGTACGTGGAAGCAAAGAGGTATGAAGAAGCAGAAGAGATCTTCCAGAAAGCATTCCAGATAAACATTCTGTCTCATGGTGACAAACAACAGCTCCACTACCTTTATGCCAGTTTTAAGTACTTTGACATGAAAGAAGAATCTGAAGCCATCGAGCACTACGTGGAAGCCCTGAAAGTGCAGAAGTCTTCTTTTTACTTTGCCAAGTGCAAAGATGCTCTTAAGAGGCTGTTAGAGCGGAGAATCCAGAGGGGTTCAAGAGATGCAACAGATTTTGGCAGGCTTGGATTTGTTTATCACCTCTGTGGTGACACACAGGAGGCAATCAGGCGCTATAAGCAAGCCCTCGCTTTGCACCCTGACAACGAGGAGTATTTGAGTGCTTTATGCGAGCTGAGGCTTTCCATCTCCAGCTAAAGCTCCCCAAATCCTTCATGCTTAAAAAAACCCCCAACCAAACCCAAGACTGAAACCCAAGACCCTGCAACAGACACTGCAAAGCTTTGAGTTTTGCAGGTGTGATGATTGTCCATCGCTTATTTGTGCTTGGGTTGGGTTGTTTCTCATTCACTAACAGGAAGCTTGCTTGGAAAGGCTGAATAGCAGCCAAGCTACCTTCATCTTCCATGCCAGCACTGCTACAGAGGTTGTGTTTCAGTGGTGATCCTGTAGAACAGTTCCAAGTTGTGAACATAAGGGCAAAAATGTTTTCACTGTGAGGGTGACAGAGCCCTGGAGCAGGCTGCCCACAGAGCTTGTGGAGTCTCCTTCTCTGCAGACATTCAAAACCCACCTGGATGTGTTGCTGTGGGACCTGCTCTAGGTGACCCTGCTCTGGCAGGGGGCTTGGACTGGATGAGCTTTTGAAGTCCCTTCCAGCCCCTAATGTTGTGTGACTCTGAAATTGCAGCCAGCTGGCACTGCTGGGCAGTGGGATGCGTGACCTGCCCCCCACACAGCCCTCAACCCCCTGCCAGCTCCACCAGCTCCTGCTGCACAGACTTGGTGCTGCTACAGGGCGGGGAAAGGCTGTGTGCATGTGTGAATCTAATGCCGAGCAGGGTGGCAGTGCCAAGCAAGCTGCCCCATCCACATGGGAAGGAGAGATAGATGAGCCCTTCATTCATCTCAGCCTAATTGGCCTGGAGTCCTACTAATTAGCCAGGAAGCTTTTCAAAGTACTGCAGCTATATCTGTACTCCTACAACAGCATTTTGCTCATCTAACAGAGGTGCCAAGTAATAAAGGCGTCTAGGTGAGCCTCCCAGCTGCCTGGTTCCGGTGCTGGAAGGTGACTTGGCTGCCCGCAGCCAGAGGTCTGACCCGAAGCTGTAGGTGAGGTAAAAAGTCACTGCCTGGCCTTGAAGACAACAGGAGCTGCAAGCCTCTGCAGAGCAGCAGGTCTCTGGAGGTCCTTTCCCTACCATCCTCTGCTTTTGTGATCTCAAGCACTTGGAAAGCCATTGGGGATGGCTGCACTGGAGTGGAGACTCCTGGACACAAATCACCCCTTGGGAAAGGTACCAGGGAGTGAAAGGCCTGGGAAGAGCAGCCTGAGCTTCTGGGACTCTTCTACCTTTCTCCCTACAAACGTGACAGGAGAATGCAAGCACCTGACGTGGGCATTTTGTTTGCTTCTTTCCCTCACAGCTCTAATTTTGACTTTAAACAAGGCCCAAAAGGAAGGAAGCAAACCCAGTGTGAAGGTTGTGCGAGCAGCAGGCAGCTGAAACACCAAAACCAAACACCTCTCCAAGGGGCAGAGCAGTGAGCATCACACAGAGCCCCCTCCTTTAATACCAAGGTGTGAAAGCGCAGCTTTCAAGCAACCCAGAAAGCCTCCCTGGTGCCCTGCAGCACGCCAGAGAGCTTATCAAAGTCTGCTCCAACCAAACCACGTCTGACACCCTGTTATCATTCCTGTGTGCTAATGATAATGGTGTGGGGGTGTGTCCATGCTGGAGGGTGTCCAGAGAAGGTCAGCACAGCTGAGGAAGTGTCTAGAGCACAAGCCTTGGGAGGCAGCTGGGGTTGGGTAGTCTGGAGAGTAGGAGGCTGAGGGGAAACCTACAACTCACTGAAAGGAGGTCATGCTGAGGTGTGGGGGGTGGTTTCTCCTCCCTGGTCTCAGGTGATAGAAAAAGAGGAAACAGCCTCACGTTGTGCCAGGGGAGATTTAGGTTGGAGGTTAGAAACTACTTCTTTCCTGCCAGTGGTCAGGCATTGGAATAGGCTGCCCAGGGAGGTGGTGGAGTCGCTCAAAAAACATGTGGGCAGGGTGCTCTGGGACATGGTGCAATGAGACATAGTGGTGGTGGGCTGATGACCTTAGAAGTCTTTTCCAGAGGAAGCAACTGCATAATTCTGCGACTTCTGCTCATTTTGGGGCTGTTTGTGCTGTATCTGCTGCTTTCCCTGCCAGAGGCACTTCCTCCTTTCTCTGCTTGAAGCCCTGCTCATCACGCTGCGAGTTCCGCCTCTTGCTCCCTCCTCGGCAGGACTAAGCCCTTCAAGGGGAGGCTGCAGCTCAGACCAGCTCCACCACAGGACTTTACCACATCCTGCTGAACACGGAGGGATTGCTGCTGTTGTTGTTGTTTCCCATTTGTAGGAAGAAGGAAACCCAGGGCCCAGTGGGGGTGTTGCTTAGCAACTGAGTCAGACCTGCAAGCCCTTCAATGCAAAACGATAAAATGCAAGAAAAAACCCCAAACCCCGACAACAAACAAACAAAATCTCATTTAAAACATTAAAACCACCTCTGAGGTTTCACCTGACAAAGCCTGAGCAGCTCTGCCAGAGCGTATCTGCAGCCCTAAGGACGGGGGCTGCCTTGCCGCGGTCTGCAGGCAGGGCATTACCCTCTCTCACTGTTTTGTGCTTTGCTAACTGCCAAATAAAATGCATTAAAAAAGGAAAAGAGAGCGCTCCTGGCTGCCTTATTCCTCCCTCAGACCCAAAGAGAAGTCAAAGCAGTAAAGGCCTGCTGTGCTTTGGAGGGGCTGTGAACTTCCAGCACGGCTGGCAACAAACTCTTGCTCCGTGGAGAGAAGTGCACCTACCCCAGGGGCAGCTTGGATGGCAAAGGTCGAGCCTGGCACACACTGCCACGGGGTTACAGCCCCAAATGTTCCTTCCTCCCCTGAAAAATCTCACCCCCCCACGTTGCTCCCCATCTGCTTAATCAAGGGGTCCAAAGGGTTGATCCCACATCAAGGGTCCTCACTTCAGGTGTAGGCGGAATAAGGGAGATGCTGCAAGGAGTGGAGGTCACCACCACCAGGATGTCACTGATCAGCCACAGAATGCTTTGGGCTGGAAGGGAACTTTCAAGGTCAGCTAATCCCACCTCCTGCAGCCAGCAGGGACATCCCCAATGGGAGCAGGCTGCTCAGAGCCCCAGACAACCTGACCTGGAATGGTTCCAGCGATGTGGCATGTCCCACCCCTCTGTGCAAGCTGGGCCAGGGTCCCACCACACTCAGCATCTAAAATTTCTTCCCTACATCCAGCTGGTGTCTCTCCTCTTTTAGTTCAAACCATCTCCCCTTGTCCTGTCACAACAGCCTCTGCCCAAGAGGGTGTCCCCAGTGTTCTGCTCAGCCCTTCAAGCACCAGAAGGTCTCTCTGGAGTCTTCTCTTCTCCAGGCTGGAAAACCCCAACTCTCTCAGCCTGGCCTCAGCTTCCAACCCTCCCAGCACTGCTACGGTCTCCTCTGGCCCTGCTCCAACAGGTCCCTGGCTGTGGTGTGCTGAGGACTCCAGAGCAGCCCCAGCACTGCAGGTGGGGTCTCAGCAGCAGGGAGCAGAGGGGCAGAATCCCCTCCCTGCCCCTGCTGCCCAGGCTGCTTTTGAAGACGACAGTTGGCACATCTCAAAGCAGGCAAGCTACCATCACTCCTGATCTGCCTCTGCTAAGGGAGGCTGATGTCTTAATAGGTCATTTTCTATCTCTAATTTCCAGGAAGCTTTGGTTAAAAAAAAAAAAAAAAGGCATGACAATGACAAAAATGACAATAAAAAGAATGTGGAGCAGCAAGGCTGCCAATGAAGCCCAATTGATTTCTCCAGTTTAAAGGATGAGGCCTCTAATCCTGCTCTCCAGATAGATCACTGCTGATGGCTCCCTGTCAGGGTTTTGGAAGTGGCTTTCACTGCAGGGAGATGCACTCAGAGGATTATAGAACAATGATCAGGATAATCCCAGACAAACAAAAGAGGCAGTCAAGCCCCTGGCTTTTAGTGCTGCTTCCAGTGGGCTGCTGTTGTCTTTTCTGCTGATTGTGGTGGGGAACAGACAATCCTGGGTGGGGAACCCCTGCTGGCTTGGCAGCAAACTCCAGAGGATGCAGTTGGTACTGCTGGATCCTCCAGACTGGGGCAAATCCTGAGGGATTGAGGAGGAAGAATAGAGTTGGACATCTTCCAGCTGTTATCTCTTCATAGGTGAGCCCCAAGACCTTACTTTAAGTGTGGCCTCTGGCTTGCTTCCTAGCAGCAACACGAAGCTCCTCTGTGTGTGTCACTTCTTCCTCATCTGTCAAAGGTTCAGCCCACTTGGGTGGACTCGAACATGAAGCAGAGCACACCTCCTGCACAATAAAGTCTTGCTGTTGTCTGCCTGCCTTCTAGCAAAGCACCAGAGAGGTGGTTTTGATACTGGGAAAACCCAGTGAGGAACGCCACAATTAGGTCCCCTCAGAGCCTTCTCCTCTCCAGACTGCACAACCCCAACTCTCTCAGTCTGTCCTCACAGCAGAGCAGCTCCAGCCCTCTGCTCCTCCTCGTGGCCCTTCTCTGGACACCTTCCAGCACCTCCAGATCCTTCCTGGAGCAGAGTTTCCAGAGCTGGAGACAGTGCTGCAGGTGGGGTCTCAGCAGAGCAGAGTTTCTCTGTGGTGGTGGTTTGAGGCTCTCTTGAGTTTTAGCATTTTGGGATTCTCTGGGTGCTGGTCATTTGGAGCTCTTTGGGGGGTGATGGTTGGAGATTCTCTGAGCTTTGGTGTTTTGGGGTTCCCTGCATTTTGGTGGTTGTCTTTTGGCTTGTTAGGGGTATTTTTAATCAAGGCCATGTATCCCCTTGGAGTGGATTTGTGTGAGCTCCTTTGCCTGCCCCCCAGCACAGGTGTGCAGCAGGAGATTTGTAAGTTAATGACACCTTTTCCAAGGGAGCCTCCATCGGGGCAAGGCAGCACCTTGTTTGCCTGAACAAAGCAGGGGGGAGAAGAGAGAGTTGACACTTGCAGTGGGTGAGTTCATCTCCAAACGCTGTCGAACCCACTGGCTGCCCAACTGCCTTTCAAAGCCCTGCTCTGGGAGTCTCCCACACAACCTGTCACTCAGACAGCTCCCCTGGTATGCTTGGGTTTGACATCAGGTTTGTGTCTGTAACACAGCTCCTGGCTGACAAAGATGCTGCCTGAGACAGGGCTCCACAGTCCTACTCACGCAGCAGAGGAATCCAAGCCCTCTTCTCTTGGGAGCTGAAGTTGTTCCTTCCCCCACCTTTAAGCAGTGTTGGGGCTTCTGTGCCAGTGAAGCATCAAGGTGATGCCAAGCTGACACAGTGATCCAAGCCACAGAGTCATAGACTCAGCAAGGCTGGAAAAGACCTCAGAGATCATCAAGCCCAACCTATCACCCAGCACCTCCTGACAACTGAACCACTGCTCCGAGAGCCACATCCAAGCCTCTTTTCAGCACCTCCAAGGGGACTCCACCACCTCCCTGGGCAGCACATTCCAGAGGTCAATTCCTCTTTCTGGGAAGAAAGTCTCCTTGGGGGGATGTGCATTGTTTGAAGCAGCTACCAGGACACTCTGCTCCAGGAGAAATGATCCCCAGGAAAAGTCCTGGACTCCCTCCCCCCAGCCCTGCACAGCACCTTTGGCACTAGCTGCGAGCCCAGCTCCAAACTCCTGTGATTACCCAAAGCATTGGAGCATCCTGAGCCTGCACAGCCACGTCAGGCATCTCATCTGGCAGGATCTCCTCCTGCCTCCCCTCCTCTACAGAGGATTTCTGCTGCTGCCATCTTCCTGGAGAGCTGCCCTGGGGTTTTAAAACATTCAGTAAGTCCAGGGCAGATCCTCAGCTGCCACAATAAGCTTCTGGTGGAATAAAGGTGACTTAGAGGAACTTTGCGACTTCTCACCCAACAATTTCACCCAGAGTGGCCCTCTCTGGACAGCTTGGCTTGGAGTTAGGGGAAAACATCTTTCTCTCTGCCCCAATTTGCATTTCTTTTCCAGAGGCTGAGCAGAATCAGGGCTACCACTGCTTCAGGAGAAACCTCCAGCTGACCAGGAGGAGCAGACTCCCCCAGGGAAAACTGTCCTTGGGAGATTACTGCAAGGACAGGAAGAGGTCTCCCACTGTCAGCGAAACGTCTCCAGCTCTGTCAGTGTCTCCCCAGGCAAGGAGACCCCCAGGGGCAGCTGGCCCTTGCAACATCCACGCTGCTAGTTGGCAGATACTCTCCTGGAAAAGGATTTGAGGTTTCTCTCGTCCCCCAGCTCAGCATGAAGCACAGGATCCTGCCAGCCCAGCTGGAGCTCTGTGCTGCCACCCAGGAAGGCAGAAGGAAATGGGTCAGTGGGTTTGCCAATCACAATTCCAGGACACTTCACCTTCCCCAAAGTCAGCTGAGAAGGTGCAATGAGACATTGAAGGCAGTGATGCTTTCACATTCCCGTGGCTGAACTCTGCCTGGCTTCCCTCAGGATCCCATTAGTGTGTTATTCCATGCACCGAGGTGGAAAATCATAGAATCAGAACTGGTAATGTTGGAAGAGAAATCATCAAGTCCAACCACTCACCTAGAGCTCCCAGTTCACCACTACTGCCAAGCCACATGCCTCAGCACCACATCCAGGTGGTTTTTAGGTCCCTCCAGGGATGGTGATTCCACCACCCCCTGGGCTGCCTGTTCCCATGCCTGAGAACCCTTGATGTGAAGTTTCTCCTAACAGCCAGCCTGAAGCTCCCCTGGCACAACTTGAGGCTGTTTCCTCTTGTCCAAAGCAGCAGCTCTGGCTGGCAGGAGGGGCTGGCTCGGTTCCAGTTTGTGCCCATTGCCCCTGGGCACTGCTGAAGAGAGCCTGGCCCCATCCTCTTCCCCTCGCCCTTCAGCTTTTGCTGAGCATTCTCCAGGCTCTCAGCCTTTCCTCCTCACAGGCTCCTCTGCATCATCACAGCCTCCACTGGGCTGTCTCCAGTAGTTCCTTCTCTCTCTTGAACTGGGGAGCTCAGGATTGGACTCAGTACTGTGGTTGTGACCCCACTAGGGCAGAGCAGAGGGGAAGAGAATTGCTGCATCCGTCTCCATCCTCACAATTCCACCACATCCTCCAGCTGGTGGAACCCCTGGCCAACCAGCCCAAGCTTTAGAGAGCATAAAGTAAAGATTGCCTTATCTGGTGTGATTCGAAAGCAGATCTTGTGCCTGTGAAGGAGATGGAAGTGACAAGTCCCTTTGCTGCATGATTTGAAGCAGCAGCACTTCCCAGAGCACTGCCGGCTGATGGATGCGGTGTGGGAGGCTGCTCACGGGCGTTGGGCTGGGAGGGAGGTGGCAGGAGGCATCACCTGGATTTCATCAGGATGAGACTTTTTGGATGTCTTCCATGAGCAGGCCCCCATGAAATGTGGCTGCAAAGGATTGAGATCAGCTCTGTGCAGCCCCAGGGCTCTCAGCCTTTCCTGCCCAGAGGGATGCTCCACTCCCCTCAGCACCTTCCCAGCCACCATCTGACTCTCTCCAGCAGTTCCCCCTTCCTCTTAATCCAAACACTCCAGTTGTGATCTCACTAAAGCAGAGTAGAATGGGAGGAGAACCTCTCTTGAGCTGCTGGCCACACTCTTGTGAAGGCACCCCAGGAGACCACTGGCCTCAGCCATGAGGGCACATTGCTGCCTCATGGCGACCTCGTTGTCCAGCAGCACTCCCAGGCCCTGCTCACTGGACCTGTTCCCAGCACAGCCCTCACCTGTGCTGGTGCATGTGCCTAACATCAAAGTGCTCAAGTGGAACTCACCAGGCCTGGACCTGCTCCTGGCTGATGTCCATAATTACTCCAAGACAAACCTTATTCCCCTCCTCAAAGCAAATCCCAGGAGCCTGCCTGCTCCAGCAGCTGATTTCCAGGGAAAGCCTTCCACAGCCTGACCTTGTGCAAGTAACTACATTGGAAAGAGGTCTGTGTCTGAGACCTGCCCCCTCCCCACTCCTTCCAGTAAACCCCTCTGCCCAGATACACTTCACTGTCACTCTGGCCTGCTGTTTCTTAATATATAGTTGTTCTTCACCAGCAATGAAAGCTCCAGCCCATTAGGATGATGGGTGGCTGAGTCCAGGATCTCCCAAAGGCTACTGATGCTGCAACCCTCCCTCTGAGCCAGGGTGTAAACACTCATCAGTGACATCTTCCTGGCAGAAAGCCCAAGAAGCTTATAAGGAAGACAAGATTTTAAAAGGCTTTTGAGTAAATCAATTTTCTTTCTTTCTTTTTTTCCCCCCTGACTGTTCCTAAGTAAAATGAAACTTCAGTTTAGACACCACCTGAGATGCTGGGCTTCAAACTTGCTTTGGAGCTGGGGTGGGAAGGGTTGCACTTTCCCTCTGCTCTTCCTCCTGGTGAGCATCAAAACCTTGAGCTGGAAGATCAGTGTCAGAAGCTGGCTCCTGAAGTCTGTTCAAGACTCAGCCTGAGCCTCTCTCGGGCAGATTTCAGTCTAAAAGCATCAGCAGCTGATCAACTGAAATAGACTGGTTTCAGTTCAAGAGGGGGAACAGCTCACTGCCCAGCCATGGGGATGATTGTCCAAGCACTGGGCAGCTCCTGCCCCACGGAAGCTCACCCCTCCTCCACCTCACCTTCCAAGTGCTTTGTGCTGGGGCTTGTGTGGCTGCATGCGGGCAACAGCCCTTCTAAAGAGATATGGGCACATAGATGCACGCTCTCTGCTCAGATATGCAGCCAGGGTGCTCACCAGATGGCTTCTTTGCCTCCAAGAAGGACACTAAGGTCCTGGAGCAGGTCCAGAGAAGGGCAACAAAGCTGGGGAAGGGTCTGCAGAGCAGGGCTGGGGAGGAGCAGCTGAGGGAGCTGGGGGGGGGGAGAGGGGGGTTCAGCCTGGAGAAGAGGAGGCTGAGGGAGAACTCATTGCTCTGCAGCCCCCTGAAAGGAGACTGGAGCCAGGTGGGGGCTGATCCTCCCACAAAGAGCAAGGGGGATGAGAGGGAATGGCCTCAAGTTGTACCAGGAGAAGTTTAGTTTGGACATTAGAAGGAACTTCTAGGGCTGCAAGGGTCCTCCAGCAAAGGAACAGACTCCCCAGGGGGTGGTCAAATCCCTGTCCCCAGAGCTGTGGTGCTGAGGGCTATGGATTAGCACCAGACCTGGTAGAGTCCGAGTGGTTGGACACAATGGCCCTTAAGGTCTTTTCCAACCAAAAAGGTTCTTGGCCTTTGTGACCAAACACTGCTGAGAGGAGCGGAGGAGCCCAGGCAGCACACCCCCGGGTCGGGCTGGCAGGTGCCCACTGCTGCTGGCCGCCTCAGCACCACGCTGAGCTGTCCAATCCACCTCCTCAATAACCTCCTAATTAAAGCTGGGGGCAGTTCATAATGAGCTGATCTAGCAATTAGCACAATGTGAATAAGAGGAACGCAGGTGGCCTTATTCCAGAAGGATCCCAGGCAAAGGGGGAAGAAGGAGAAGATCCCCTTTGCATCCCAGCAAGGTTCATTTTGCATTTTAATTAGGAAGATGAAGGGGGAGGGAAAAGGGAGCAAGCACAAGCTGTTAGCAGCTTAGAAAACCTCTTGGAAATTAGGCTGAGAATGAAGCTTGTCCTTTTTCTGTTGCTGTTCAGCAGCAGCTGCAGGGCAGCACTCCAAAGGAAAGAGCTCAGTGTCTTCTCGAGAGACAGGGACAAGCGCTGTGCTTCCAGCTGCCCACCAGGGCAGCCTCAAGGAGCAAATCTTTGCCCTCCAGGAGGCTGATCCCAAGCAGCCTCACAGCAGGCCCAGGCAGGGGCTGTGTCCTGCTGGCTAAAGGCAGTTTTGCAAACAGAGGGGAAAGGAATTCTCTGCACATCAGGGAACTGTGCAACAGCACATCCTGGGGAGGAGGAACAGAGCTTCGGGGTTGTGCTCTTGTCCAGCACCCAAGAGCTCAGGGGCTGTCCCCTACAGGAGAGGAGCTGCTCTGCTATGGAGACAGAGAGTTGGGGTTGTTCAGTTTGGAGAAGAGAAGGCTCCAAGGAGACCTTATTGTGACCTTCCAGTATCTGAAGGGGGCTACAGGAAAGCTGGGGAGGGACTTCTTAGGATGTTGGGTAGTGAAAGGACTGGGGGGAAAGGATCCAAGCTAGAGGAAAGGTTTAGATTAGATGTGAGGAAGAAGTTCTTCCCCAGGAGGGTGGTGAGAGCCTGGCACAGGCTGCCCAGGGAGGTGGTGGAAGCCTCCTGCCTGGAGGTGTTTGCAGCCAGGCTGGAGGTGGCTGTGAGCAACCTGCTGCGGTGTGAGGTGTCCCTGCCCATGGCAGGGGTTGGAGCTGGCTGAGCCTTGAGGTCCCTTCCAACCCTGACAAGTCTCTGATTCTGCATGGCAGAAAGCAACAATCCTTGGGAAGTGCATCAACTGCTGGCCAGAAAATAGCCATTTCCAGAGGCAGAATCAGAAAGCCATTTCAGCTGAGGAGCTGCAAGTTCACCAAATCCAACCCTTCTCTAACTCCTCCAAGCCTGGTGCTAAACCACGTCCCTCAGAACCACAGCTGTCTTTTAAACACCCCCAGGGATGGGGAGTCAGCCACCCCCTGGGCAGCCTGGGCCAGTCTTTGAGAACCCTTTCAGTGAAGAAGTTTCTTCTCATGCCCAACCTGCAGCCCTTCCCTCTTGTCCTATCACTTGCTACTAGGGTGAAGAGACCAAATTCCACCTCACTCTGACCTCCTTTCAAGGAGCTGTAGAGGCCTCCAGAGGCTCCTTGTCCCAGTTCTCAGTGGTGGCACAGTCCTCCCACCCCTCACCAAATTCAGCTTCTGAAGTGACCCTACTGAAGGGAATCCATCACCACCTTCCTTTCCTTTCCTTCTTCCCTTTCCTCCCCAGGACATCAGCAGGAGGAGTGCTGCTGGCACAGGCAAGGCTCTGTCCTTTCAGTTCTGCTGCCTGGGCTCATCTTCCAACCCAGACTTGCAATTTCTTGTCCACCCACAGACTTCCAAGCAGGCTCATTTCAGAGAGCTCCCCAGAGATCATCTGCCACGTTGCAGTGAGTCTTTAATGAGGGTATGAAACCAGCAATTTGTCAGGAGATCACTGGGTAACAGCCAAGACGATTTTCCCAGGGCCACGGGGGCATCAGGGCCACGCCGCTCCAGGGCAGGAGCTGTGCTTTGCCTCGTGGGTTTGTCAGGATTTGATTCACTTCGGAGGATGGGGTGAAAAAGAGTTCCCAAACACTGCCAACAGGCTCCCCAGGGAGGTGCTTAAATCCCCACCCCTGCAGGGGCTCAAGAGAGGCAGAGACGTGGTGCTAAGGGACACAGTTTAGCACCAAGCTTGGCAGAGGATGGTTGGAGTTGGAGGTCTTTAAAGCATTTTCCAACCAAAACATTTCTATGGACTTCCTTTTTTTCCCCTCTTCAAACCAAGAGATTTACCTGAAGGGATGAGAGCCAGCCCAAGGCTCCCTGATCCTGCTAATCATCTGTGCAGTGCTACAGGCTGGGGTCAGAGCGCCTGGAGAGCAGCCAGGCAGAGAGGGACCCAGGGGTATGGTTGATAGTAGGCTGAACAGGAGCCAGCAGTGTGCCCAGGGGGCCAAGAGGGCCAATGGCATCCTGGCCTGCATCAGGAACAGTGTGGCCAGCAGGAGCAGAGAGGTCATTCTGCCCTGTGCTCAGCTCTGGTCAGGCCACACCTTGAGTCCTGTGTCCAGTTCTGGGCCCCTCAGGTTAGGAAAGATGTTGAGCTGCTGGAAGGTGTCCAGAGAAGGGCAACAAAGCTGGGGAGGGGTCTGGAGCACAGCCCTGGGAGGAGAGGCTGAGGGAGCTGGGGTTGCTTAGCCTGCAGAAGGGAGGCTCAGGGGAGACCTTCTTGCTCTCCACATCTCTCTGAAGGGAGGCTGTAGCCAGGTGGGGGTTGGTCTCTTCTCCCAGGCACCCAGCACCAGAACAAGAGGACACAGTCTCAAGCTGTGGAAGGGAGGTTGAGGCTGGAAGTGAGGAGAAAGTTCTTCCCAGAGAGAGATTGGCCCTTGGGATGTGCTGCCCAGGGAGGTGATGGAGTCCCCATCCCTGGAGGTGTTCGACAAAGGCTTGGCTGTGGCACTTGGAGCCATGGTTGAGTTGTCAGGAGGGGTTAGGTCATAGGTTGGACTGGATGATCTCTGAGGCCTTTTCCAACCTGCTTGGTTCTGTGGTTCCTAACAACCCGTGGTTCCTAACCCCCCTCCAGGTCATGGCAGCCGATGTGGATGAAGATCATCAGCTGGGGTTTCAAGTATCAATTACAGCTCTATTGGAACACATTTGTTCAATTACTGCTCCAACTCACTGCTCTGCCTTCTGCACCAGCAGCTCTTGCTCTTTTCACTCAATTAAAGCTCTTCATGGTTTGCCACAGCTGAAGACTGTGATTTGGTTATTTTTATCATTAATTCATTTCCTTAAGCTGCCATTTTCGGGCCACGTCCAGGTGGGTTCCTTCCTTTCAAGCCGCTGTTGTCTCCTTGTCAGTGTGGTGAGCGAATGGCTGGGGGAATCCCAGGGCCACGCAGGGAGTTCTGCAGTTAATGCTGCAGGGGCAGGAGGCTGCCCACAGCAACCTGTTCATTTCCTTGGGAGCTTTTCCCCCTGCTGGGGGTTAACGATGAGGCACTGCCAAGGTGTAGCTCCGTGTGCTACCGAGCAGCAGCATGAAAAGCCACTTCTGCTCCCAGAATAAACAGCTCCTAAGGTTGCATCTGGAGGAAGTGAAACTGCTTGGTGGAGTCTTGAGAGAACACAGAATCAACCAGGTTGGAAAAGACCTTCGAGGTCACTGAGTCCAACCTCTCATCCAACAACATCTGATCAACTCAACCATGGCACCAAGTGCCTCAGCCAGGCTCTTCCTAAACACCTCCAGGGATGGTGACTCCACCACCTCCCTGGGCAGCGCATCCCAAGGGCCAATCTCTCTTGGTGGCAAGAATTTCTTCCTAGCATCCAGCCTGAACCTCCCCTGGCACAGCTTGAGACTGTGTCATCTTGTTCTGGTGCTGGTTGCCTGGGAGAAGAGACCAACCCCCAGCTGGCTACAACCTCTCTTCAGGTAGTGTAGAGAGCAAGAAGGTCTCCTCTGACCTTCTCTAAGACCTCCAGGTTCTTCTCTTTTCCTTTATTTCAGTGCCTTGCAAAGGGCTCCTTGCCACTGATTAGTCTCTGCAGAGAAGACCAAGTCTGGAGAAGAGAAGACTGAGAGGGGATTTAATCAATGCTTATCAATATCTGAGGGCTGGGGGTCAGGAGGGAGGGGACAGGCTCTGCTCACTTGCTCCCTGGGATAGGACAAGGAGCAAGGGATGGAAGCTGCAGCACAGGAGGTTCCACCTCAACAGAAGGAGGAGCTTCTTCACTGTGAGGGTGAAGTCTGTCCAGGGAGGTTGTGGAATCTCCTTCTCTGGAGCCTTTCCAGCCCTGTCTGGATGTGTTCTGTGTGACCTGAGCTAGTTGTATGGTCCTGCTCAGGCAGGGGGTTGGACTCAATGATCTCTTTGGGTCCCTTCCAACCCCTGACATCCTGTGAGCTAGGATCTCCAGAAGTCCATTGGACAGCACTGGGACACCAGCTGAGCATCCCCAAGGCAACACCTGGCTGAGATGGAAGCTGGGTGAGCAGGGCTCGTGCCTCCGAGGCTTCCACTGGCACCCTGCAGGCACGGGTGATGTGAAGCACTACATCTGCTGAGCCCTCTGGAGACAGTAGCATTAACAACATCAAAATGCTAACCACCCAGCTGTACAGAAACCAAAGCAAATTGTTCTCCTAATCATTGCCAACATCAGCTAGGGAGAAAGGTGGGGAGAAGAGAAGAAAATAAAGGCCCCCTTGAAGGTGGAGGCTGTCAAACACTCCAACCCTTCTGAAGTGCAGAGGCTCTTTGAGTCAGCAAACTTCCAAACACTGGTTGCCATGCAACCCCGGGAGCATCAGATGATGAATGGCTCAGAGAGTGCCCCGAGTGTGGCAAGCAGAGGGCTTCACTGCTGAGGTATTGCTATTTGTTAAGGCATTTCTTTAGGCTCTTGGCAGCCCACGATAAAACAAGGACAGGGATGCTATCGAAGCCCAGCTCCGCTCCTGCCAGGAGAGATTGATTGGGGCTGCACAGTCACAGCGT
This sequence comes from Picus viridis, assembly GCA_033816785.1. NCBI lineage: Eukaryota > Metazoa > Chordata > Aves > Piciformes > Picidae > Picus > Picus viridis. The sequence goes on from CM066594.1 coordinate 18,835,336, forward strand.
AAGCTGGATGCTACAACACACAGGTGCCCATAGGTCTTCAAGGTTGCCAGGACAAGAAAGATGAGGCATTGTCCCAGCCAGCAGCCACCTGCCTGGAGTGGAGTTGTGTTCTCACAAGAGGCGATTAACCTCGGCTACACCTTTCGCACCGCAGAGGGCAGATCTGAGTAACCCTGCACGGAAGCAGCCAACCCCCTGCCTGGGGCACGGTGGGGAAGCAGCAGGCTCCTCAGCAGCAGGCAGGGGAGTGGATCTGGGGGGGTGGGGGGCGCTTGCTTCCTTGCAAAGGTGCAGGGCTCTCCAGCAGTGGAGCTTTTCTGGGTTGAGGGAGGTTACCTGGGAGGAGACAGAGGACCCTTTTCTTTTAAAGGCATCCCTGAAGACAGCAGTTGCAGAAATGCTGATTAGAGCACAAGCAGCTCACAGATCCTCTCCTGGCAAACTCTTTCCCCAGTAGGCCCAGGTTTGGAAGCTGCAATTTTCAGCATCTCAGCTTTCCAGGTGGGGGTGGGGGGAGTGGGATTCTCATTAATCTATGGCCAGAAAAGGCATCATTAGGCTTTACTAATTAGTACAGCTGTGAATCTCAGGTTACAAGAGATGACGACAGCTCTGGGGAGTTGGAATCCTGATGCCAGGGCACAGCACCCCCAAAAAGCAGTGCTTGGGGGGTGGGGGGTGTTACCTGGGATTGCTTGCTGGAGATGGGGGGCGGGGGGAGGAACACCAAACCACCCTTATCACACAAGAAGCAAGATGAAGACAAGCTCTTAAAGACTCTGCTTTTGATTCTGGAGGAAATCCTGGGGAGGCTGGAGCAAGTGTATCTGCATTTGTAGGAGAGCTGCACACAGGGAGATAAGAGCAGAGTTTTACATGTGAGAGGCACCAGCAGTCCATAAATATTGAAATATGATGATGCTGAGCGACTTGTGCCTGGCAAGCCCTGGCTGCTTCTCCCAGTCAGCCTCTGCTACACCCTTCTCCCCTTGAACAGCCTGGGGATGCAGTTTGGTCCCAGTTCAGAGGCCTCCAGCGCTGGGAGCTCTGAGGGCTTTTTTGGGTCCCTAATCTAAGAGCATCTCTGAGTCAAAATGGATTTGGTAGGAGATCAGTTTGGCTTCATAAATTAGGTGGCAGTTGGCTTAAAGGAGGAAGGAAATACATTGTGCTTAAATAACCTGTGAGAGTCACTGCTGAGGGAGTAATGCACTCAAGAGGTGACAAGCTGCACACCAGCCCGGGCTGGGAGGGATGGGAGGATGCTACAACCCACCTGTCCTTTATGAAAGGAAGGAAGAGCTGGGGGAAGCTGCAGAAGGACAACCAACCCATGAATCATTTTGTCTGAGAGGCTGTGGGCATGGGGGGAGCTAAGAGCCAGGGCTCCACCTCACATCCCTGGCTGAAAGTGGAATTCAATCACCACCAGGCAGAACAGCATCAGAACCGTAGAATGGTCTTGGTTGGAAGAGACCTTTACGATCGAGTCCAGCCCAAACCCCGGCCCTGCCTCCGCACCCCCAAACCCCGGCCCTGCCTCCGCACCCCCAAACCCCGGCCCTGCCTCCGCACCCCCAAACCCCGGCCCTGCCTCCGCACCCCCAAACCCCGGCCCTGCCTCCGCACCCCCAAACCCCGGCCCTGCCTCCGCACCCCCTCTGCACAGCCTTGAAACCCCTCCACAGACAGGACCCAACCACTGCTCCTGTCCAGGGCTTGACAGCTGTCAAAGGGAAGAGCTTTTTCCAGCACCCAACACAAACGTCTCCTGGCTCAACTCAGGACAAGAGGGAACAGCCTTATCTCTTGCTCTTTAAGAGACCACCTTGCTCCAAGCTCCTCAGTACCAGGTCAAACAAAGCCTTCCTTGCTTGCACAGATGTGGAGGCAGAGTGAACCCTCAGGAAGCTTGCCACCACTCAAGAGACCTTGGCAGGATGACAGAACAGCCCTGAAGACTGTTGGGATGGGTGTCCAAGTAGGATAAAAGCTGGCTAAGGATCAAACCCCTGTGTTCCATGATGCCATCACATCCCAAGCCACAGCTCTGGGCTCAAGACACCAGATCCACCAACTCCTCCATCTCTCAGGTGTGCAGTCCAGCTGCCTCCACTCAGCACAGGGTGTCATTAGATTTGTCAGAGAGGATGGAAGGTGCAGGGACGTCAGGGTGTTCCGAGCCTGAATAACTGCAGCCACACTCCCAGCAGCTCAGAAAAGCTTTCAGCCACAGGGAGGTTCTTGCCAAAGCAAAGCCTCTGCCTGGTGGGACAGGACCTCACAAAGGGACTGTTCACACCAGCAGGATTAGTGGTGGGTTTTGCTATCTACTTTATTCTGCCTGCTGGTGCTCTGCAAGGGATTCCAGGAGGTCCGAAACGCAAGAGGATGCTGGCACTAGGTTGGCACATTTTGCTACAGCACAGCTGGTGCAAGGCGAGCAAGACCCACCTCGGGCTGCCCCTGCCTGTTAGCGCTCGCCGCTGGCTCGCCGTACCCCGAGGAGCGCGCCTCCGGGAGCCTCCGAGCGCACAGATGGGAGAAGGTGTTTCACTTCTCAGCATTTTCCACAGCTGGGTTTGCTGTGCAAAGGAGCAAACAGGAGTTCAGAGCTCCGTTCGGCAAGCTGAAGGACCTCCGAGTGCCACGGCTCAGACCAAGCCCCGCAGCGGCTGAGCGGGAGGCAGCAGGTTGGGCTCGGATGCTCAGGGAGGTGCTCCTAAGGAAGCCTCTTTGAAGGGTGATTCGAGGCACCCCACCTGCAGGTCACGGTGGCTCTCAGCTCTGAGGGCATCACCAGAAGTTTCAGGGCAGTCAGGAGCCAAAATAAAGGAGATGCTCTGCACATCTCCTGGAGAAAAGAACTCCTGCACAGAGCCTTTTACGTGTGGCTCAGCTACGATGTCCTCTGCTTTTCAACCCGATGGCTTCCCCAGGGCCCTGCAGCACAAGTTCCTGCCTGTGCAGCCCGGGAGGCAGCTTTGCTCTGTCGCACCAGGCACATGCAAGCCCTTGCTCCAGCAGCCTGAGCTCCCAGCACAGAGAGCAGCTCTGCTTTCCAGCTCACCACCAGGTTACTCAGAGCTGCTTTCCCAAGGTGTTTGCTTTTCACCTCATGGCTGAGGCATTTAAAGTCTACAGTTCCAACCTTACTGCTGGCTCAACTCCTTTTCCATCCTCTGAACTATTCTTTCAGGCCTTTTGAAACACCAGCACTGTTCATAGCCAAGGGGATTCCTCCCCAGAGCAGATCAATTTATTACCTACTTAGATATTTACCCCATGGGACAAAGTCATCTCCCCGCAACATTCCCCTCTTACATTTCCTTCCCTACCCCCCCATCCAATTTCTCTTCACCTCTCCATACCATGATTTTTTCCCCTTCCATTTCCCCTGTTCTGCTCTCTCACAGCAGTAATAACTCTCCCCACAGTTCAGACAGCTTAAGCCCAGCATCCCACCCAGTCCATACCGACTCCTCTTCCTGCCTGCCTTCATTACACAAAGTGCTCCTTTTTCTGCAGGCTCATTTGAGTACCTCCTGGCAATTACTCAGCTGAATATTGATCCCAGCATCCTCCTGCAGTTGTGTGCCTGCCCAACGCTTTCTGCCAGCTTGGTTAGTCCTGAAAAGCAGCAAGCACACTCCAGGCTTGTTCCCTTAACCAGAAGGGGGAAGCTGGCAGAGGTGCCAATTGTTCAGGTGCTCTCCCTTGCTCTGCTGCTCAGTCCCTTTCCACCTATTCCCCCGAGCTCCAGGAGCAGATGAAAGCACCAACAGATGGCTGTTCAACAGCTACAGGGAATTTTTAAGCTTCCATTACTGCAAATAACCCTAAGAAAGGCTGGTGAGGAGACACCCACTGGTAGAAGAACACACTGTCCACCTACACTAAGCAGCAGCTCTACCCTCCTGGTGTCTCCTTCAGTGGCTCCTATCTGTCACCAGTAACCTGCCTGCTATAAGGAGCTGGCAGCTCTGCCCTAGACTAACATTGCCTCTTCAACTACAGAACGGCTTGAGGTGGAAGAGACCTTGAGGATCATCCAGCTCCAAACCCCTGCCATGGGCAGGGACACCTTCCACCAGCCCAGGCTGCTCAAAGCCTCATCCATCCTGGCCTTCAACAGTTCCAGGGATGGAAAATCAACCTGATTTTGTTTAATCTGCTTTTCCTGACTGAAGAAGAAACTCCAGCCAGGCACCAAGGGCTTGCCAGCTCCTTGGGCTGAAGTGACAATCATCCTGTCAAGCAGTTTCCAAGGAGGATGCTGCCCTTTCCTTTGCCCTCTGCAATAAACCCTGGCAAAACCAGCTGGTCTGAGAGCCAGGTGAAAGCAAGAGGCAATGACAACGAGTGACACCTGCCCTGATGGCTCCTGAGCTGCAGCTGTGGCCATGCGCTCTGTGCCAAGGACAGAGGAGCAGCAGCTCTCCCAGCTCACCCAAGGGGAGGGAGCCTGGGAGCCTCCAGCTCAAGTATTCCCCCACTCTGGATGTGCATCCACAGCACCTTCCTCTGAATCCCCAGTGCCCAGGTCAAGGAAGAAAGGACTTTCTGCCCCAGGACTGGACCCCCCAGCCCCTACCCCAGCACAGTGTAAGGGCTTTTGTTTTGTAGACACAGCAAAGAGGCATGGAGGGGTGTCACACAGCATTCAGCTCTCCTATCCCTTGGGACAAGGGCAGAGCACCCTTGAGAGGGAGGACAGGAGAGGGTCCAGCAGCAAAACAGGCAGATGTGCACACGTGGGTGCAAGAGAAACACCAGGAAGGCAGGAAAGCCCCAAGCCAGGCTGCTAGCTACTGCAATTCAACCTGCCCTCCTGCTAACACAACCAAGTCACCAGTTCAGATGCCAGCCAGGGGAAGACCGTTGCCCACCTAATTAAAGTGTTTGGGGAGAGGAGCCAAGATGTGCACACAACTCACTCAGCAAAAGAAAACCTCCCACAGACACCCAGGAGAGCTTTTTCTCTCTACTCACCAAGGCAGGGGCTGAGGCTCCTCAGGCTCTGTTGTGAGGAGAAGTTCTAGGCTACACATGCTGCTCCTGTGGAGCACAAGAGTTTCTCTGTGGAGCAAGAGATCCTCTCTCCTAGCTGAACTCCTCTTATACCCTTGTGGCTCAGGTGTTTCCAATGACTCAATAAGGTGGAGGCCTCTGGAGATGAGGTGCAGCTGATCTTTAGAAGCTCATCAGAAGCTTCCAGGGCTGTCAGGACTCTGCCCTAGGGGGAGCAGGGGGTGGTTGTGGTTGCCACAGGCAGCAGGGTTTAAGCTGACCTTAAAATGCAGCAAAGGGTTGAGCCTGCAACAAGGCAAAACCCAGTGCAGACAGACCAAGGTGTGACATCCCCCCTGCCCCAGCTCCCTGCAGGGCACAGAGGGGCTGGTGGCTTAGCTGCTGTTGTGGTGTTAGGTCCTAGGCTGGACTTGATGATCTCAGAGGTCTTTTCCAACCTCAATCATCCTGTGAACACACAATGAGTCCTAGAACCATTAAGGTTGGTAAAGACCTCTAGTATCAGCAAGTCCAACCTTCAGCTCACCACCACCATGGCCACTAAACCAAGCCCCCAGGTGCCCTGTCATCAAGTTCTTTGAACACCTCCAGGGATGGTGACTCCAACAGCTCCCTGGGCAGCCTGTTCCAATGCCTGACCACTCTCGTTCCTCATATCCAACCTAAACCTCCCCTGGTGCAGCTTGAGGCCACTTCCTCTTGCCCTATTATTTGTCACTTGAGAGACCAACCTCCACCTCCCTACAACCTGGTGACAGGCTGTGGGGGTGCTGGATGCATGAGCTGCTCCATGTCACAGAGTTACTGAGGCTGGAAAATACCTCTGAGATCATCAAGTCCAGCCTGAGACCCACCACAGCAGCTAAACCAGGCCACCAAGTGCCACAGCCAAGCTGGTCTTAAAGACCTCCAGGGATGGTGACTCCACCACCTCCCTGGGCAGCACATCCCAGTGCCTAATCAGCCTTGCTGTGAGGAGGTGCTTCCTAATAGCCAGCCTCAACCTCCCCTGGTGCAGCTCCACACCGTGCCCTGCCTCAGCTTTGTGTCTGGCCTCCTTCAGAGCAAGAGATGAGGCGGAGGAAGCAGGCTGCTGCGCACAAGCGTGGGTAGGAGTGGGGCTTTTGCTCCCTGGGGCAGAAACACAGCCAAGAGCAGGGAAAGAGTGTTGCTGTGGCAAGGGAACAGGAGGGAAAGCCAAGTGAGAAGAGTGCAGGGTGCTGTGGTGGCAGCTGTCAGTTCAGGGGCGTGCAGCAATCCCTGAGCAGATCCATGGCAGGGACAGCCTTGTCGGGACTGATGCAGATGCTTCCTGCCAATGCTGAGGCAGCAAGCTCGCAAGACCTGCAGACCTCTCACTTGGAAGCCAAACCTCCTGCAGCGGATCCTCTTTTCCTGGGCTATGTAGTGCACGTGGGAGAATCCTCTGGTGGAATATTGGGGAGGTATTTGAAGGGAGTTGTTCTCCTTCAGCATCAAGTCAATGGCAAGGAGCTGTCAGAGGGAGGAAGGCAATCCAAATCGCTGCTGCCAGGCTGCTGGGGCTTCCCTGCGAGCCTCAGCCTGACGTGGCCTGGTGCTGTGCAGGGAATCCTTTTCCATCCTCAGACAGCTGGGGTGGTGAGGGGGAACTGGGAGGCAGGGGCTCGGAGGGGGGATTAGGGGTGAGTGGTGACACAAGGGGAGTCTGGAGCTGGAGATGTGTGAGAGAGCAGCGTGAGAGAGTGGGAGGGACAGCGCCGAGGGAGCCTCTGATGAGGTCAGCCTGGGAATCCTCATGCTGTAATGAACAGCCAGCTGGTTTCCATAGAAACACCCAGGCAGGATTTAACACATTAGATGGTCAAGTCTGAATGTCAGCCTCTGACAAAGAACCTCCCAGCAAGCCACACGACAGAGATGCAGAGGGGGATCCTTTATCACGTGTGTGCCCCACGCTCCCCCTCCAGCAGCCTGCTCCAGCCCATGGCACGAGGGGAACACAGGATAGAAAACAACAACAGAACGTCTCCAGAACTCATTCCAAGTGCTGCCTCTGCTTCCACTCTCCCTAGGCAGGCAGCACACGGCTCTCTGCACCGTTTCACCACAGGAGTCTTTCCTGGCAGTCCCGGAGGTGCTCACCCTCGGCAGCCTGCCAAGCAAAGCCATCTGTGGCATCTGTACTGGCACCTCAGGCAAGGTGGTAAGATTGGAATAGCTTCTGAGGGAGCAGATAGGCCAACCCTGTCCTGCTCATGGGGGGCAGGCTGGCCCCTCAGAGGGGCACAGTCACCTCTGCAAGGAGCCTGGGCAGAAAAAAAGACCTTGGTATTGTGTCCAGCTCTGGAGCCCCCAGCATAAGGACAAAGAGCTGCTCTAGAGGGTCCAGAGGAGAGGCGTGAAGATGATCAGAGGCTGGAGATCCTGCTGCATGAGGACAGGGTGAGAGAGCTGTGGTTGTTCAGCCTGGAGAAGAGAGGTCCCAGGGAGTCTTTCTGTGGCCTTTCAGTCTTTCAGGGGGTCTAGAGGAAAGGAGGGGATGGACACTTTGTTTGGGACTGTGGTGACAGGACAAGGGGTGATGGCCTTACATTGGGTGAGGTTGGATTCAGACTAGAGAGAAGGAAGAAATTCTGCACTGTGAGAGTGAAGAGACAGGGTACCAGGGCTGCAGGGGTTGCAGGTTGCCCAGAGAGGTGGTAGATGCCCCCATCCCTGACACCATTCAAGGTCAGGTTGTTTGAGATGCTGAGCAACCTGCTCGGGTCACAGATGACCCTGCTGGCTTCAGGGGGGCTGGGACAGATGACCCTTAAAAGTCCCTCCCAACCCTCCCAACCCAAATCCAACCCAACCAACTCAACCCAAACCAAACCAAACCCAAACCAAACCCAACCCAAACCAAACCCAAGCTAACCCAAACCCAAGCCAACCAAACCAACCCAACCCAAACACAACCAACTCAAACCCAAGCCAACCCAAACCCAACCAAACCAAGCCTGGGCCCTACTCAGGACAAGCTGTGCTGTGTCAGGAGGCAGCAGCAGGTGTTTTGGGCAGGTAATGCTGTTGCAGTCCCCTATCTGGGAGCACACAGCAGAACAGCAGCAAGGAGGGGCCTGGAAAACTGCCCCTGCATGGCCTGCAGCATCCTCATCCCTGCTGGCACAGCCTTCTGAAGGGTCAGCCAAGAGCTATCCATAAGAACCAAATCCACTTGAAGACTTACAGAGGGCTTTTGTTTCGTGTCCCTTTAAAGCTCAGGGAGACAGCAGCTGCTCTGATGGAACTTGTGCTGTCACCTTCCCCAAAGAAGTGCAAATGAGAGCTGGGAAGGTATGAAATGCAATCATCTTGCCTGAGCAATGGGAGGCTGCTTCAGCAAAGGAGAACAGCTGTCCTCCTTAAAAGTGTCAGGCAAGGGAGCTCTGCCAGAGCCTCAGAGCAGAGGCAGAGCTCAGCGTGGCTCCTGGGGCCCTTCTTGCTCCTGGGGCTTCATAGCTGGTGTCACAGCCTGCAGGGAGCACCAAGATCCATGGGTACAGCACACATGAGGGGCTGGAAAGAAGGATCAAACACAACTGTAGACTCTTTTTGGTTGGAGGAGACTTTCAAGGTTGTTGAGTACAGCCACTAGCTAAGCACTGCCAAGCCCACTGCTCTCTGTGTCCCTCAGCACCACATCCACCTGGCTCTGAAACCCCTCCAGGGATGGGACTCAAGCACTCTTCTTGTCCAGGGCTTGACAACCCTGGAGGGGAAGAAATTTTCCCCCAATGTCCAACCTAAACCTCCCCTGGTGCAACTTGAGGCCATTTCCCCCTGTCCTGTCAGTTGTTAACAGGGAGAAGAGACCAACCCCATGTGGCTCCAAGCTCCTTTCAGGGAGCTGTAGGGAGCCAGAAGGTCTCCCCTCAGCCTCCTTTTCTCCAGGCTGAACCAATCCCAGTTCCCTCAGCTGCTGCTCCCCAGACCTGTGCTCTAAACCTTCCACCAGCTTCACTGCCAGTCTCTGGCTCTGCTCCAGCCCCTCATGGGTGAGGGGCCCAAAACTGAAGCCAGTACTCAAGGTGTGGTCTCACCACTTCCAGACTGAACTTCACAGTGAAATCTGCTTGCAGGCACGGGGCAGAGAGGGCACAGAGAGGGCACAGAGAGGGCCAGCTGGCTCTTCTGCAAGGATCCTTTGGTACACTACACATTCTCCAGGGTTCCCCAGGAGACAATTCAATCCCATCATGAGCTGACTCCAGAGAGCAACCCCCTGTCCCCAGCACCAGCCTGGAGTGAACACCTTTCTGAGAGGCTCTGCAGAGGAGCCAAGGGAGGGACTGGCCCCTGGGGGCGGCAGGAGCCACTCCTGTCACCTTCAGCCCTGCTGGCCTTGTGTGGGGTGTGCGAGGCTCCAGCTCAGCCCAGCCCCAGGAAAACCCCAGGCTGAGGTTTGCTAAGGAGCACTGAGCTCACCACCACTGCCTTCTGCTCTCTGGGGGGATGCAAAACCACAGCAGAGTCAGGCACAGGAACAAACAAGAATTTAGGCAGTGATGAGGGAGGGGAAAAAGGTGGAGGAGAAGAAACCAAACGTATCCCTGTGAACCATCTCTGCAGCAGGAACCCCCAGATACAGGCTGGGGGCGAACATGGGAGAGGGAGAGCCTTTTGGAGGCCTTCTTGTACAGTATGGATGACGATAAAGGCAAAAGAAACCATCTCTCCTTTTCACCATCCCAGTGCTTCACACTGTTCAATTAAAGCCTCGGAGACAAAGTCCTTTCTCCTGGGTGTGTTCCTGTGCTCCTCTCCCTCTCTCTCTGGCGGAAGTCATCTCAATATTTTACTGTCTCAGTAATAAAAACTCCATCCTGGCTTGCCAGGCAAGACTGCCCCAGCAGCTTGCTCACTGCAGGAAGGAATTCAGAGCAGCATTTTGCTTCACTTCACACTGGAGGTGAACTCTTGTGCCCGATGCCCAGGGGCCGTGATGGGAGCAGGTCGCTGGCTTGAGGGCTGGGGGCAATCGGGGAGAGCCGAGCCAGGCTTCTCTCCCTGGAGGCTGTGGGTGAGGCAGTGCATGGCCACACTTCCACTTCCTCCCACAAGCACCCATGGAGAAAAGAACCAACCAGTCCCTGAATAGTGCTGCCCAAGAGAGAGAGGGAACTGCTGGAGACCAGCAGAGACTACAGAGCTGCTGAGGGGCCTGGAGCAGCTCTGTGAGGAGCAAAGGCTGAGAGCCCTGGGGCTGAGAGCCTGCAGAAGAGCAGCCCCAGAGGGGAGCTGAGCAATGCTCAGCAAGAGCTAAAGGCTGGGGGCAAGAGGCTGGGGCCAGGCTCTGCTCAGTGGTGCCCAGGGACAGGACAAGGGGCAAGGGGCACAGACTGGAGCCCAGGAGGTTCTGTCTGAATAAAAAGAGAAACTTTGCTGTGAGGGTGCTGGAGCCTGGAGCAGGCTGCCCAGAGAGGTTGTGGAGTCTCCTTCTCTGGAAAGATTCCAACCCCCGCTGGGCACTGTGCTCCTGGGCAAGCTGCTGTGGGTGCCCTGCTTTAGCAGGGGGGTTGGACTGGATGATCCCCAGAAGTCCCTTCCAACCTTCCTCATGCTGGGATTCTGTAATCATAGCCTTTAAAACACTATGCTTAAGTGGTCCCAAGTGGCAAGATGTATCTTTCCTCCAGTGTTAAGAAGAGCAATAAACCTCCAATTACTTTATTACTCAGTCCTACTAAAAAATGCATTAAGCCCTTCGAGCAAATTTGACTTTTATCAAACAATTACTTGGTTCCAATACTGGAAAGAGTCTAAGTCAAATAAGATGTCACTGGGTACTTTTTCAGACCCATTTTGAAACTGATCCTCTGCCACTGAGCTGGGGGAAGGAATCCTTTAAAGTAAGAAAGAGAGTAAAGCACAGCTAGGGGAAATACAAGGAAAGGTCTGGCCCCATCTTTCTTCTGGCCCCCTTTAAATACTGCAAGGCCAACAGAGGGTCTCCCTGGAGCCTCTTCTCCAGGCTGAACAACCCCAACTCTCTCAGCCTGGCCTCACAGCAGAGGGCTCCCAGCCCTCCCAGCACTGCTGTGGCCTCCTCTGGACTTGCTGGGGAGATTCAGACTGGATGTGAGGAAGAAGTTGTTCCGCATGAGGGTGGTGAGAGCCTGGCACAGGCTGCCCAGGGAGGTGGTGGAAGCCTCCTGCCTGGAGGTGTTTGCAGCCAGGCTGGATGTGGCTGTGAGCAACCTGCTGTGGTGTGAGGTGTCCCTGCCCATGGCAGGGGGTTGGAACTGGCTGAGCCTTGAGGTCCCTTCCAACCCTGACAGCTCTGTGATTCTATGCTCCAACAGGTCCATGTCCTTCTGGGGCTGCAGAGACACTTCAGGACATGGTTCAGTGGCCCTGGTGGTGTTAGGTGGATGGTTGGACTTGAGGAACTTGGAGATCTTTGATTCTGTGGTTCTATATATAAAGGAAACAGCTAAAAATACTCTTTTGCTCCTCTTCCAAGAAGCCTCCCTCCTGCAGCATGCACTGGTATTTTCCCTTCCTCTGCAAGAACAGAGGGATAAAAAGCCCCTCAGGAAACACACATCCCATTATGCCATGCCAAGGCCCCATTAATAAAGGATGAGCAAAGAGGAGGGCAGAAGATGCAGGAAACAGAAGCCAAGCTCTGAGCCTAATTAGACTGTGCTCCAAAATTTCTCAGGAGGCTCTTGCTGAGGCTGAGGAGGTAAATATTTCATAAGGGGAGCTCCCTTCCTCTTCAGGCTTCTCCTTGTGCTCTCTCCTCAACTAATTACTTGCTTTGTAGAGGGAAACACTGCTAATTTTAGCCCTACAGGGCCTTGCATACAAAGCCAGGGGTGTCCCCTGGATGCCTGGGAGGTGCTCCGTGGCTCCCACCCGAGAGCAGGGCTGGCTGGCACTACAAAAGTGTCTTTGCAGTCACCTGGCAAAGGTGACAGCCTGGGTTGTGTGGGGTGACCCCCAGAGCCCTCCCCTGCCTGGCTGCCCCCAGGTTGACACCTACAGACCAACACTGACCAGGGCATGACCCTGGCTACGTTTTGTTCTGCATCCCAAGGGAGGGAGGATGCTAACCACCGAGCAGCTGGGGTGAGACAGCTGTGCTGAGGAGCATGGCTTAACACCAGGCTTGGGAGTTAGGTAGTGGTTGGACTTCATGGTCTTACAGGTCTCTTCCAACTGAAAGGATTCTGTGCTTCTGTGATCCCACAGGACTGAGCACCACTTGGTAGGACAACCTGCCCCAGCCCTCCCTGCACAGCTGAGGATGCATTTCAGTTCAGGCAACCTGGGGCTCACCTTCTCCTTCCCGGTGTCCTGCTTAACCCATCACTGTTTAGGCTTCTCAGAAGTTTTACTTTCATTTGTTACCTCTCAGATGTTCAGCAGACGAACTCCCAGCCCTGGGGATGCCACAGAGCTGGCGTGGGAGCTGGTCTGTGCCTGTGCCAGGGCAGGTGCTCTCCCCTTAGCAACACAGCACCAAGGAAACCAGCAACATCAAACCAGCAGCTGCAAGAAGCACACAAAGCTGCACACGGTGCTGCCAGCCTGGTGCAAAGGGTTTGGATTTTCTCCCCACCTTTGGAAATACCAGCAGAAACCAGGGGCTTGGCCAATGCATGGATCCCTGTGTGGCCTCTCTGCCTTTTCTCTGGGGCTTTTGGCAGCAGCTCTGTCCTCCTGAAGGCCAGCTGATCTGAAGGACCCTCCGGCTGAGATGCTACATTACCCTGGGCTCAGAAAATCCACACTGATCTTGCAGCAGGATTTCCCATGGGCTTGGCTGCAATGTGGTTTAAATACAACACAATACAATAAGGAAAGAAAGAAACCACCCAGATTCTCCCTTTCAGCTCTGGGCACTTGCTCAGCCCAGGCTGCTTTCATGCCAGGGAGGAGATCTGGGAGTTGTGAGGTTGCAAAGCTGAGCAATGGTTTCATCTGCAAGTGAACACTGAAGCCCCTGTAAAACTCCTGGAAGTTTACAGCACAGCTTTGTGTGCCAGGTTGAAGGGCTGCTGGTGGAGGAGAAGGATTGGAGCTGGTTGCAAAACACCTTCCACTGCTGTGCATGAGCACAGACCATGAAGAGATGGCATCCCAGCAAGCAGTGTCCTGCTTGCAGCATTCCCTCTGGCATGCATCACAAGTGCCAGTGGGGTGTGGGGGTGAATATTCCCCTCTATCTTCATCTCCACTGGGTCTCCCCAGGGTTTCTCTCCCCAGCTGCTGCTCACCTTGGCCAGGACTGCTGTTGGATCACCCCCTCCTGCTTCCCCAGCAACGTGATACAGACAGAATCACAGCTCCAAGAGCTTGCAGCAGACGTGGCCTCTTCTCCAAGCTGAGGGCCAACGTGATGGGACAGGACTGTGTGATGGGGCTGGATTTGGGGTTGGGAGTCACCAGGATACACTGGATGAAGCCAGCCCTGTGAGACTCTCCTTGAGAAAGGTACAGGAAGGACCATCCCAGTGTCCTGCACTCTCTGGAGTCTCCCTGTCCCCAGCCAGCCCCTGCTGTGACAGATGGCATAGCCAGGGCAGGGAGGAGGGCAATGCAGCCTTTTGCTCCCCTCAGAGCCCTGGCAGCCCTAGAGCCATGGGGTGCATGTTCTGATGCAGAGCTGGCCCCACCAAAGCCATCAGAGACAGCGTGGCCCTGGGGTCAAAGTCAGCAGGAGTGAGCCTGATGCCTTGGGATGCTCAGAACTGTAGACCCCTAGAACTGTTCCAATTGGAAAAGACCTCTAAGGTCACCAAGTTCAACCATCCTTAACACCACCATGGCCATGAAACTATGTCCCAAAGTGCCATTTCCACAGGCTTCTTGCACACCTCCAGGCTGTGGTGACTCCACCACCTCCTTGGGCAGCCTGTGCCAATGCCTGGCCACTCCTGCAGTAAAAAAACATGCTTCCTAATATCCAATTTAAACTTCCCCTGTCCACATCCTCCCACTCCTGCCCCAAAGCCCACTCCAGACACCTTGGCTGTGCTTGGTTCCTCCCAAATCACAGCACGACCAGCTTTGGCCTCTACCCCCTGTGCATCGGCAGCTAAAATCCACCCACCACACAACTCCCCAGAGCATCCAGCCCTGTGCTGCAATTTACACTTCAGGCCAGATGAGAAAAATCCTCCCTAGGGCACAGGCACTTTCATTAGCGCCCCACACCCTCCCCAAAGAAATGCAGCAGCTCTTCGGCGTTGCCTCTGCCTCCTCTCCTCTCCCCTCCCTCCGCACGGGTGTGCGAGCGAGACAAGCAAGCAGGGCTGGGGCTTCTCCAGTCATCTTCAGTTCATTCCCCGCTCCAGACAACTAATGAGAGGTGCGTGGGCGAGTGTCTCCTGCACGGTGTCAGCGCTGCTCTCACATGCGCGGCCGTGTGCTGGAGCGCGGCGGGGGCGGGCGGGCGGCTGCCGGCTGCGCTCGCTCCCGGCTGCGCTCGCTCCCGGCTGGGGGCTGCGCGGCCTTGCGCTCCCTGCCCGGCAAACTTCTATCCATCCATTTTCCTCTTTATTAGGCGTTCCCATGCTGGAATGGCTGTGCAGAAGGGGAGGGGTTGTGTGCGTCTGTCTCTCTGCGTGTGTGTCTCTTTCCCTTGAGCTGTCGGAGGAGTGAACTTGACAGGATTCAAGCTTTAACCCTCATGTTCCCTTCCCAGATCTCTACCAATATAGAACCAGAGAGGCACGGAATCATAGACTCCTGGAATCACAAAATCGTGGAAGCATAGAATCAGAGAATCAGAGAATCACAGACTCCCAGAAGCATGGAATCAAAATCTTAGACTCATAAACTCACAATCATGGAATCAGAATCCTGGAATCTTGGGACCATAAAGTGATGGACTCAGAGAGGAATAGAGTCAGAGAGTCCTGTAGTCATAGAATCATAACATCACAGAGTCATGGAATCATGGAATCTTGAGTCCTGGAACCTTAGAGTCCTGGAACCACAGAATCCTGGAATGTCAGAATCAGACAATCATAGAATCAAAGAGTCACAGAATCATAGAATCAAAGAGTCACAGAATCATAGAAGCCTGGAATCACAGAACCATAAAGTCATAGAATCATTCCATGCCCTGGGTTGGAAGGGACTTCCAGACATGCTGACAATCCTTTGTCCACCCCCTCCACAAAAGGAGTCTGAAAGGAGCAGCAGTGAAAAGCTTTTGAGTGCTTAAGCACAGGTGGTACCAGGTGGGGGGCAAGTTATGGACTCACAGGAGTCTGTAGCCAGTGCTGATGGAAGCTTCATGTTGTTTCCTGCTGCTTTGCTTCGCCCCTGAAAGCTTTTTCTCAGCTCTTCTTCCTCTGGGCAGGGTGAAGAGAATAGGTCTGTGCCACGTGGAATGAACTGGGCAGGTCTCAGTCCTTCCCATCACAGTGGTAACAAGCACCCACCAAGGACCTCAGAGAGGAGGTGCTGGAGCTCTAATAAAGATGGATTGATCACATCAGGGACAGGAGGAGATAAACATCTTCAACCCACTGGAAAAATAGAAACCTGGTCCCACAGAAGAGGGGAGGGGGAAAGAAAGCCAAACCCTTGGGCTGTCCATTTCCAGACATATGGAAATCTCGGGCCCTGATTTCTGGAGACAAGAGGGGAGCTGCTTAGGGCCGATTGGTGTTCTGCTGTCATCAGGAGCCTGTTTTGGTTTTGAAGCTGGAAATTCAGCCTCTGCAGAGCACAACATTGCCATGAGAATACTCTTGTACACTGTTGGGTTTTGCCTTCCCTCCCAAAGTCCCATCAGAAAATCCAAACAAAGAGAATTTCCCCAGGGTCAGGTTAAAACTGAACCAAAACCAGTGCTGGTTTGGGTTTGGTTTTGGGGCTTTGCTGGGTTTTGGGTTTGTTTCTTTTTAGCCAGTCGATCATTTGCTGCTTGGAAATCTATGGTGCTGTGGTGCTGTGGTTCTGTGGTGCTGTGGTTCTGTGGTGCTGTGGTTCTATGATGCTGTGGTTCTGTGCTGCTGTGGTTCTATGGTGCTGTGGTTCTGTGCTGCTATGGTTCTATGCTGCTGTGGTTCTATGGTGCTGTGGTTCTGTGCTGCTGTGGTTCTATGCTGCTGTGGTTCTATGGTGCTGTGGTTCTGTGCTGCTGTGGTTCTGTGCTGCTGTGGTTCTAAGAGCCCTCCCAGCCTTTGGTATTCACCTGTGTATGAACGTGGATGGATCCAGCCAGGAGCTATCTTCTCAGAGCAGATGCTACATCAGACACAAGAGTTACAGTTGTGCACTCCAGTACCTAGAGAGAGGACACCCAGCAGAAAAAATGTTCCACCTCAGAGGGGTCTCCAGTGAATGCTCCAGCTGCAAGTAAGCTCATTGCCTGCAGCTGAACCTCAGCCCTGCTGCCGGAAGCCTGCATCACGCCGCCAGCGAGATACCGATCTCCAAACACAAACAGCACCTTTCCCTCTGGAAAACCACTTGGATATCATTGGGTGGATCCTAACAGATTGCACAAACTGGCCTGGAAGGGCTATGAGAAAGGGCAACGAGGCTGGGGAGGGGTCTGGAGCACAGCCCTGGGAGGAGAGGCTGAGGGAGCTGGGGCTGCTTAGCCTGGAGAAGAGGAGGCTCAGGGGAGACCTTCTTGCTCTCTCCAACTGCCTGCAGGGAGGTTGTAGCCAGGTGGGGGTTGGTCTCTTCTCCCAGGCACCCAGCACCAGAACAAGAGGACAGAGTCTCAAGCTGTGCCAAGGGAAGTTAGGCTGGAGGTGAGGAGAAAGTTCTTCCCAGAAAGAGGAATTGGTCACTGGGATGTGCTGCCCAGGGAGGTGGTGGAGTCCCCATCCCTGGAGGTGTTCGACAAAGGCTTGGCTGTGGCACTTGGAGCCATGGTTGAGTTGTCAGGAGGGGTTAGGGGTTAGGTCATAGGTTGGACTGGATGATCTCTGAGGCCTTTTCCAACCTGGTTGATTCTCTGTTTCTATGAAAACTAAGTGGCCAAGGCAGTGCAGAGCAGAAGTGGTTGGGCTGGGGCTGGGTTATCCAGCTGGGGGCAGCCCATGGCTTCCACAGAGCCATGGAGACTCGTAGCAGCTTTTGCCTGAAGAGCATTTCCAGCTTCAGGCAGTGTGAAAATCAGCCCCAGTCCCTGGTGTTAAGGGTTCTACTCACCACCAAGAGCCTGGGGGAGCTGAGCCATGAGGTGGTGCTTCTCCTGGAGAGCAATGGATTTCGCTGGCCCTTTCTTTGTGCCTCTGGTGGGCTTCTTACAGGAAGGAAATCAGCTCCTTACAAAATCAGCTGGAAAATGTGAATGTGACATTTGTTATGAGGCAGGGGACTGCTCAGATCCTAAGTTCAGCTGCTCTCTTCCCTTCCCTCACTCTGTAATTATATCACATAAAAGCAATCAAGCTCCCTTGCCAAGATTTATTCACTTTATCCTCCTGAGCCTAATCTTGAAACCCAGCGTGGAGGTCCTTAAGGCATCCTGGTTGGAGTGTTGGAGTGTGGGGCCCTGCACAGCCCCTCAGGGGAGACAGGCAGTGCCATTGTCCTCAGGCAGCTGGTGGGAAGGAGGGATGAAGGATGTGGTTCCAACCTCTCCTGTATATATTTCTTCACCTTAGGCACAAGGTGGCTGTAGTGGCCAGGTGATTCCTCACCGGTGTGGTGCCCTTGTCACAGCATCCCAGCGAGGCAGGGGTTGGAAGGGACCTCTGGAGATCATCCAGTGCAACCCCCTACTAAAGCAGGGCAGCCACAGCAGCTTGCCCAGGGTCACAATGGCCAGGGGGTTGGAATCTCTCAAGGAGACTCCACAACCTCTCTGGGCACCAAGGGAGGTTTTTTTCCTTATGTTTAGGTGGAACTTCCTGTGCTCCAGTTTGTGCTTGTTGCCCCTTGTCCCCCTTAGGCTCCCTTGCATGCACTGAGTGTCTTCAGAAGACTGCAGAGGTGTTCATCTGCAGTTCCTCCTGGCCTTCATCCCTGGCATGGCAAGGACAGTGTCTGCCACAGCCTCTTGCCATCTAATTTCTATTCCACTCAGGTCAAGGCATTATTAATCACTGTGAAGTCTTGAACTACTTCTGAAGCCTTGGTAGCTTCCTCCTCTCTCTCACATGGCCAAAGCGAAAGCTTTTGATTCCTGAAGCACAAGCAGCAGAACATTCCCAGTGGTGGACATGACCACTTTGTGTCAAACACAGCTCACATGGTCACGAATGCACCCAGCTCCAGCAGAAAACTAGATCAGCATCGTGGTCTGCTCATTGGCATGTGAAGGACATCTCAGAGCCTTGTTGTTCATTTAATGTCAGCCCTACATGACAAGCCCAAGCTCTCCCCAGTCATTGCTCTGCACAAAGTTCTTTTCCCTTCTTGCCACGTACTCCCAACATCTGCCATCGGGGGTGACTCTGCCTCCTCAGGGCTCAATGTGGTAGGGAAGCTGCTTCTTTATCACCTCCCTGCTCTCAGACTGACCTTCTGTGTGTTGTTTCATCCTGAAGTTCTCCAGATCCCAGGACTGTACCCAGCCTTCAGCAGTGGTCTCCCCCCTGTCCCCGAGTACCATGAATCAACCTGGCAGATGGAACCTCTGAGGAACACTTTTGCCTTGTCAGTCTCAGCTTGTTTATAAACTGCTTTCCTTTGATCTTGGGGAGTGATTTCTGTCCCTTGTTCCGAGGGAGATGCAGTGTGTGTTTAAACAGGACATGGAGGTAGCCCTGAGACAATCAAACCAATGATGAAAGGGAAATGAGGAGGCCAGAGTGCTGCGTTTGAAGGATCCCTCCCCTCTGAGGCAGCCTCACCTCACCACCTGGCAGGCAGTGGGATTCTCAGTGGGATCAATTACAAGGCAGATGGAATTCAAGAAGTGCAATGTCAAAACTTTTGGCTTTAGCATGGCTTGTGCAGGTCAACACAGCCCAGCTGAAAGCCAGCAGGTGCTGTACAGCATGTTCGGTTCCTTCCAGCAGGACCAACATGAGAGCAAGGGGCACGTTCTCCCCAGGCGGCCTCGCTGCTGGGCTCTCCCCATGAGCATCACTCTGTGCTGCCTCCCAGCAGAGTCATCCAGCCTGCTGCTCGCTGGCTCCTTCGTTTTATCCAGACAACACGAGCACTGGGACTGGAGCTGAGCTGAGGGTGGAGGTTTTCCTCTCTTTGATCACACTGTCACTGGTATGAGACAACTGCAAGAGGGTGGACAGAAAGGCTCTGCAACCCTGCAGCCTCTTCCAGTGCTCTTACCACAGAACCACAGAACCAATCACAGAACCAATCACAGAATCAATCACAGAATCACAGAATCAATCACAGAACCAATCACAGAATCAATCACAGAATCACAGAACCAATCACAGAATCAATCGCAGAACCAGTCACAGAATCACAGAACCAATCACAGAATCAATCACAGAACCAGTCACAGAATCACAGAACCAATCACAGAACCAGTCACAGAACCAATCACAGAATCAATCACAGAATCACAGAATCAATCACAGAATCACAGAACCAATCACAGAACCAATCACAGAATCAATCACAGAATCACAGAATCAATCACAGAATCACAGAACCAATCACAGAACCAATCACAGAATCAATCACAGAATCACAGATCCAATCACAGAACCAATCACAGAATCACAGAATCAATCACAGAACCAGTCACAGAATCAATCACAGAACCAGTCACAGAATCAATCACAG
This sequence comes from Picus viridis, assembly GCA_033816785.1. Classification (NCBI taxonomy): domain Eukaryota; kingdom Metazoa; phylum Chordata; class Aves; order Piciformes; family Picidae; genus Picus; species Picus viridis. Next base: position 18,855,076 of record CM066594.1, read on the forward strand.
AACCAGTCACAGAATCACAGAAGCAGTCACAGAATGTTAGGGGCTGGAAGGGACCTCAGAAGCTCATCCAGACCAAGGCTCCTGCCAGAGCAGGGTCACCTGGGGCAGGTCACACAGGAGCACATCCAGGCAGGTGTCGACTATCCCCAGCTCTTCCCTGGGCTCTTTTCCCAGCAGTGCAGGTGCACTGGGCCATGTTTGCTCTGGGGTAAGCCCCGGGAATTTCCTCAGGGAGGTGCACACAGGCCCAGTGGCAGCTCCACAGACATGAGGATCACTCCCAGGTCAGCTGCTCCTCAGCCCCTGGCTTGCCGCTACCCACAGCTTACTCTCACACATAACCGGCCGTGTGCTGGACCTCTCTTTGCCACGGCAGCCTCGGATGTAGCTATGTGAAGCATTAATTAACAGCAATTTTGCCTCCTCCTGAGCTCAAAGAGAGCAGCTACTGAAGCATTCACACAGACATATGCTGCTTTTGCAGCCTGGGGAAAGGTGCTTGCCTGCTCCCCTTCCTAGGCTGCAGCCTACTTGTGCTGACCTTGCTAGCTCAAGGGACTTTGCTGGTGCCTTTTCTCACGTTCCCCCAACTGGAAGAGCTGTTTTCACGTCTCACAGCAGGTTTCTGTGCTGGTGCTGTTTTGTCAGTTGGCTTCCCAAGGAAACAAGGCTTACGTGGTTATCCTGCCGTCGGGCGGGAGGCAGCAGGAGAATCGCTCTCCTCCTGATCGCTTTTAAACCTGTTGGGTGGCTGCACCCGAACTGGGCAGCAAGGCTGGAGAGAGCATCTTCTGTAGATGTGATTTTCAGGTGGACAGGCTGCATTGAAAGTGAAGTCCTGGCATTTGTGGCCTTGTGGAGAAAGAGCCTGAGCCACCGAGAGCTTAACCCCACTGCAGACCTCAGAGAACACACAGGGAATGGCTCAGGAAAGAGCCTGAGTCACCGAGAGCTTAACCCCACTGCAGACCTCAGAGAACACACAGGGAATGGCTCAGGAAAGAGCCTGAGCCCCTGAGAGCCTAACCCCACTGCAGACCTCAGAGAACACACAGGGAATGGCTCAGGAAAGAGCCTGAGCCCCTGAGAGCCTAACCCCACTGCAGACCTCAGAGAACACACAGGGAATGGCTCAGGAAAGAGCCTGAGCCCCTGAGAGCCTAACCCCACTGCAGACCTCAGAGAACACACAGGGAATGGCTCAGGAAAGAGCCTGAGCCCCTGAGAGCTTAACCCCACTGCAGACCTCAGAGAGCACCCAGAGTGGTCTCACTGCACAAGGGACAGCAATTTCCCTGCCAACATTGTGTAAAAGAAAGTGGAGAGTGAAGCATCTCTGCAGGGACTGAGGGCATCACACTTCTATGAGAGGGACCAGGGCTGATCACAGAACCATGGAACTGCTGAGGTTGGAAGAGAGCTTTGAGATCATCAAATCCAGCTGCTCTCCTTGAGCTCTCAACCCACCACTGCTGCTAAGCTACTGCCACTAAACCCTGTCCCTCAGCACCACATCCAGGTGTCTTTCAAACACCTCCAGGGATGGTGACTCTATTACTTCCCTGGGCAGCCTGTCCCAGGGCTTGAGAACCCTTTCTGTGAAGAGATTTTCCCTAACATCCAACCCTGAACCTCTCACAACCCGAGTCCATTTCCTCGTGTCCTGTCACTTGTGGCATGTGAGAAGAGCCTGGCCCCAGCCTGGCTCAGCCTCCTTTGGGTTAGCTGTAAGAGGGTGATGAGGTCTCCCCTCAGCCTCCTTTCCTCCAGACCAAGCATTCCCAGTTCCCTCAGCCATTCCTCAGCACACCTGATGCCATTCACCAGCCAGGATCTGCCTCTGGAAATCTCAATTGCAGAGCCAGGTTTTCACATTCTAACTCCCCTGGAGGTGCGAGGCCTTTGGTAGACACCAAAATTGCCTCAGGCCCCTGCAGTTGAGGAATTCCTCTTAGCTCCCCTCCTGACACCGCTGCAGTGGCTCTGGGGAGCACCCAGCAATTAATTCTTGCATGAGCTTGCAACAGACTCTCTCAATTGAAGGATCTTCCCAGCCTGCCACGTGCTGGGTCCCAGCGTTGATGTGCATGGGGGGAGGCTGCTGGGCCGTGGGGGCAGCAGACAGCCCAGTTCAGTTGTGTGTGGAACAGGAAACGAAGGAACAGATCCAGAGCAAGAGGCAACACGGAGGATTCCTGCTCCTGAGTGGGAAGTTCCAGCAGACGGCTCGCAGCCTGAGGAGATTTCTTCCCTTGCTGATTTATTCTTGAGCTTCCAGGCTGCTTTATTTAGCTTCTATTCCAATCCACACTGAGCTTGGATTAAATTGATTTCCTTTCTTTCTCTTTATGAGATGGCAAAGGCTCAGGGCACTGCTGGCCTCGTGCAGTGAGCAGCAGCTCCGCCGAGCGCCCTGCTCGCCCCGCACACCCCACGGAGTCCAACAAATTCTCTCCAGGGCTCTGCTAACGCTTTCTGCCTCAGAGGGGATTAGAATGGTCTGCCTCAAACTTCTCAGCCCTGCTCCTGCCCTGCTCAATCTTCCCCAGGTCCTGGCCTCTGCGAGAAGGCATCAGTCAGTGTCAGGTCCAGCCCTGCTGCCTGCTGTCCTGCAGCAGCCCTGGCTCCTTCTTTAGTCCTTGTGGCCAAAACGTTTGCTTCCAACAACGCTTCTGGAGCTCTGCTGCAAACCCGAGGGCTGGGTTTGTGGCCTGACACGAGCTCCCTGAGTGGCAGCTTCTAATGCATGAAGCCTGGAACAGGCTCACTTTCAGCCTCAGACATGGGCTGTGGATGCTCAGTGGGCTGAGTTCAGGCTCCTGGAGCTCAGTCTCGTCTGCCTGGCTCTCTGCCACCGACGTTCCTGCTCTCCCCCTTGTTCCGTGTTCTCACTTGGGAGAACTGGGACTCTGCTTGCAAAGTTTAGCTTTTTCACTGTGCTAGGAGGGATTATGAAATTCCTTTCGGCTCACCAGCCACCCCAGCAGCAGAGGCAGGGCTGGAAGCTCCCTCCCCTGCGTGCACTGCAGGCAGTCCCCATCCTGGGTCGCATCATCAGAGCTGTGATTTCCATGCTTTTTTTTTTTCCCCTCCCCAGAGTTAAGGAGCACAACAAAACCTTGGTAGATAGTTTCTGCATTTAAATCTTTCAATTAAAATTCATAACTCTGCTGGCTGCTCAAGAATCAAGGCCTAGCAGAGTTGCTGGGGTTAGAATAAATTCTGCTTTCATTATTTTTTTCCCCATCTCCGGGTAATCCATCAGTGAAAAGTGGCAGCTGCCTCTGCTCAGAGAGGCTTCAGGACTTTATTCCTGCCCTTCTCAGATGATCTCCAGGTACCAACCCCCCTTTTCTCCCACATTAAGAGGGGAACGGGATGTCACCTCAGAGCAGTTAGTCTCAGCCTCTGTTCAGCCTGGGAGAAGGTTGCTTTGATTTTAGACTGAAGAAATCTTTTCTGTGCCCAAAAGCTTATCCTGCTTCCCCCTCTGCCAGCGTGTATTGTGGCCTAATAAATGATGCTGCCTCTTCCTACAAACCTTTTTACCCTCCTGTCTCCAACCAGCCCCTTTCTGCTGTGCTGATGTTGCTCTTTTTGTTGTTTTGTAAAGCTGGGATGGCAGAAGTTTGGGTGGTTTGAATGTACCTGCCAGGCGGCTGCTGTGATGGATGGATTTCCACAGAGCTAAAAGCTGAGCCAAGAGGAAGGAGAGGGAAACCCTCTGCAGCCCTTCCCGGAGCAGCCAGGGAGGATGAGCTGTCACTGCCATTAATCAGAAAGCTGTCAGCACCGAGAGTAACTACTCCAGAGAGCCACTTCTGTTACCGTGAGGAATAACAGCCCCAGGGAAGAAAGAGACAGAGATAGGAAAGGCATCTGCAGGGGACCCTGCAAAGGCAGCAGCTCCCTGGCTCTGGTCAAAGTTAGGGGCCGGCTTCATTTTAGAATGAGCAAAGAGATGATGAGAAAAATCATCTCTTGCCCAGAGAGGTTGTGGAGTGTCTCTCTCTGGAGCCATTCCAAACCCACCTGGACATGTCCCTGTGTGATTTACTGTGGGTGATCGTGCTCCAGTAGCAGGGGTTGGGCTTGAGAGGTCCATTGCAACCCCTACCGTGCTGTGACTCTGTGGATGGAGATGAGGAGGTGCCCTTCACCTGCATGGAGATTTAATCCCCAGCTGCCATCCATCATTCTCTCCTGAGCATCGAATTCCCACAGGGAAAGCATGGAAACCTGCTACTGCCCTCCTGTCTCCAGGTGACAGGAACAGCTTCCTGTAAGCTGCACTGTGTCGGAGCACTCAATCCTCACCAGGCTTGCAGCAGGAGGTGGTGCAGGAGAGCAGCTCCCAGGCAGTTCAGTGCTTTTTATTCTGTTGGTGACAAATCAGGATAATTCCCCTTCAAGCTCCCCTCACCTCCCAGTCTGGCAGCAATGAAGTATTTATGCTTGCAAAATGCATAATTTACCCACATGGAGCATTTACAAGGCACACTGATTTCTCAGGAGTGCAGGCACAGGCTCATCTAGGTGCCTCTGCCTATATATTTAGCTGTATCAAAGAAGCTGCACTCTGATTGTGGCTGATTGGTTGAGGGATCCAGCTCCCTCCCATCCAGGGCTTCTTGTTGTTATTTACCACTCTCCCAGTCTGAGTCATCTGCATTCTTTATTAGCAAGGATTCCAGACTTTTCTCCAGGTCACTCACAGTGACAAGGCACTGGGGTGAGGATCATAAACTCAGTTTTGGTAGGAAAAAACCTTTAAGGCCATCAAACCCAACCATTCTCTCTCGCTGCCAAGTCTGGCTCTAGACCACGTCCCTCAGCACCACATATCTGTGACTTTTCAGCACCTCCAGGGGTGGGGATTTAACCACCTCCCTGGGGAGTCTGCTCCAGTCTTTGAGAACCCTTTCAGTGAAGAAGTTTCTTCTAATGTCCAAACTAAAACTCCCCTGGTGCTACCTGAGGCTGCTTCCTCTCACCCTGTCACTTGCTCCTTGGGAGAAGAGACCAATCCTCACCTCACAGAATCATAGAATGGTAAAGGTTGGAAAGAACCACTGGAGACCACTGAGTGCAACCCCCACCCCCAGCTAAAGCAGGAACAGCTAGAGGGCTAAAGCAGGAACAGCTAGAGGGCTAAAGCAGGAACAGCTAGAGGGCTAAAGCAGGAACAGCTAGAGGGCTAAAGCAGGAACATCTAGAGGGCTAAAGCAGGAAGAGCTAGAGGGCTAAAGCAGGAAGAGCTAGAGGGCTAAAGCAGGAACAGCTAGAGGGCTAAAGCAGGAACATCTAGAGGGCTAAAGCAGGAACAGCTAGAGGGCTAAAGCAGGAACAGCTAGAGGGCTAAAGCAGGAACAGCTAGAGGGCTAAAGCAGGAACAGCTAGAGGGCTAAAGCAGGAACAGCTAGAGGGCTAAAGCAGGAACATCTAGAGGGCTAAAGCAGGAACAGCTAGAGGGCTAAAGCAGGAACAGCTAGAGGGCTAAAGCAGGAACAGCTAGAGGGCTAAAGCAGGAACAGCTAGAGGGCTAAAGCAGGAAGAGCTAGAGGGCTAAAGCAGGAACATCTACAGGGCTAAAGTAGGAACATCTAGAGGGCTAAAGCAGGAACATCTACAGGGCTAAAGTAGGAACATCTACAGGGCTAAAGCAGGAACATCTAGAGGGCTAAAGTAGGAACATCTAGAGGGCTAAAGCAGGAACAGCTAGAGGGCTAAAGCAGGAACATCTAGAGGGCTAAAGTAGGAACATCTAGAGGGCTAAAGCAGGAACAGCTAGAGGGCTAAAGCAGGAACAGCTAGGGGCTAAAGCAGGAACAGCTAGAGGGCTAAAGCAGGAACATCTACAGGGCTAAAGCAGGAACATCTAGAGGGCTAAAGTAGGAACATCTACAGGGCTAAAGCAGGAACATCTAGAGGGCTAAAGTAGGAACATCTAGAGGGCTAAAGCAGGAACATCTATAGGGCAGGCCACACAGCAACACATCCAGGAGGGTTTTGAAAGTCCCCAGAGGATACTCCACAGCCTGTCTGGGAAGCCTGCTCCAGGGCTCAAATCAGTTCCTCAGTTTGGAAACTGCATCACAGAGTGCATCAGGTTGAAAGGGACCCTCAAAGGTCATCTTGCCCAATCCCTCTGCAATGAGCAGGGACATCTCCAACCTCAGTTCAAGCTGCTGTAGAGAGTGAGAAGGTCTCCCCTCAGCCTCCTTTTCTCCCGTCTAAACAACCCAGGTTCTCTCAGCCACTCCTCAGAAGATCTGATCCCCAGGCCCTCCACCAGGAAAGCCGCCCTTGGAGGCCAGCACTGGGCACAGCCTCCCTTCACTCTGCCTCTCCATCAGCGGTTGCATCCAGAGATCTCTTTGCAGAAGCTACCAGGGAGCTGCAGCTGCTTTGCCAAGGATTTCAGAGGAGGTAAAACTCAGACCTCCTGTGAGCTCTCACAACTGATTCTATACATTGAGTTGTGCTGGATTGTTGTCTTTTTTCCCTCAACTGCCAAGCTTTTGTGCTGTAGGTAAGGCAGGGCAGGAGCAAACACATCTCATCTCATTTCATGGAGAATTTACTTCTTGAAGTGATTTCTTGTATTTTTTCCTTCAGTGGCAGAAATGCTCATGTATAAGGGATGTACTTTAAGCAATCAGCACCCACCCAGCATCCTTGTCACTGCCTGGAACATCTCTAACTTGCTGAGCAGAGCTGTTGGTCCAGGTATCATGGAAAAGGTATCCAAATGCATTTGATATTGTCCATAGTGAAGAGGAGAATCAATCTGGCCTTGCAGCTGCTGCTTCTTGGTAAATCACTGAGCCATTAGCCTTGAGGAGGTCAATACTTTGTCCTTATTGAATTCAAGTAAAACAACATTTAAAGTAATGTTCAGAGGGAAGGAATATATTCACAGCTTCTTAATACACTCTTGGCTCCTGAACTGTGACCCCAAATGAGTCTTTGTGCTTCCCTTGCCACCTGCCCAGCATCGCCATCCTCTCATCCCCTCCCCAAGTCAGCAACAAGTAGGACCTAAAATCTAGGTAGGATTGAAGGTGGAACCCACAGTAGAGGAGAGAGGAGAAAGGAAGGCATGCAAAAAAATCCCCCAGGACCTTGTAAAGGACAACATTTCTTTATTTGGGGTGTGCCAGAGCCCTGGAGCAGGCTGCCCAGAGAGGTTGTGAAGCCTCCTTCTCTGGAGAGATGCCACCCCCCGGCCATCGTGATCCTGGGCAAGCTGCTGTGGGTGATCCTGACTAGATGATCTCCAGAGGTTCCTTCCAACCTCTGCCATGCTAAGATTCTGTGTGTCTGGGACTCTGTGACAGACTCCTCACAGAATTCTTGACAGAATGCTTTTGGGTTTTTTTTTCTGTAGCTCAGGACCAGAAGAGATCCAGTCTGTAAGGAACCAGAAAGCTGTCACCACTGATGGTGAGAAATAATTACTGCAAAGCAGCAAAGCAAAGCTAACCAAGATGAAGAGGGAAAATATTGTGCAGCCTTGACAGAGCTCTGAATGCATGTTGCCTTCCACAGAAATACATGGGTGACCTCCAGAGCTGCAAATGGACTGACAAACAGCAAGCAACTCAACAACAGAGGGGGAAAATAAACACTCAGATGTCATTAAACCTGAAGTAAATAGTTGATGAAGCAACTCAAGCAGCCACTTCCTCGTCAAGAGTGCCACAGTCCTGACCTTGGCAAGAAATCAAGGGGACCCATGCAGAATAATCTCCCTGCCTCACCTCCAGCACGATTTGGAAGTGATGAAGCAGCCACGTCCCCTAGTGCCCTTGCTGAGTTCCCATTTATTAAGTGGAGTGTTTAGGGTTCTTCTCTCCTCCTCGTGCCACCACAACTTGTTAAAATACAAAGGAGGCATGGAAGGGAAAAGGCTCTGTGTAAAAGCCTGGATGAAAGATCACGACCTCCTCCATCAACTGAGGAGTCATACAGGCTGTGCCCAGAGATGGAAGAGTGCTGCAGAACAGAAAGTGGCCCAGAGAATCATTTGGTTATTAAGAGAAGCACTTTTCCAACTGCCTCCTTTGAAGGAAGAGCTTCTTCAGCCGTTGGCATACAGCAGCCGTTCAGGAGTGGGTGGTGGACAGCCTCCACTCAGGCTCTTCTCCAGCAGGACACAAACCCAGGTGTTGGGATGGATTGCTGCCCAAAGCAAGGTGTGACTGTGCAGGCTCACCCTGCTGATGCAAGAACACTGCCCTGCTCTTGGCTCTGTGCTAGACACAGCCCTAGGGCTGCCTTTGCACCTGGTTCTTGACCTTGGGTGTTTCCAGATTGGAGCAGCGACATATTCACATGGCACAGACTCCCAGCATGGAGAGGGTATGAAGGGACCTCTGGAGATCACCCAGTCCAACCCCACCGCTAAAGCAGGGCACCCACAGCAGCTTGCCCAGGAGCACAATGGCCAGGGGGGTTGGAAGCTATCCAGAGAAGGAGACTCCACAACCTCTCTGGGCAGCCTGCTCCAGGGCTCCAGCAGCCTCCCACCAAAGAAGTTTCTCCTCCTGTGCAGGTGGAATTGTTCCATTTTATGCCTATTTCCCCTCGTCCTGTCCCTGAGCACAGTCTGGCCTCATTCTCTTGCCCCTCACCCTTTAGGCACTGATCAGCATTGCTCAGATTCCCCCTCGGTCTTCTCTTCTCCGTGGGTATCACGCAGCTGAGTTCTCCCAAAGTCACCACAAAGCTTTAGTTTCAGCAGCACAGCATCAATCCTCTCCTCCTTGTCTGCTGCTCCGTTAATGAACTGAACTATTAGCATCTCAATGCCGCGAATTAGCAGCATCAGAAAATTCAATTATCCAATCCACAAGTGTTTGTGCAGGTTCATGATACTGTTCATTGAAGGAAAGCCATTCCTAGAACCGATTTGGGCACCGGCGTTGCTGCTGCAGAAGAATAATCACTGTAATTGTCACAGATTGTTAACTCAGCAGGTGACAATGGTGCAGCTCAGTTCATTCAAAAATGAGGGACATGAACCAAACAGCCCTGGAAAGCTTTGAGTCAATGTCACAGGAAGCTTTGCCTTTCATCCTGCCCCTTACCAACTTCCAATGGCTTTCACTTTAACGCTTTGCATACACACAAGCACAGGAGGGGCCCCCAAGGGTCATCAGCTCCAACCTTCCTAGGTAATGGTAAAGTTGAAAGGAGCTGGCCCAGCACCCTGCCAAGCTCAGTCCTGAACTATCCGGTGCAGGGGAATCCGCTGCTTCAAGAGGACACAGTCTCAAGCTGCACCAGGGGAGCTTCAGGCTAGATGTTAGGATGGAATTCTTCCCAGCAAGAGAGACTGGCCATTGGGACGTGCTGCCCAATGCCCTTGTGCAGGGCTCGCAGGCTCTGCCCGAGGCTGCCCAAGGCTCGCAGGCTCTGCCCAAGGCTCGCAGGCTCTGCCCGAGGCTGCCCAAGGCTCGCAGGCGCAGGCTCTGCCCGAGGCTGCCCAAGGCTCGCAGGCTCTGCCCAAGGCTCGCAGGCTCTGCCCGAGGCTGCCCAGGGCTCGCAGGCTCTGCCCAAGGCTCGCAGGCTCTGCCCGAGGCTGCCCAGGGCTTGCAGGCTCTGCCCAAGGCTTGCAGGCTCTGCCCAAGGCTCGCAGGCTCTGCCCAGGGCTCGCAGGCTCTGCCCGAGGCTGCCCAGGGCTTGCAGGCTCTGCCCAAGGCTCGCAGGCTCTGCCCAGGGCTCGCAGGCTCTGCCCAAGGCTCGCAGGCTCTGCCCGAGGCTGCCCAGGGCTTGCAGGCTCTGCCCAAGGCTCGCAGGCTCTGCCCAGGGCTCGCAGGCTCTGCCCGAGGCTGCCCAAGGCTTGCAGGCTCTGCCCAAGGCTTGCAGGCTCTGCCCAAGGCTCGCAGGCTCTGCCCAGGGCTCGCAGGCTCTGCCCGAGGCTGCCCAAGGCTTGCAGGCTCTGCCCAAGGCTTGCAGGCTCTGCCCAAGGCTCGCAGGCTCTGCCCAGGGCTCGCAGGCTCTGCCCGAGGCTGCCCAAGGCTCGCAGGCTCTGCCCAGGGCTCGCAGGCTCTGCCCAGTTGTGAAAGTCATTCTGCAAAATTAAATGAGATGGAATCTGGAAATGAAATCTCCGCCTCTGAAAGCCTTTTCTTTAGGGAAGGTCAGCTGGGAGTGGGGGCGGCTGGAGCCCTCTTTCAGCTGAGGCTCTCAGGGAGTAAACAGATAAGGGTAAGAAGGCTTTAACTGATTTCACAGCTCTGGGCCTGGACCTAACAGCAAGCAAAGGATTTCCTGGCTCAGGCAGTGGCTACAGGAGGTTGAGATTCGTCAAGGTGATTTGCCAATTTTCAGTGTTGGGTTTTTTCCCCTTGCCTCCCAAAGTCAGACATTTCCATTCTGATCAGTGTTTTCCCATTTTCTGATTTCTTTCTGAGATATTAACCCCATTTCTGTGTCCCCCCCTTCACTGTTTCCAGAGGACAAGAACAAAACTTTTTCAATTCTTCTGACTCACCCTTTACATACAAGCAGGGGCAGTTTTGTGCCTGAGATCCCCCTGACCTTTTTTTCACCTCTAAACCATGACCAGCTTTGACAACCTCCCTGTGGCAGGGAGATCTGCTGAAGGGAAGTGACATTCCCTGTGCGTGCACATGGATGGCTGAAGTTTTAACCCATCTTCCCCCCCCACACAGTTTTGCTCCTTTTATGACGTCTCTAAAGCTGCCAGGTGGGTTGTGTGGTGATACCTGAGACACAAGCCTCAATTCCCACCGAGTCTGGAAAACCTGCTTCAGAGGGGTGCAGCTGGAAAAGAGCTGGAGGGAAGGCAGGGTGAGAGCTAGCTCCGAGGCAGGGGAAATTCCTGGCCGTGCTGGATGAGGAGAGCTCAGTGTGGAGCTGTGCAGGAAATGAAGCAGTGCTCCCCTCCCAAAAGCAAGGTGCTTTTATGAAGCCAGACTCATCTGAGCTGCTCCAGTGCCCACACACATGACAGGCTAAAGGCCAGATCCTCATTCCTCTTATGCTGGGGTAGGACAGGGCCGCGTCACAGCCAGGCACTAATGAGACCCAGCTCCGGGGCTGGGGTTTGCTTCAGGCGTCACCGCGGTTCCCATCCGATCCCTGCAGAGCCCCTGGCCGCTAATTGCGGGGATGATGCTTTGCTGTAATGGTGAAATACTGCCTGGGGAAAGCGGTGCTTTCACAAATCACAGCAACTGCCTTCCGCAGGGCAAGGCTGAGGCTGGCTGCGCAGGCAAATTACCTGGAACTCGGAGGCGAGGACAGCCAGATAAAGGAGCCGGGAGGATGCTCTTGGGGGCAGCTCCAACTCTTTTCCCCTTAAATCCTTTAAGTCCAACCTAATCACTTCCTCAGGAGCTGACAGCCCTCCCCACAAGGGCTTTTTCTTTCAGTTTCTTAATGTGCAAAAGTAAATACTTGATTTCATCTGACAACAGCGAGACAGATGTTTTGCTCAAGGATGGGAATGAGTCAGGCTCTTCTCTGCCGCCTGTGCAATCTGTCCTTGGCTACCTATTAGAGGAGTAACAAGCTCTGCAAGCACATGCTGGGAGGTCAGCCTGGAGTTGGGGAGGATACAGCTGTCACCAAAAGGCATCTGGGCAACTCTTCACTTGGTTAGATCCCCACCTGAGCTTACCCCAGAGAGGAGGATGCACTGTTTGGAAACAGCTTGGAATTTGCCTGGTTCCTACGTCCCAGTGCTTCATTTCACCTGGCTCTAAGCGTTCAGGTTGTCCCAGCCACCAGAGAATGAAACAAAAGCCCCTCAGACTGGAATATTGGCTTCCAGCCCTGCAAAGCTGCTGCTGCTGCATGTCCAGGGAGCATGGACAGCATATTTGTTGAGAGAAGAATAACGTTGAAAGGGTCAAAATGAAGAGGCTTGGGAGAGTATAGCTGCCCCTGTGCAGGGTGAGCCTTGCGTGAGAAGAGTTAAGGGGCATAAAATCCAACGAGTAGAGACTTAGTCTGGAAATTAGAAAGCTATTCATCATCAGAGGAGTGGGTTTCTGGAGAGCCTCTTCACAGCACTAATGAGGGCAGGCTGTCAGATGCACTTATGGACAGGCTTATCTAACACAGCTGCTTGCAACAGCCTGGGTTGGCCACCACAACCCAGGAGGACTTCTTTGGTCTGATTGAGTGCCCTGTGCTGGTGGGAGGAGACTCAAGGACTTGAGTCTACACACAGTCCCCAGTGCCCCTGTGCTGATCTGTTTGAGCAGAATCACAGGCTCAGGGACTGGTTTGGGTTGGAAAGGGCCATTAAAGGTCATCCAGTCCAACCCCCCTGCAGTCAGCATCTACAACCAGAGCAGGCTGCTCAGAGCCCTACACTAGCTGCCCTGGGATGGTTGCAGGGATGGGGCAGCTATCACCTCTCTGGGCAGCCTGGGTCAGGGTCTCACCGCCTCTCAGTACAAAAAGTTTCTTCCTGGACTCCCACGCCTTTCACACTTCTGAAATCATGAAGAAGGGCAGTGAAACAAAGGCAAAGCAGGCACTAAGCTCTGTCAGGTATTTATTCTCCATTCACTCTGCCTCTTGCTCTCCACTCCTGAGCCTGCATGAGCAGACACTCAAGACAGCGAGAGGGAATGGAACCACTGCTGCGCTCATGCTCAGCGCCTTTATTTCTGACCTCCGCTCCCTCTGTTCCAGGAGCAGGAGGGATTTCTGCTCTCTGCACTTTTCTGGGCTCCAAATCCATTGTGCACTTCACTCAGGCTGCAATAAAACCCTCAGACATTGGTGTGCCCCCAAATCAGCACTGTTTATTCTGGGAGAGAGTCCATTTCGCTTTGGGCTTTGCCTTTGTTTCTCTTGGAGCTGCGTGACATTGCAGAGCTGCTCTGAGGATAAGATCAGAGGCTGCAGTGTGGGGATGAAGGGGACTCACTGGTGGGGATGCTGTGGTTTTGTTAATGGACAAAAAGGAGATCTTTCTGGTGAGCTCAACTTACATGCAAAATGAATGTACATTACTGTGCCCTAATTGCAAATAGCCTGGCTGAGGCCTTAAAAGCCTCTCATTGCAAGTCTACTGTTTGTCAAATGTCTTTTAATGCTAACCATGGCTATGGAGTGCACATTATGATTGTTAAAACTTACAGGAGCCTGCCCTGCTCCCACCCAGTCCAGCACAAACACTCTCCCTAGCATGGAGGAGTTGGAAAGAACATGAATGAAACGAGACCCAGGTACAATAACTGCTGTCATAAAGTCTCTGCAGCCTTAAAAGGGTGAGGACTCTGAACTCAGTCTGAGTGCAGACTTCCCCTCCACCTTCCTGTCCTGCAATACTGAGCATGCAGAGCTCTGCCCTTCCTCTGCTTTCCCCCTTTTTACTGTAGTTTGTTATGTATTTCAGGAGAAGAGAAAGCTCCTGGGAGACCTAATTGTGGCCTTCCAGGACCTGTGGGGGGCTACAAGAAAGCTGGGGAGGGGCTTTTGAGGGTGTCAGAGAGTGATAGGACTGGGGGGGGGGGCGGGATGGAGCAAAGCTAGAAGTGGGGGGATTCAGATTGGATGTTAGGAAGAAGTTGTTCCCCAGGAGGGTGGTGAGACACTGGCACAGGCTGCCCAGGGAGGTGGTGGAAGCCTCCTGCCTGGAGGTGTTTGCAGCCAGGCTGGATGTGGCTGTGAGCAACCTGCTGTAGTGTGGTGTCCCTGCCCATGGTGGGGGGTTGGAACTGGCTGATGCTTGAGGTCCCTTCCAGCCCTGACAATTCTCTGATTCATTTTTGCAGGAGAAGCAGACTCACTTCATTTCACTCCCTAGGTGTCGTGCACCAGAACCTCAGGGGAGGGTTTGGCTTTGGAGTGTTGCCAGAGGAGAGTTGTCTGTCTCAGTCTGGCCAGTGGTGAGCAGGAGATGCTGGATGAGCATCTCAGCCACCCTTCCTGCCTACTGCCAGAAGGTTTCTGAAGAGCAGAGCTGCTGTTAGCCTTGCCCTACAAGCCCTCATGTGCCTTGGGCAGTGAGATCCTATGACCAGAGACAGAAGTCTGGATGAAGTTGAGGTGTCTCAGTCTATGAGGGATTAGGGCAATGAATCTCACTGACTTCCAGAGAGACTCCAGTGAACTTCTAAGTGCTGAGATCACTTTTCAAAGTACTCCCAGAGTGCTGCAGGACTTTATCTTCTGAATGACTACACCGAGGTCATGGAGAAAAAGCCTGTAGTACAGTTGGCATTAAGTCAGGTCCTCTAAATCTCTGTGTAGACCTTTAGATCCTAAAGACCTTGGTTAGTGGCATGCTCTGTGGAGCTCTACAGCTCTCTATAGTCTAGTTGAGAGGCATTCCCTGCCCCTTGCAAGGGGCTTGGAGCAGATGATCTGTGAGGTCCCTTCCAACCTAAGCCATTCTGTCATTCTCTGATTCACCGAGTTAAGCCTCAACCACCTAATATCTCTTTAGGAAGAATTATACAGCAACCAAACAGCAAGATGAAGCTTTTAAACGACTCAACCCCCTCCTTGTTGTCATGTGGTTTAGTTTGTTGTGAAACAGCTGGATAAGAAGTCTCATCTTGGCCTGTGATACACAAAGAACATCCATTGCCAAATATTTGCTCTGAGATAGTTGTGTGGACACAAGGGGAGTGGTGGAGCTGGGGACAAACAGAGAGGGGTGAGGGATTAGCTAGAAGCCACTCACTGCAATACAAATCACTGGAGACATTCAAGGTGCTCTGAGCAGCCTGGTCTAGTTGGGGATGTCCCTGAGCATTGCAGGGGACCCGGATTAGAGAGCCTCTAGAGGGCCCTTCCCACCCAGTTCATTCTGTGATCTTACAACACACACCAGATAACATCCACAGCCCTGTTTGGTCCTGCAGCTCCACCACGGTGAAATCAGACATGAAGTTAAATCTAACCCACATGTAGAGTTATTCAGCAAGTGTGATTCAGTGCAGCCTCATAGCCTGCTCTTGGATATTAACCCTGGGAATTAGCAACTCAATTGCCCATGCTGACAGCAAGCAAATATCTGTAGGGCTGAGAGATGTTCTGGCTGTGCAGAGCCACCACGTGAGCCTTCTGCAAGTGTCCTTGGAGATAAACAGTCCAGGAGAAAATGTCACTGCCATCTACATACATTAAGCACAGTTAACATCAAAGCCGTGCCGTGGAGGAGCAGTAGATGATCTTGTTCACAGCTCATGTGTCGCCCCAGAAGTGAAGCAGGGGGTGGGGTGAGCTGTGGGTCACTCTATGCATGGCCTTGCTTGGGCTGGCTGATGTCAGCCCCCAGGTCATCCCTTGCTGAAGCCACTTTGAACGTGGACCGGAGCAGCTGGCCACACTCCAAGCCAGGGTTTCTCGCTGGGCATTTACTATCCTCTCATAACCAAATTAGAGAGCACACATTTTGCTTACGCTACACTCAGGCACTGCCTCTGAAACCACTGCAGCTGACAGCCTCAGCTGTGACCTCTTTCCTCAGCTGCTCAAGGGCAGACTGAATTTTTAAGCTGTTTGGTGTTAAGTCGGGGGGGGGGGGAACCAATTGTCTGGGAAATGAGAGACACTGACAGAAACCAAGCGATAAGATTATGGAAGCCACAAAGTGTTTGCATGAAGTTGCTCACAAGAAACCTTATTTTATCCTTTTTCAGGCTGCAAACTCCTCCTAATTGGAAATAGGCTTTGGACAGGGCTGGGAGAGGCTAACGAGAACTGATGAATCCAGCAGGAGCAGAGGGAAATCTCCTACCCAGCGAGTCCAATTTTCTCCCTTCACAGCAGCCTCGTTCAAACACACCAACCTCTGCCTTAAAACATGTGAGGCTGCAGGCCCAGAGGGACTTCAAATGGACAAGCTCATTTGTCTGAATCTTTCCTGGCCTCTGGAGAGATGAATAAAACAGCAGCCTCCCCGTCAGCAGTTTCTAGGCTGCCTACTACTGTTCCTCCTTGCCAGACCCAACTCACCTTTCAGATGGGCGGAGATTTCCCCCTCCTTTGTGCAAGACTTGGAACCCAGACTCCCTTTGGCAAAGCAGTCACAGAATTTCAGGGGCTGAAAGGGACCTTGAAAGCTCATCCAGTCCCAACCCCCCGCCAGAGCAGGATCACCTACACCAGATCACGCAGGAACGCATCCAGGCGAGTTTTGAGTATCCCCAGAGAGGAAGACTCCACCACCTCCCCGGGCAGCCTGCTCCAGTCTGGGTTCCCCTCATTGGCTTTCCTGACCGCTGGTCTAGCAACACAAACTCTTGGATCCCCCTGAAATCTTTCTTCCCCTAGCCCTTTTAGAAGAAAACCCACCCCAGCCCCACACACACAGAAAGCCAGATGGCACAGAAATGTCAGTGCTGGCTTCATGGTGAATGTGAGAAGCAAAACAGAGAAGGGGAAAAGCAGAGAGATTTGTAAGCAATGCCTCTCCCTCGCAGGCAGCCCAGGGAAGATGCAGCTCTTCTGGAATGGAACATATGGCAAAGAGATTCTTCTGGTTGAAATTCAGAGGCGGCCGGCGGAGCTTTCGAGCCAAGAGCAACAGGAGGCTTTTATTTTCCACCCGGCAGCAGCTAGGGTCTCCTACTCTGCTTTGCTCCCAAGAACTGAAAGGGCCAGGAGTGAAAACTGTGGCCTCACTGAAATCCGTGGTAAAAGTGCTCGCATTTACCGGCAGCAGGGTTTCAGCTGCCCCCTGGCAGACGTGCACACTCAGCCTCCGCGCACTGAGAGCAGCAGAATCCCGTAGGACCTCCCTGGTGGCATTACAGCCACGCTCCACAAGGCCACATCCTCCCTTGGCAAGCAGGAGGCCACGGGTTACTCTGACTTTTAGAATAAGTTTACTGAGTGGAAGTTCTGGGGATTTGAGAGCAAAATCACAGAACCATTTGGGCTGGAAGATGTCTCCAAGGTCAAGCCCAAACACGAACACAGCACTGCCAGGTCGCCACTAAACCACGTGCCTCAGCACCACATCTATAAAGGCTTTGCGGTCCCCCCAGGGGTGGGGACTCCATCACTGCCCTGGGCAGCCTGTTCCAGGGCTTGACAACCCTCCTGGGGGGGGAAAAATAAACTGTTCCTCATGTCCAACATAAACTTCCCATGGTGCAGCTTGAGGCCGTTTCTTCTTGATCTCTCACTTGGGGAACAGACTGAACCCCACCTTGCTCCAGCCTCCTTCCAGACAGTGAGGAGGTCTCCCCTCAGCCTCCTTTTCTCCAGGCTGAACAGTCCCAGCTCCCTCAGCAGCTCCTCAGTGCTTGGTGAGCTTGCAGGGAGGAGGTGTATGTGAACCTGTCACCTCCCCTGTGCTACCTCCTCTGTCAAGTGTGATCTGCATCGGTACCAGGTTCCTGCGAGATGAGATTTAGCAACACCTTCCCTTGCACGGCACAGGAAAGCTCAGAACCACCAAACTGCTGATTTATCCTACAAGCTGTGGGCCCTGCAGCCATCCCAGAAGCCCAGCTTGCTCCTTTTGTACAAAGCTTTTCCTCCCCGTCAGCCTCCCTCTAGCCCGGCTTCCACTAACCACCTGCGAGACGCTGGGACTGAGGCTGCTGCTTCCTCCCCGCCTAGCTGAGGCTGAGGATCAGCCCTGGGAGAAGGCAGCACCCTGTGCTGGCTTGAATCTGACAAAAGCCTTATTAAAATTGTTATCAGTGAAGCTGCCCTCAGGACTAGGCCGAGAGTTGGAATGCAGTCTGGGGGCCTCTGGGAAGAGAAGCACTTTAAAGACGTAGGCTGGTGTTAGCAGCGATAAGGAAGGCATTAGAGTGCATACAATCAGCCTGCTGGGGACATCTACCTTCTGTTCCTCACACAATGTGACATCCTGATGTGCCTGCTCTTATCCACACAGAATATAATCTCATTAATAAATCAGAATAACTCCATCTCTCCTAATTATTCACTATTTCTTGTAGCTTGTTTCGAACAATGGAGAGGTTTAGAAACCTGCTGAGCGAAAGCCACCGAGAGGCCTCCCCCCCTCCAGCTGCCTCCTTCCTGCCTGCCTTCAATGAGTCCTCCCTGGCAGTGCCACGCTGAGCAGGCAGCCCAGCCTGAGACAAAGCTCCAGCTCCTAGTCAACCAGAACAGCAACACCGATTCTGAAGCTGTAGGAAAACAGCTTCCCAGGCAAACCCTGGCCACAAGCAGCTGCCCCCAGGCACGCTCTGAAGTCATTCCAAAGGAGGACAGTAGGCTGACAGAGATGGAGGTCGGTTCAGGTCACCAGACAGAGCTGGGGATGCTTTTCAGGTTGGTGTGATGGGAGCAAAGCAAAAAGGTGTTCCACGCCTTGCCCAGCCCAAGCAGCACAAGCTCCCTGGCTCCTTCCACAGCCGTCTTTCTGTTAGGACGGGGCAATGGAGCAGCCCCTGGGATGACCAGGTCTTGCTGGGGCTCACAGGGATCCTTTGCACTTATGAAAGCCTCTCTCTTCAAACATGCAAAACCAGGTCCTGGGAGAATTTTGAAGGGGAAAGTAAGCTTTTATTCTGCCATCCCAGCACAGGGTGGAAAGGAGGAGGCAGGAGGCAGTAATCCAGAGGGAGAGGAAATATCCAGAGTCCTAGAACGGCTCAGGTTGGAAGGGACCTCAGAGATCATCTGCCCCAACCTCTCTGCCATGGGCTGGGACACCTCTCAACCAGACTCAGCTGCTCAAGGCCTCATCCAGCCTGGCCTTGAACACCCCTGGGGAGGAGACAGCCACAAGCTCCCTAGGCAACCTGTGCCAGAGTCCCACCATACTGAAGAGCATCTTCCTAAGATCCAGTCTAACCCTGCTCTCCCTCAGCATCAAACCATTCCCCCTTTGTCCTATTGCTGGACACCCTCATGAAAAATTCCTCTCCAGCCTTCCTGTAGGATTCCTTCCTTGTATCACCTTTGTGGCCCTCCTCTGGACGTGCTCCAACCCCTCTGTGTCCTTCTCACGAGGGGACACCAGAACCAGCCCCAGCGGTATTTGAGGTGGGGGTTTCACAACAGCAGAACCACAACTGGAAGCCACATCTCACAGAAGAGCCTCTCTGCTGCCTCAGAGCTGCTGAGCACCAACCCACAGCCTGAAGCCAGAAGCAATGAAATCAGATTTGGTTTTAAATAATGTAAGATTTAAAAGGGAAAAGAGGAAAAAAAAAGGAAGCCAGGAGGAGTTGGGAAAACATTTCCTGCAGCTCGAATCCTAGCCCAGCCCTCTTCGGGATCACTGTCTGCTGCTGAAGGCCCAGGGCAAAAACAGATCCAAAGTGTGAGGAAAGGATGAGGAGATTCTTAATGATTTGTATTTGCTGCAGGAGCTGAATCTGAGCTGGTGAGACAAGATTATGTTCCTGTGTAAGGTTACAGACCTGCAGCCCAGAGTTCATTGCTAATGGGGTTAATCCTTCTGCTGGGGGAAGAGAAAAAATATCAGATGGCAACACCTTTAAATTGGCTCTTGGCAAGTACTCCATTATTGCAAGGGACCAATTAAATCAAAGCAGGTCAGAGTGTCTCAGAACAGGGAGAAACAGTTCTCAGCCTCCTCTGGCTCGTCAGGAGGATGAGCGGGGTTAGGAGTCTGCTGTGAATGAGGTTTGAGTCAATAAGCTGCTTGTAATGAGATTCACTCTAGTGTTTTGTTTGCCTTAAAATACATCTAATTAAATGAAGAGAAAGAAATGGGGCAGGGGGAAGGGGGGATATTCCCCCATGGAAGCAGAAGTGAGGCAGGTAGGGAGGCAGAAACATGACTGCACCCTTGCACACCCTGACATTGCTGCTCTCCTTGGGGGCTGACCTCACCTCCAGGTGCTCACTGCTGCAATTACCTGGAGGTGAAATTCAGGCTTACTGTAGCTCTCTCTCTGTCACCTGAACATCATTTAAAGCTTTGTGTTAGGGCTTTACAGAGGCTTTATGCTATGCAGTGATCTTTGGATCTGCTGCCTGTGCTGGGGAATGCAGCTGAGTCTTCCCTGGGAGGCCCATTTAAAGCCTGCCTGTTATTAAAGACTCACTAAAACCCTTAAACACTTGAGATGAAACGATACCTAAGTGGGATCCTCATTAGGCTGAGAGACACAAAGAGCTGCCTCGTTGTCTTCAGAGGGATTTCACTGCTGGTTCTGGAAGGATGCACCTGGGTCACTGCTCATCATCTGGACAACTTGCTGAGACCAGAACCTGAGTGACTTCCATCCCAAAGCACACCAAAGGCAAACCCCTTGGCCAATGACTTGTTAACATGTTCAGGACTCATCTCCTGCTTAAACGCTTCAATGGCTGCAAAGACAGAACAAAAAGACCAAGACAAATCTCAGGCCTTGAGAACTGCTTGGGTTTTGCAGACTCCAAGACTCAGATTTGTCTTGGATCACCTTCCTGCTCTCGGAGACTTAAAGCTATAGGCCACCAATTGATTTGGATTGCATTCTCTAAGAGCTCCTTCCCCAGCCTCTCAAGAGCCTCTTCATAATGCCAGCTGGATCAATTGACTCCTCCTGATAATGCTGCAGTCTTTGTTACTTCCTCTGCTCTTTACACCTCCATGTAAAGGAAATGTGAATTAGGACCCTCTCGAGATATTGGTGGGGAGGAAAAAAGGAAGATCATCTCCAGTATTAATGTGCCTCAATATTATCTCAGCAGCTCAGTGGGGATTGTCTTCACCTGATGCTTACTTTAGTGCTTTAATACTTTTCCAGATCAAGTTCCACAATTAATAGATTCTCTGCACTACTGAGAAGTTTATGGTGCTGAAGAGCACCACAACAAACCAGTCTCCTGGGGTTATTTTTATATGCTAGCATGTCCCCTGAAGAGAAACGCCACCCCTCCAGTCACAAACACACCTCACAGCTCCTGTGGGCTTGGGGAATTCCTGTTGCCTTTCCACACTGATGGCTGAGGTCATGAAGGTGGTAACAGAGTCTGCAGTTCCAGGTGAGCTTTCATTTTACACCTAACAAATCAATCAATCAATCAACCTGAGGCTCAGCTGAAGCATGAGGCTGGCAGCTTTGGGATAGAGAGGCCCCAGCTTGTTCTCAGGACAAGTTCCACATGAGCAAAGGGAAGAGCAGGATGTCAGGAAGAAATCAAAGCCATTACTGACCCTGAGGGGAAACTGAGCCTCACCTATGCAGCCAGCCAGTGGCCAAGGGCACAGGTGGAGTTGGGGCTGTTCAGTCTGGAGAAGAGAAGGCTCTGAGGAGACCTCCTTGTGGCTTTCCATTACCTGAAGGGGGCTACAAGAAAGCTGGGGAGGGGCTTTTGAGAGTGTCAGGGAGTGATAGGACTGGGGGGGATGGAGCAAAACTAGAAGTGGGGAGATTCAGAGTGGATGTGAGGAAGAAGTTGTTCCCCGTGAGGGTGGTGAGAGCCTGGCACAGGCTGCCCAGGGAGGTGGTGGAAGCCTCCTGCCTGGAGGTGTTTGCAGCCAGGCTGGATGTGGCTGTGAGCAGCCTGCTGTGGTGTGAGGTGTCCCTGCCCATGGCAGGGGGGGGTTGAACTGGCTGATCCTTGAGGTCCCTTCCAACCCTGACAATTCTATGTAGGCAGTATTTTTGTTCTCCAAGCAAATCCTACATCCTTCCTCTCTTTCTCCATCGTGAAAGGGCTCCTCTTTGGATGGAGAAAGGTTTGTTTAGCCCAGGTGTGGCTGTTGAGGCTGAGTGCCACAGAGTTGAGACCTCCAATGTCTCCAGTTAATCTCTGGTGGCTCTCTGTGCTTCTGTAAAGTTACAACCCTGCCTTGATCTCTCTTTTCACCTTTCTGGTGCTCACTGCATCTTTGCAGGGTAGTTTGTGATCTCTGGTACTTAGTGGTTTCATTTATCTCATTTATTTACCACTTATTGAAACATCTCTTCCCATTTATTCAGAGGTTATCAAAGAGCCCTGGTCTGAGCTGCGTTTCCTCTTGCTGCTGCTCTCTTCAGAAGAGAGCTCAGGACACACATCACCTTCCTTGCTCTGCCTTCTAGCTGCAACACCCCTCAGTGGCTTTGGGAGGCACATTTGTGTCGCCTCCTTTCCAGAAAGGCTCTGGCAAGTGGCACCTTCTCAAGCGCTAGAAACAGGTAGGGAAGCAGCAGCTCTCTCCCAAAGATTGATTGATGCCAGCAGAGAGTTAATTGGTGTGATTCAGTAGTCACTCAGCAGATCAGTTCAAGCCTGGGCTGTGGTTTGGGTTTTTAAAGGGATAATGGCTTCTTAGGTACCCCCAAGGCAGGATGGCTCATCTGTGCACTCAGCTCCGGCCAGAACCAGCCCCACGATGCGGCCATGCCAGGGAGGAAGAGTGAGGTTCCAGGCAGGCTTGGGGTGGAGTATTTGCCTGGAGTGATTATATGATCTCCAGAACTCACTTCAGAGCCATCAGGGCAGTGATCCTTTAAGGGACTTGGTAGCCTCCACGGCCTTTGGAACCAGAAATGAAGAGACAATTGCTCTTGGCAAGAGATCACCCCGCTGATGGCTGAGATCTTCAACCTCCCAGCTGTACTAGGAGCAACTCAATGGGATTATGATGAAGTTAAATTGGCAGAGACTTGTCCTCTACTCTATTTCATCTGCAGAAGAAAATGAAAATAGCCCAGCCTGGCACTGCCCTGCACAATAACCTGACTCTGTGGTGAGCTTTCCACTCCTGCAAGCTGGAATTGTTTGGTTTGCTCAGACAAACAACTCCAAAAAGCTCCTGCTGCTGTCAGCTGACGAGTCCAACACGTTTCCCTTGGCTGGGTTTCCTCTGGCATTCTCCTCCCTCAGGTAGTGCTTTTCACATGTTATCTGTGTGCCACACATTGCACTGCTCTCCAGCAGGAGCTATTCCAAGCCTCACATTTCATGCCTCATGAGCTGCACAGGTTGTCTTGCTGGAGTAAGGCACGACAGCCTCTCACCTCTGCAAATGCACCTTCCTGTTCCACCACAGATGAGCTGTTGACCTGTTTTGATCTCTCCAGCCACACCTTGGCCCAAGAGGGCCAATGGCATCCTGGCCTGCACCAGGAAGTGTGGCCAGCAGGAGCAGGGAGGTCATTCTCTCTCTGTACACTGCACTGGTTAGGCCACACCTTGAGTCCTGTGTCCAGTTCTGGGCTCCTCAGTTTAGGAAAGATGTTGAGCTGCTGGAAGGTGCCCAGAGAAGGGCAACAAAGCTGGGGAGGGGTCTGGAGCACAGCCCTGTGAGGAGAGGCTGAGGGAGCTGGGGTTGCTTAGCCTGCAGAAGAGGAGGCTCAGGGGAGACCTTCTTGCTCTCTACAACTCCCTGAAGGGAGATTGTAGCCAGGCAGAGGTTGCTCTCTCCTCCCAGGCAGCCAGCACCAGAACAAGAGGACACAGTCTCAGGCTGCGCCAGGGGAGGTTTAGGCTGGAGGTTAGGAAGGTGTTCTACACAGAGAGAGATTGGCCATGGGAATCTGCTGCCCAGGGAGGTGGTGGAGTCACCACCACTGGAGGTGCTCAGGAGGAGACTTGATGGGGTGCTTGGTGCCATGGTTTAGTTGATTGGGTGGTGCTGGATGATAGGCTGGACTTGATGATCTCGAAGGTCTCTTCCAAGCTGGTTTATTCTCTTTCAGTTTGGTCTCTCCAGCCACCTCCTCTTTTGGGGTTTATTTTTTTCCATTTTAAAACACTGCAAATAAAGTTCTCATTTCAGCAGCAGAACAGATGAGAGCTTTCTTTTTACCTTGGAACATGTGCATGTAGCTCATCTTGGGATCAGTGGGAGGTTTGAATACATATTTAACATCAAAGACTCAGACTTGGGGGGGACACACCAAATCAAACCTGATGACTCTTTGCCCGGCTTGGAGGTACATGAAAGGCAGCTGAGCTTGAAGCCATGCTGAGCTCCGAGGCCAGCAAGCCAGACACCCAAAACACTTGTTCATTGCCATACACCCTGCAGAAAGAGCAGGGTTTAGGGAAGCAAACAAGCCAAGTGGTGGTTCTCTGGATCAGGTCTGTGATGGCACAGTGCTCTGCCTCCCCTAATGGCTGCACCATTTGCATAGAAATGAGACATTCTACCATGGAGTAATTTGATGTCTCCAAAACACTGCCCCGCAGGCTGATAAAGTTCTGAGGCAAATGTTTTCCCTGCCTCATTGTTTCATCGAGGAAGGGACTGATTCTTGAGACAGGATGGGTGCTCTGAGGGCAGGCAGCACAGCACAGCTGATGCCCAGCACATTCCCACTGTGGCTACTGAGAAAGCAGCCATCACCTTCCCCTCCTCAGCTTCCCCAAGTATCAGGTCGGGGGGGGGGCAGGCAGGGGCAGAGCCTCCTCTGTGCCCCAGCAGCCTGTGCAGAATGCTGTTGGGTGTCACAAACAGAAGGCAAAACCATTGCATGTTCCTGGGAAGTTTCAAGGGGAACCCATCCCTCAGCCCAGCTCTGCCTGTAGGAGGTGACACAGATGCAACAGATCATGGCCAGCAGCTGGCAAGTCCAGGAGAAGGCAATGTTGTCAGCTGCAGCAATGGCTTAGGC
Organism: Picus viridis; assembly: GCA_033816785.1. Classification (NCBI taxonomy): domain Eukaryota; kingdom Metazoa; phylum Chordata; class Aves; order Piciformes; family Picidae; genus Picus; species Picus viridis. The sequence goes on from CM066594.1 coordinate 18,879,567, forward strand.
TGATTTAAAGTCATTTAGCATCTATTGCTAAGTGGCCAGCCACAAATTTGCCATTCAGGTGCTAGTTAACTAACAAGGAGGAAAGATGAGCCTCTAGTTTTGCTGGATCAGGCTGATCCAGTTGGAGGCGCACTGCTCACTGCAGAAGGGTTGGTCCAAGATGACCTTTGAGGGTCTCTTCCAACCCAATGCAGTCTGTGAAATCTTTGAGGTAACTTAGGGAGGAAGAACGAACTTGTGCCAGACAATTGATCTTGTAGTGGCTGCAGATCTAATCCTTTCCTGTTCTCCCTGTGGTGTATTTGTTGCCAGGAGTGCAGGCAAGGAGGTGGTGTGGTGAGTGGCTACGCGTCGGGGCTGCCGGTTGCTCTGCGCCTTCGTCAGCTCTGTCTCTCTGGTGGTCTCATTACTATTGCTGGAATCAATCCCCTCTAGCTGAGGCTGGCTACTGCTGATCCTCTCCTCTCTTCTTGAGATCATGAGTCATGAGCTCAGAACCTGCCTGTGTCCACAGGAGAGAGGACTACCAGCTCTGGGGACAGTCCTTGTTCATGCAAGATGGAACAGATGGAGACTGAGTGAGGGAATTAGAGCCTGCCCAGGACCCAGCACATCCCCACACAGATGGGTACAGCAAATCCCTGGGTAGTGCCCAGCTGCAGAAGAAAGACTGTCTGATCATCCTTGCACTTTGAAGAGCTCCTAAACCCAGACCACAACCAGGCTTTGTTTGGGTGGCTCATCACCAAACCTTTCTGAGAGCTCCACAGGCAGGAGGAGGCAGCACACAGCAGCACAGCACCGGTTAGAAGCCAATGATGGGAGGAAAGCATTGCCTGCCATCAAAGCTGCACCATTCCAACAGCTAATCAGCTTCAGAGCACAAAGAGAGTCTGGAGCAAGCATGAGTGGTGACTGCAATCCCACTAGCCCCGGTGCACCAAGGAGGAGCTGCAATCCTTTCTGTGCCATTAGCCCAGAGCTCTGAGGCACCACAAGAAGCTGGGATGGAAAGCAAGTCTGAGCCTGGGTGACAATCCTCTCTTCCTGGGCTAGGTGTGTGGGCTTTCAAAAGCATGGATAGTCCTCCCAGGCAAGCTCTGCCAGGCCAGACTAAGTCTCAGGAAGGGGTGCTGAATGCTTTTAAACTCTTCCACATTCACAGAGGGAATCCATCAGAAATCTTGCCCTGAAGGTCACCTGGCAGTTTCTTGCCTAACTCAAACATGTGCCCCAAGGCAGTCAGCTGGAGCCTCCCACAGAGCCTAATGAAGTTTGACATCTCCTGAAGGAGACCAAACTCACCACTCCTGGACACTTTTTAGGGCCAAATTCATCCCCCCCCATGGACCTGTCTGGAAGGAGCTTTGTGGATATGCTCTAACCAGGCACCTCCAGCTGGTGGGATGAATGCATCCAGGGTATCATAGCTCTGCTGGGCAAGTCCTGGAGAACACAGATGCTGCCTTCTGGGACATGACTTCCCCCTTGCACTGGAGGATGCTTTCCCAGAGCAGGAAGCCAGTGAAGGTGGTTTGCAGTGGAATGTGTTTGATGCCTGCCCCTGGGATGTGGCAGAGATGTGGGGCTGGGAGTGACTTACCAGGAGGGGAGGTGGGGCTGAACTGGGTGATCTCCGGAGGTCCCTTCCGATCCCCAGTGCTCTGTGATCCTCTGCCTTGCAAATTCACACTGTACAGCACTTTACTGCCAGGCACTTGGAGCCTGGAGGCAGAGGATAAGTGGGGGGATGTTGTGGGAAAGAGGAGGGCCCAAACCCTGGGATTCAAAGCAGTTTCCAAACTTTGCTGTTTCTAAATCAGCAATATCTTAATATATCCCTTTGACTGCAGCTTCCTGGCAGCTTTTAATGCCTATTTCTTGCTACTTAGACTTCCCCCACCCCCTCTCCTATTTGTGTCCGAATCACTCAAATGCTTCTCTCTCTCTCATGTCTACATTGCCTTCTGGAGATCACAGAAGGGCAGCTGCCTTCAGAGCAGAAGGGCACAAAAAGGAGTGCCAGAATGCACACAGAAGGCCACTTGCTGATGGATTCCAGCTGATTTATTGCCCACTGCCAGGTCTGGAGGGCCAGAAATCAGATCAAAAATTTGCAGTGACACTTAGAGCTGTGGAGGAGAACTCAGGGATGCTTTGCCCAGTCTGTGTACCATCACCTGCCATTTACCATGGAATGGTTTGGGTTGGAAGGCACCTCCAAAGATCATCCAGTCCAACACCTCCCCCTGCACTGATCAGGTTGCTCAGAGCCTTCTCCAGCCTCACATTGAGTAGCTCCAGGCATGGAGCCTCAACTCCCTCCCTGGGCAACCTGCTGCAGTGTTCCAGCAGCCTCCTGGTGCAGAATTTGTTCCTCACATCCAATCCCAATCTGCTCTGCTCTCATTTCAAGCTATTGCCTCTGGTCCTGCCCCTGCAGGCCTTTGGGAACAGTCCCTCTGCAGCCTTCTTGTAGCCCCTTCAGGCACTGGCAGGCTGCTGTTAGGTGTCCCTGGAGCCTTCTCTGAACATCCCAGCTCCCTCAGCAGCAGAGGTGCTCCAGCCCCTGATCGTTTTTGTGCTCCATCAGGAGCATGTCCTTCCTGTGTGGAGGGCTCCAGAGCTGGATGCAGTACTCCAGGTGAGCTCTCACCAGGGCAGAGGGACAGAATCCCCCCTCCCCAGCTGCTGGCAGTGCTGCTTTGGATGCAGCCTACTCCAGTCAATCACTTCCCTTAATTTACTGCCTTCATAGAGGTGACTATTAAGGGCTAAACACCACATCTGTGTGAAACTGACATTTCAGTGGTTCTCTGGCATGGATAATTAATCCCATGCTAGGAGAATGAGCTTCTCCCCTGGTTTTACCAGGCCACACCATCATCTCCCAGCAGCCTGCTGTCTGAGCTCCTCTGTAAATAAATGAAATCAGGATATGCAATATTTAGAGAGGGAGCATGAGGCTGGAAGCCACTGCAAATGAAGCAGAAACACATCAAGCTGGAAAGTGGGTTTGGGTTGTGTGGTTTTCCCCCTCAGCCAGCCTGGTAGGAGATAATTCCTACCCATATTAATTAATTCTAAGTGTAGACACCAAGCTATAACACAAGTGTTGAAACAGCTCAAAGCACTCACAGCTCAGCTTCCCAGGGCACAGAGATTTCCCTCTTCACTGAAGTTGTGACAGGGAGGGAAGAGGGAGCAGCTAATTTTATGCCAACTAGGACTGTGAAATACTTCACTGGGGTTTGTTGCTTCATTACTGCAGGGAGGCAGCAAAGCAGTGTCAGAGGCAGAGCTCCTCAGGTCCAGATTTCACAGAGTCTCTTTCTTGCATGATTCTGGTGGCCTGGGCACCTACCTTGTCCCTAGCCAGGGCCCTACACTCAGAGCAGTACAGCCCCCAGCAATGTGCTGCAGGCAAAGTGTTGCATACTTGACCAGCAGTAAGCACAGAGAGGTTCAGGGGAGTGCTGGGTGTGGAGTCAATCCAAAGCAAACCTTTCTCTGTAAGTGTTTATGGTCTACACAAGAAAATTAGAGGAGGAAACACACACACAAGAGTGTCCCCAAAAGGACAGGGAATTAGCAGAGCCAGAAACAAAACCACACTCAAAATGCCTCTGCCTCATACAGCCACAGTTCCTCCCTGCCCCCAGCTGTCTCTCTCCACCCACAGGGAAGTCTTCCTTCACCTGTCCTTTGTACCCAGCATTTTGTTACCCATTTTCTGCCAAGTGTTAGCTCTGCTCAGAGGGGTGGCACAAAAATGCTTTCAGAGGGCCAGATTTGCTCTCCCCCTCCGAAAGCGACAAGTCAAGGTGCAAGCAAATATCACCTGGATTTCTTGGCAGCACTGGAGCTAGACTATGACGTCCTGAACGGGGCTCCACGTGTTCCACCAGCCCACAAAGCCACGAGGAGGGCTCACATTTAGAGCAAGGCTCCATTCCAGCTCTGTTTCAAGCACAGGAAGGATTCCTAGGCACATGGAAGGGAATCACATCAGACATTGGTCTCCTTATGAGGAGAGCCTGAGGGCTCTCTGGCTTGGAGAGGAGGAGCCTGAGGGTGACCTCCTTCACGTTGATAAAGATGTGCAGGGTGAGTGCCCAGAGGCTGGAGCCAGGCTCTGCTGGGGGATGCCCAATGCCAGCACAAGGGGCAGTGGTGGCAGCTGAGGCAGAGGAAGTGCCGTGGAAACAGGAGGAAGAATTTCTCTCTGAGGGTGGCAGAGCCCTGGAGCAGGCTGCCCAGGGGGGCTGTGGAGTCTCCCTCTCTGGAGATACTCAAGACCTGCCTGGATGTGTTCCTGTGTGAGCTGCTCTAGGTGACCCTGCTCTGGCGGGGGGTGGACTGGATGAGCTTTGGAGGTCCCTTCCAGCCCCTGGCACTCTGATTTGTGAGGGAAACTGCCACTGCACCCCTCCAGCGGAAGGAAGCAGGCAGCGCTGCCAACGCCTCCCACCTGGACTAGCCAGCCTGGCAAGCGCTCAAAGCATTAGCCAGCTAGTTGGGATTAGCTTGCAACAACTCTGTCTTCCCATTCCTTCCGTGGCTAAAGGGAATTGCTAAAGGATGCCAAGCTCTCTAGAGAGCCTGGAGTCCTCCGAGGAGCAGCTGAGGCAGCTGGGGGTGCTCAGCCTGGAGAAGAGGCTGAGGGGAGACCTTCTGGCTCGCTACAGCTCCCTGACAGGAGGCTGAAGCAGGGTGGGGGCAGTGTCTTCCCCTAAGGAAAGAGAAGAAACAGCCTAGATGTGGTGCTTGGCGTAGTTTTGCAGAGTACTTGGTGGGTTAAGGGTTGGACTCAAGGATCCTAAACAAGCCTAAACAACTCTGTGATTCCAAACACAAAACCATTGCTGTTGAGCAAGCCTCTGGCAGCAGCTTGAGGGCACCAACTACAGAGGAGCTGAGGGCAAGGCACTAGCTAGTCTCTGGAAGGGTTTGTGTTGATGGGCATTTTACATGCCCCTCTGCAGACACACAGCATTCATCCTGAAAGGCTTCAGCTCTTCTGGAGAGCCTCCAAACATGGCATGCTGGCCTTGCACACACTCAGGCATACCACACTGTGTGGAAGTAATCCCTTTGGCTTGAAATCCTGGGATTCATCTCCAAGCAGTGGACAAACTGCATCTTTAGAGTAAGGGTTTCATTCCAGCTAAAGCACAGATGTCTTGCTAGGTGAAGTTTTCCCTTCCCTCATCATCCAGAGGGAGCTGGCAAAGCCCTTTCCAGACCCTGAACAACAAAGGCTGGAGGAAGCTCCATCTCAACAGGAGGAAGAAATTCCTGCTGCAAGGGTGGCAGAGCCCTGGAGCAGGCTGCCCAGAGAGGTTGTGGAGTCTCCTTCTCTGGAGACTTTCAGAATCCATCTGGATGCATTCCTGTGTGACCAGCTCCAGGTGGTCCTCCAAGATGATCCCTTCCAACCCCTACCATTCTATGATTCTATGGACTGACCACCTTTGGGCCCTTTCTGGGATCAAGTATGAGGAGCAGAAAACTTCAGCTTGGCCTTAGGAGTATTTGGAAGAGATTTTGATTGAGCTTCCTCCACCTTAAGACTTGTGGGCAGAGCCCTGTGTGACAAGCAAGAGAAGCCTTTCAGTGCTTGTAGAAGGAAGAGCAGCAAACTCTCCAGATCACCAAGACAAGCAGCTAGCAGGCACCAAGTCTCCTGGGGAGCAGCTGAGGGAGCTGGGGGTGTGCAGTCTGGAGAAGAGGAGGCTGAGGGAAGACCTCAGTGCTCTCTACAACTCCCCAAAAGGAGGTTGGAGTAAGATGGGGCTTGGTCTCTTCTCCTTACGATCAGGTGATAGGAGGAGAGGAAGTGGCCTGAAACTGTGCCAGGAGAGGTTCAGGTTGGAGATCAGGAAAGGTTTCTTTCCCGAAAGAGAGTGGTCAGGGGTTGGCAGAGGCTGCCCAGGGAGGTGGAGTCCCCATCCCTGGAGGTGTTCAGGAAACCTGTGGCCATGGCACCTGGGGGCACAGTCTAATGGCCGTGGTGGTGATGGGTCAACCATTGCACTTGATGATCTGAGAGGCCTTTTCCAACCAAAACCTTCTATGGTTCAGCTCCTCCAGCAGAAGCCTGCCCTTGGTCTTGCTGTCTGTCAGCATTGCTGAGTGCACCACCCTCCTCTGCAGCAGCCACTCTCTCAGGGGGTCCCTTATTGAATTACACATCCTGAAGCCAGACTGCTGTGTCAGACAAGCCCAGGATGCTGAGTGAGTGCTGGGATGGATGTCATGCTCACAGTGATGACTGAATTAGCTCGTCAGGGCACATTACAGGGTGAAGTTAAAGTCACTTCTCAGGGAACATGCTTCTGCAGGGTTGGAACTCCCTGTGTGGGTCTGGGTGCTTTCATTCTGCTCTTTGCTCCGAGGCCACGTGCCTGCTGGGCATTGCGAGGTGCAGGCTGGAGGCACAGAAGAGCTGTGTGCCTGCACTGGTGATTCAACTCCAGAAGTGGGACAGAAAGGCCTGCAGGATGGCTGGGGAAGGGCTGTTCAGAGGGGCTGTGGCAACAGGATGGAAGGGCAATGGTTTGCAGCTAGAGCAGGGGAGATTGAGGTCGGACACGAGGAGGAAGTTCTTTACTGGAACAGGTTGCCTAGAGGGGTGGTGGAGACACTCAACACCATGCTTGATGGAGCCCTGAGCAACCTGATCTAGTTGAAAGAGTCCCTGCTGACTGCAGAAGGGTTGGGCAAGATCACCTTTGAGGGTCCCTTCTGGCCTGAGCATCCTGTGATACCATGACTGAGCTGCTTCCAGTGAAGGGTCCGAGCAGTGGTGGAGGCAGGAGCTTGTAGCCAGCAATATGGGAGGAGGCTGGTCAGAGGGACCACCAGTCAGCCCTGAGATCACTTGGATAACAAGTGTCAGCCAAAATCCAGTCAGCTCCATGAAAGGAGCTCAGTGATGTAGGAGCCTTTGGATGGATGTCAGCCACCACGGGCAATGCCCTCAGCGTGCTGGCGCCGGAGCCACATTGCTGCACTTCTAGAGAGCTGCAGAAGGCTTTTCCCTGTTAATAACCTAAGTGCTAATTTGCATATGCTGTTGGCTGTGTGTTTAAAATGCAATGAGGGCAAGCAAAGGCAAAAGCCTTGCCTGGAATTCTCAGTTCCTGGGTAGCTCTCCCCCACAGCCTGCAGTGTGCTTCATGTGCTTTCCTCATTTGGGCAGAACTGACCCTGCACCACTGGAGGAATCCCCAGATGTAAAACTGGATCAGGAAGCAATAACCATTTCTCTCCCAGCAGCTGGCAGTTCCTTCTCCCCCACCCCAGTGACAAGCAGTGAGTTTTTTCCTTTTTGCTAGCAGGAATCACAATTGTTTCAGTGGGAAGAGACCTGCAAGACCATCCAGTCCAAGCATCAGCCCAACCCCACCACAGCCCCAGCTGCCATGGCCAGATGTTCCTTGAACACCTCCAAGCATGGGGACTCCACCACCTCCCTGGGCAGCCTGTGCCAATCCCTGACCACTCTTGCAGGGAAGAAAACTTTCCTACTCTCCAACCTGAGCCTCCCCTGGCACAGTTTCAGGCCATTTCCTCTCCTTCTATCACCTGATAGTAGAAAGAAGAGGCCAAACCCCACCTCACTCAACCTCCTTTCAGGGAGCTGTGGAGAGCAGCAAGGTCTCCTCTCAGCCTCTTCTTCCCCAGACTCACTCCAACTCATCTCATTCCTCCACAAAACCTTGAGCTCAGAGTTAGAGGTAACCTCCCTGGGCAGCCTGTTCCACTCTTGCAGCAAAGAAATTGTTCCTCATCTCCAACCTAACCCTCCCCTGGCACAATTTCAGGCCATTCCCTCTCCATCCATCACCTGATCACACTCTGCTCCTTGGAGAGGGCAGTGAACAACCTTCTGCCGTGGTGCTGCCCTCCTGCAAGAGCACAAGGACACATCTAAATGGATCTCAGCTCTCCCCCCATTTGGGAAAGTGCTTGAGCCAATCCTTCAGGAGCCAGCAGGGCTGACAGCAGACTGATGTGTTCCCTCTGAAGGAATTTGTGCTGGGGACAGGAATGCATTTTGCTAATGGAGATTATCCTTGAACATGAGTAAAGCTGTGGTGCACCTGAGCTGGGGCCAGCACTGACTGAGCTGCCTGGGGGAGTCACTCATCGTGGGCCTCTTCAAAGCACTTTACCTGGTTACCTCTGTTAGCAGCACTCTGCTGCTCTTCATTCACAAAGAGAATTGTATTTATGAGAGACCTGTTCCAGAGACAAATTGGAGACTGCACTGTCTGGCCAGGCAGCAATAGAGTTCAGAGTGTCTCAAGGATGAGAATGGCCTCCCAAAAGCTCAGCTCTCCAGTTTCACAGGCAGAGGAGGGGATGTCCCCCAGTCTCATTCCCTGCTCTGATGCTCTCACAGCTCTCAGTGCCTGGTGGAGCAGAGACTGCAGGATGAGGTGCTGCCTGGGAAGATCACTGCAAGGCAGCACAGACCTGGCAGCCCAGTGATAAAGGCTCCTGCCTGCCATGCAAAGGCATTTGGAATGGATTTGTGTGAGCCAAAGCACTCACACAGCCTCTCTTAATGATCCTTGATCTTACACAGCCCAACAACAGCACCCCCAGAGCCCTGGGCAGCTGGTTTTGGAAGTGTGCTCCATAGCAGGCAACTGGCTGAGCAGCCCTGAACTGGGTCTGCAGCACAGGGTGGGCTGATGCCTTCCCCAGGTGCTGACAGGGAACTGGCAAGGCTGAGTAGAGATGCTCAGCTGATGGGGAACCCTTCTTGTAGTGTACTCTCTAGGAGGAGGGGTCCCTGCCCATGGTAGGGAGGTTGGAACTGGATGATCCAGAAGGTCCTTTCCACCCAAACCATTCACTGCTTCTCTGGATCATTGCAACTCATCCTTCACAGCATAGGAAAGGAGTCTGCTAGAAGGATTGATGGGCAGGAAAGCTGACTGCTGGCTGCTTCTCCACAAGAGGCTGTCTGCTGAAATCCAGCAGGGGAAAGATGGAGAGGACACAAGCTGACAATAGTTAAAACAGGCCAGGCAGGCTGCCTGCTACAAGAGAGGCTTGGACAGGAGGCCAGCGTGCAGCTGAGCAGGCACAGTTCCAGCCAAGCAATGGTGACACAGGCACTGGCCAAGAGTACCTCTGTGAGAGCAGAGGGGGAGCTGGAGTGTAGGAGCAGCTCACCTGGATGAGTGTGAACCAGCCACAGCAGACCTGGAGTTCAGAGAGTTGGGGCAACTCCTATTCCAAGCATCAACCTGCACTATGCCTCTCCCAGGCACTGAGGCAGCAAACTCCAGGTGGGACCAGGAGGAGGAAAACCAAAGGAAGTGAGTGAGCCTTTATTTCCCTTCCTCCCCCTCCCAGGAAACAGGCAGCCCAAGGACTTTCTCTGGCACGAAATCGATTTTAAAAGGTTAGACCGAGGGCCTCTCTGTGCTTAATTATCCTGTTCAGAGAAAGAAAAGAGCAGGGAGGAGTTGCTGAGGCTGCAATCTCCCCTCCTGCATTCACTGGGTGCTTTGGGGAGTACAGTGAAGAGCTCTGGTCTCGCTTTGCCTGGAATCTCTCTCCTTGCATCTGTCCCACCTCACCAAGGCTTCCTCCTGCACTTCTCGCAGCAGGGAGCTTGCCGATTGCCCTTCTCTAATTGAGTTTGGGTAATGAAAGTCACTACAAATCTCCCTCACGCTGTGTGGTGTCACATCTCTCATTAAAGCCAGAAGATCTGTCCTAGACCTCTCCCAAAAACAAAACTACAAAGCCACACCAAAAACGACACCAAAAACAGGGGGAAAGGGCCAAAAAAAGGCCCCAAAAAGGGAACAATGTGCTAATCTTTCTCGAGCGCTTCCCGAGAAGCTGCAGTGTAATTACAGCTCCTCTTGCATTATTTAACCTGCCTACACACCCTGGGGGCTTGGAAGAGAGACAAATCAGAGAAGATCCTGGGGAGCTGTTTTGTCACAGGCAGTTGTGTGTGGGATGAGGTCGCTGGAGGGGCCAGAGATGTAATAAATATTCACCGAGCTCAGCTTGCTTGGGTTGGTTTCAAGGTCACCCAGGTGGAAGGCAACATCGATGCCAAAAATCACACCAGAGAGGGACTGCTCCCGGGGGAGCTGTGCCCAGGGCAGAGGTGGAGTCCCCATCCCTGGAGGGGTGGCAGAGCTGTGTGGATGTGGTGCTGAGGGCCGTGGTTTGGGGGTGACCTGGCAGTGCTGGGGTCAGCTTGGTGATCTTAAAGGTCCCTTCCAACCCAAAGGGTTGTACAGTTCCAGGCATGTGCAGGCAGTGGCACAAGCAGCCTGCAGCACTCGGCACCTCCAGCGCAGCCTGCTCCTGCAGCCATGCCACAGGCCAGACATGGATCCTTGCTGTGCCATCCTCCAGCTGAGGGGAATCGCCAAACCATGGCCCTCAGCACCACATCCACACAGCTCTGAACCCCCTCCAGGGCCCTGAGCAGCCTCACCCAGGCCATGGCAATCTTTTCAGTGAAGAAGTTGTTCCTCATGTCCAGGCTGAACTACTCCCATGGGACAATTTCAGGCCATTTGCCCTTGTCCTGTCACTTGTTCCTTAGGAGAAGGGACCAACCCCCACCTGGCTCCAACCTCCTTGCAGAGAGCTGTAAGAGATTGAGAGGTTCTCCACTCAGCCTCCTCTTCTCCAGGCTGAACACACCTAGGTCCCTCAGCTGCTCCTCCCCAGCCCTGCTCTCCAGACCCTTCCCCAGCTTCATTGCCTTTCTCTGGACCTGCTCCAGCAACTCAATGCCCTTCTTGGAGTGAGGGGCCCAAAACTGAACCCAGGTGTGGCCTCACCAGTGCCAAGCAGGGCAATGCCTCTCCTAGTCCCGTTGACCACGCTTTGCTGATACAAGTCAGGATGCTTACCAACATTATTTACAGCTGAGCTCATGGCACAGGCCTGAATCCCAAGCCTCTCCTGGGCCCAGGTTTGCTAGCTGCAGTCCTGCCAGACTCATCCCCGACCAGAAGACATTTTGAAGGAGGCTGGGGCCAGCACTGCCCCTCTGCTTTGAGAGGGTCACATCCTGGGTGTGTTGTGCTGAGCTTCCTTACCAACCCCAGAGACAACAGTGCTGAGGCAGAGCAGTGCTCCCCTGGCAGACAGCAGCAAGCCAGCAGGGAGAAGCAGGAGCATGACTGCTTGGAATTTAACTTTCCCTACCATCACTCCATTTCCTTTGTGCCAGGCTCTGTTTATCTTCCCCTGCTCACATTTAAATGTCAGGGTGTCAGCATGTCTAAATTCCTCTCCTCACAGAAGGAAGCTGTCAATTCCTTAAACACAAAAGGCACCCAGGGATGTGATGTACATATTACCCTGGCACAGGGTTTAACCTTTCCAGTCTTGTTCTTTGAGCACCTGGGGTAGGATAAAGCCAAGCACCTCAATAAAATGATCACTTTCTGTTCAATGGCTCCTGGGTCCCAAAGGGAACAGAAGTGCTTTGGGGCAAGAGATAAAAGCAGCACAGATCAGGCTCTGAAGTAATATTAATTGATGTGCAAGATCAGAGGGCTAATGACTTACACTCCCCAGGCACCCTGTAAAAGTATACCTCTTCCAACAGTACCCCAGGGTCTCCCTGGCACTGCAAGGCAAAGTGGAGAGCCCATGGAGTTGGTTCTCTGCACTCCCACTTTTCCCCATGAAAGACCAGACCGTCCTCTTGGTCTCTGCAGCATGGATGTGGCTGCTGTGGAGGCCAGCACCCAGCAGTGGGAGCCCAAAGATGCACCCAGTGAGCCTGGCAGCCCCCAGAGAGCTGAGCAAGGACAGCCACAAGGCAGCAAAGTGAGATCCAGAAACACTTCTGGTGGTGGTGGTGAGGATGATTTGAGTCCTCCACAACCTTGGGAAATGTTTAAGGTGAAGTCTCAGAGAAACTTGCTGGAAGTTGAGCACAGGTCTCAGGATTGCCACCCCAAGCATCTGCAGAGAGTCACCACTCACCCTGAAGTCCTTCACTGTGGGAGAGCTGAAAGGAGCAGCTCTTCACAGGCTTTGGGACTCCACAGCAGTACTCACCCTCCTGTGTGGTGAGGCAAAGCTGGAGACCATGCAAGCAGGAAGACATAGTGGAGAAATTGCTACCCTGGTTTTGACCCTTTATATAGAATCAGAGTTTAGGCTGCAAGAGACCTCCAAGACCATGGAGTCCAACCCTCACCCCAGCACTGCCAGGGCACCACTAAACCATGGCCCTCAGCACCACAGCTGCACAGCTCTGAAACCCCTCCAGGGATGGGGACTCCACCACTGCCCTGGGCAGCCTGGGCCAGGGCTTGACAAGCCTTTCAGGGAGGAAATTGTTGTTCTTGTCCAACCTAAACCTCCCCTGGTACATTTCCTCTTCTATCATGTGTTAATAGGAAGAAGAGACCAAGCCCCACCTGGCTGCAACCTCCTTTCAGGGAGCTGTAAAGAGGTCTGAGTCGGCAGAGACCTCCCAAGGTCATCCAGTCCGACCCCTTGGCTTTCTTCCCCCCCACTGAACACCCCCAGCTCCCACAGCTGCTCCCCCCAGCCCTGTTCTCCAGACCCTTCCCCAGCTTCATTGCCCTGCTCCAGCACCTCTTTGTCTTTCCCTGTGCTGAGCTCCTTCCTTGCCAAGCAGCAAATTCCAGGGCTGCTTTTCTGCCATACTCACACCCCAAAAACCTCAGAGCTACTGAAAGCCAAAAGGCAAAGGAGCAAAGCCTCACTGGTTTGAACATCAAGTGGAAATCTATGTGGAAGCCTTTAATTTGGGCAATGCCTCTCTCTCTTCTTCAGAGGAAACATCCCACGGTGGGAAAATCTCTCTCTTGCTTTCCCTTTATGGAGCCCTGGAGACATCTCCACCAATTACCACGTTATTAGCTCTTTTTAGAGGACAAAACCAAATGGGCAGTTGAGGTTTGATTGCACGACAGAAGGCTCTTTCTTCCCCTCCCCTCGGTTCATTTTTGTCAGCCCTGTCTAGGTAATCTGTTCCAGGAAATGAGGCAGTGCTGCTGTCTGGGGGCAAGCTTAGCTGAGAGAGGTCTGCACAGGCTTTTTGCCTCAGCTCGACAGGTACCCTCTGGAGTTTCACAGCCTGCCCACCTTGCCCTTGCTGCCATCTCTGCCAAATCCCTTGCAAAGCTCTCTTAAGACACTGCAACGTTGCAAGCTGTGGGGAAAGGATTGCTGATGTGTGTCTCGAGTCAGCCCATACCTGGGGCTCTAGCAGTTGCTCTGTCACCCACTGACCCCCTGCCCAGCAGAGAAGAAGTTGGGAAAGGGAGAGAAGACCTGAGGGTCAGAATGGATTTAATGAAACACCAATGTGATGAGCAAGGCACCAGAACCGCTACTAATGCAAATGCAAAGCTGTACTCACCCCAGAGAAGGTGCAGCAGCCACACGAAGAGGAAGGCAGCTCTTGGGAGCAGCAGCAGGAGGAGCCCCAGCAGGAAGCTCGAGCAGGAGGTGATATTTATGCTCTGGATACACCTGGTGCTAACTCAGGGCAGCTGTCCTGGCTGACTACAAACTGCTCACAGCTGGCCTGAGATCCTGTCCCGGCAAAATCAGGACCACATGGGAGATAAGGGTTGGCATCAGTCTCTGGAGCCATTCCAAGCCTGCCTGGGCACCATCCTGTGCAGCCAGCTCTAGGTGGACCTGCTCTGGGGGGAGCGTTGGACTTGATGACCTTCAGAGATGCCTTCCAACCCCTCTAATTCTGTGATCAGTCCTAAGGCCATTGCATCAGCTTGGCAAATCACTTCAGCCTCCCTCAGCATCGTGGCCCCTACCCTGGCCACACAGACCCTGCCAGCCCAGGGGAAGGGAGTCACTCACAGCCCCCTGTGCTGCTTGTGTGGAGGGCTCTGAGTGAGGCTCTTGCACCGCAGGCAGGACTGGCAGGATTGCTCCCTCCCAGGCAGATATGCTAATCCAGCAGGCTGCCTTCTCCAGTGATCCCTGAAAAGCATTCCTGTAAGCGTTCCTTGATGTCTGTGTGGCACAAGCAACCACTCAATTAAATCACAATGAAATGGTTGTTTGATACCCTTCATTAGAACAAAGCTATTTGGCAGGAAAAGGTGAAGAATGGGTAAAACGCTCTCCTAATTGCCGTACATTTCATCCTCCAGCACTGTAACCTCCCCCTGATAATTACAATAACTCTCAGCTCGAGGTTTTGTGGAGGAATGAGACGAGTTGGAGCGAGCCTGGGGAAGGAGAGGCTGCAGGGAGACCTCACTGCTCTCCACAGCTCCCTGAAAGGAGGGTGAGTGAGGTGGGGGTTTGGCCTCTTCTCTCGAGTGTCAGATGATAGAAGGAGAGGAAATGGCCTGAAACTGTGCCAGGGGAGGCTCAGGTTGGAGAGTAGGAAAGTTTTCCTTCCTGCAAGAGTGGTCAGGGATTGGCACAGGCTGCCCAGGGAGGTGGTGGAGTCCCCATGCCAGGAGGTGTTCATGCAACCTGTGGCCATGGCACTTGAGGCCGTGGTTTGGTGGCCATGGTGGTGGTTTGGTGGCTCCTGGCTGGACTGGATGATCCTGGAGGTCTTTTCCAAACCAAAGCGATTCTATGACTCTGTTCTCTGATGACACTGCAGAGGAAGCAGGAACCTTTGCCATGGTGGTCAGAGGAGAAGGGCTGGGTAGGAACAGATGCCCGGGGTGGCAGAGTATCACTGCCCCGTGGCTGCCAGCACGGGCACAGGGCTCTGCCTGCACACAGCTGCTGCCACCAGATGCGAGGTAAGCTGATTTGCTCTGTAACTGTATGGCTCCTCTTGAAAACCTGGCTGTGGGGCAGCGATAAGCCCACGGCTTTATCTGCACACAGAAGGTTGTTATTTATCTCGATTGATTGGATTAGAGAGTCAGGACCTTTAATTAACGAGGCCCATCACCCCAAAATCACAATAATGCAAGCTGATGCCCAGCGCTCCGAGAGGCTTTTCCTTAAAGCAGCTGGGCTCTGAGATCGAAAGTCCATTCCTGCTGCTAGCAGCTTCTCTCCACCCCCAGCCCGAGGGGATTTTGACTGCAGCCCTTGCTCTTGGCTTCAGCAGCTCGCATTTGTGTGTGCTCAGCAGACGCCGGCCTGAAGAGGGGCGAGCAGCTGTCCCGCAGTTTCCAAGCATCCCGTTGGAAGTCTCCCCGAAGAAAAAGATGATTTCTCCCCCTCCAAGTGTCTGGAGGCACGGCAGCAGAGGCGTTTGTGTGCGTCCCAGCTCGGCATTGTCTGAAGGGTGCAACTTCAGAGAGGGAAATCGACTGCTGCCCGCGGGGAGCGCCTCAGCCCGGCGCAGGGCTGGCTGCCAGCTGCTGATGCTCTGTCCCAACGCACAGGGAAGAAGAACAAATCCTTGACCCCCTGTGAGCATCACCCCGGGGTCTGAAAGCTTCATTGCGTGTGCTCACAGCAAAGCAAAGCCTTTGCCTTGCTTTTCAAATGAGGACTCATAGAAATCACAGAATGGGTTGGGCTGGAAGGGGCCTTAAGGCTCATCCAGTTCCAGCCCCCTGCCACGGGCAGGGACGCCTCCCACCAGCCCAGGCTGCTCAGGGCCTCATCCAGCCTGGCACTGGGAGGGGGCATCCACAACTTCCCTGGGCAGCCTGTTCCAGTGTCTGCAGTGTCCTCACTGTAACCAGAATGGGTTTTGTAAGCTCTCCTCTCTTTCCTGAGCAGCTGGAATATCGTAGCTGCTTTCTTGCTTCAATCTCTCTCTTTTTTTTAATTATTATTTAAATGGTGCAGAGGAAATTTCCTGCTGATTAGTTAGAGTCTGGTAAAGTAATGGAGTGACTGAGAATAGTGCATGGCAGCAGAATTCCCAGTTCAGCAGCAGTTGTGTGGCTGCTGAAGTGCTCCAAAGCCCCAGGATGGGCAGGAGCTTCGCAGCGCCCTTGGCTGGAGCTGGCAGGAAAAGGTCAGGGACATTGTTGTGGAGGCAAGAAGCAATCCAGGCTGAGGTCACTGCAAGAAGCTTTAGTTTCCCCTCAGCACTGAGCAATGCCAGAAACTCTCAGTGAGTGCTCACAAAGCCCTGCTGATCCTGGTGGAACAAATCAGGCCCCAAACTCCCTTTGCAAGGCAAAGGCATCATGCAGCCCGGGACTGGGAATGAGCCTTCTGTTTTCTTTGCCTGGTTGCAATCCTTTCCTCTCCTCCCCTGTTCCAGTCTTCCCCTCCACAACCCTAAGGTCTGTTTGCTTTTCCTTCTCTTCACTCATTTTTGCAGGTCCAGGCTCAGGCAGGCAGTGTGCTGCCTTCCAGATGCTAAAATGGATTATGGGATTAACTCCTCCTTTGGCTTCTCAGGCTCGAGGAGGCTGGAGGTCAGAGGATTCATTAATTCTCAGCCTTCTCCCCCTGCCCATTGCAAAGGGGCTGGAGACATGGACTCAGCAGGTTCTGAGGGACCTCACAGCCACGTTCCAGCGTGCACTTCTGGAGGCAGTCAGTCAATGTGCAGCTTTTGATGCCTCTTGTTATCAAATGAAACATTTGCTGTGCTACGGCTACTGGCATGTGCCAAGGGAAAAAGTGCAGCCTGTGGGAGCTGCTCCAGCCCTGCAGCAGCTCAGTGCCAGCTTTCAGACTGATGCCTGTGGCCAGGTGACTGTGGTCTTTGCCAGCTATGGAGATAAGCCCCTGGCCATGTGTGCCCAGGTGCCCATGGGCGGGTGAGTGACAGCCCCAGCGCCCGCCCGGGTGCTGGCTGCGCACTGTGCCCTGGAGGACATTCCCTGTCCCCTCCTGTGCAACAGTGAGAAGCCAAAAGGGAGGTGCAGAGCCCAGATGAACATGAACACGGCACATTGGGTAGGTGGGAAGCCAGCTGGCTAGGCAGAGAAGCAAAGCATTAAAGGTTTTAAGCCACTGTGCTGACACAATCCCAGTGGCTTGGAAAAAACAGAGTTTCCTAAGCCCCAGCAACCTGCAGCATGGCTGTGAGGCACAGCAGTGACAGGGTGGAAATTTGGTGCCTTGGAGATGGCAGTGTCCAAAGAGGCAGAGAGACAGCAGGAGGGTTGGCTCAGCTTGGAGCAGCAAGCCCAGAGCCCAAGTGCTCACCAGTTAGCCCAGTGAGAACCTTCCAGGAGCCCCAGACCCTTAGCAAAAGCTGACTGAGAAGTGTGTCAGTAAATTAACATCTTCCTGGAGTGCTGTGTCCAGCTCTGGAGCCCTCAGCACAGGAAGGACATGGAGCTGATAGAAAGAGTCCAGAGGAGGGTGGGGTGTTGGAACATCTCTGCTATGGGGACAGGCTGAGGGAGCTGGGGGTGTGCAGCCTGGAGAAGAGAAGGCTCCAGGGGAGACCTAAGAGCATCCTGCCAGGACCTGAAGGGGCTACAGGAAGGCTGCAGAGGGACTGTTCCCAAAGTGCTGCAGGGACAGGAGCCAAGACAATGGTTTGAAATGAGAGCAGAGCAGGTTGGGATTGGATGTGAGGAGCAAGTTCTGCAGCAGGAGGCTGCTGGAACACTGCAGCAGGTTGCCCAGGGAGGTGGTTGGGGCCCAGGGAGGTGGTTGAGGCCCCGTGCCTGGAGCTATTCAAGTGAGGCTGGAGAAGGCTCTGAGCAACCTGATCTAGGGGAGGATGTCCCTGCTGAGTGCAGAGGGGTTGGACTGGATGAGCTCTGGAGGTCCCTTCCGACCCAAAACCATTCCATGATTCTCTGCTCCTATTGTGTGCTCCTTCCTGTGCTTAGCTACCAACACAGATGAGGAGTTCTGAGTCGCTCCCTGGCCTCAGTCTAGACAGATTGCTGAAGGTCTTTTTTTTTCAGTTTGATATTCCTAGTATTACTTAGGTGGCAGCATGAATCAGCTGGCTATAAATAAATGGAGATGGAAATCAGGAGTGCAGCTCTACCCATCAGAGGCATGAGGCTCGGGAACAGCCTTTTAATGTGATTAATGAAGCAAAAAAAAACCCCTAACCAGTCTGAAGATGGAAGTTGATAAGGATGAAAGAGTTGTGGGACTCATGTGGAGGTGGGGTGTCGTGGGAGCATCCTTCTGAGCTGGTGCTGCTCTGGAGTCAGTAAACCCAGACTGCCTGCGGGGTAGTCAGGGAAGCCACCTCGGGAGGGATCAGGGGGGTTGTTCAAAGAGAATTCTGCACAAGAGGGGAAGAAAGAGAATCACTGAATTGTTTGGGAAGGGAAAGATCTTTAGGATCATCAAGGCCAACCCAGCAGTGCCAAGGCTGCTGCTTAGCCATGCCCCTCAGCATCACATTTACACAGCTTCGAAGACACCAAGTGAGGAGATGGCATCTCCCCCTCTGGAGAGATTCCAACCCCCCGTGGACATTGTGATCCTGGGCAAGCTGCTGGGGGTGCCCTGCTGGAGTGGCTGGGTTGGGCTGGGGGATCTCAGAGGTCCCTTCCAGCCTCCACCATGCTGGGATCCTGGGATCCTGAGAGACAGGGAGCTTTGAGACCCCAGTAAGAGGTTGGACGGGTGGTAGATGGAAGAAAAAGTGAAGCAGGTAGGATTTGGTTCCTGGCCTGAGGTCCAAAGAGATGGTGCTGAGCATCCAGTCAAAAAGAGTCTAAAGATTGTAAGAAATAAAAAGCCCAACTTCTTCTCACCTACTCCTAATAAATAAGGTAAAATTTCCACCCCAGAGATGATCCAGGAGCACTCTCTAATAAGAAATAAACCCAGGGCTTAGCAAATGCACACACACAGAGCAGAGGCAACTTGAAAGCACTTTCCCAGCACAGGAGTTTGAAAAGGAAAAAAAGAGGGGGAAATAAACCCTAAAAGGTGACCTTTAGAGAAAGCTTCTGAGAGTTCATTTGCAGTAAAGAAATAATGAAATGAATAAAATCACCTGGGTTAATCCACACAGCCCAACCTCCAGGCACTCCTCTGCCATGGTTCAGCTCTCTTTTTAATGGGTTGCTGCAGTGTTAGGGTTTTAAATGCATTTTCTTTTAGTGCTGGAATAAATGGCAGTCAAGGGCTGAAAGATCCTCTCCCCTCCATCCTCCTCTCTTGATGGAGCCCAGCCAGAGGTACTGGCTGCTCCCTGTCCTTTCCTTGCACATCGTTTCCATCCAGGAGTTCAGTTTTGAAGGGACCAAGCTCCCAGCTCTCCCAGTACTTCTCAGGGGCCAGCAGGCATCGGCCCCTATCAGACACGGCCCTGATGGACTGGGTCCAGAGCAGGGCCACGGGGATGATCAAGGGATTGGAGCAGCTCTGCTCTGCGGACAGGCTGTGGGAGCTGGGGGTGTGCAGCCTGGAGAAGAGAAGGCTCCAGGGGGACCTAAGAGCAGCCTGCCAGGACCTGAAGGGACTACAGGAAGGATGGAGACTGTTTGGCAAAGGCCTGAAGGGACAGGATGAGAGGCAATGGCTTTAAGCTGGAGAAGAGCAGATTGAGATTGGACGGTAGGAAGAAGTTCTTCACTATGAGGGTGGTGGAACACTGGAACAGGTTGCCCAGGGAGGTGGTTGAGGCTCCTTCCCTGGAGGTTTTTAAGGCCAGGCTGGATGTGGCTCTGGGCAACCTGATGCAGCGTGAGGTGTCCCTGCCCAGGGCAGGGGCGTTGGAAGTGGCTGATCCTTGAGGTCCCTTCCAGCCCTGACAGTTCTGTGATTCTGTGATCCTTGGGGTCCCTTCCAGCCTGGCTCTCTGTGATTCTGTGATGGTTCCTCACTGGGGTTGGGAAGTAAAATGTGACCAGCTAGACACTGTGGAGGAGGACCAGTGGGTATCCAGCAGCCCTCCACCTTCCTCACTGGGGTTGGAAAGCAAGCTATGACCAGCCAGAGACTGTTACTCTCCAGCCTGCTCTCTTCTTGCCTGGGACTCAGAAATCCTTCCCCCTGCTCCCCAGCTGCCCTAGGATCTCTTGACAAGCAGTCCCAACTCTTTCCTCCAGGTTTCACCTCAGTCCAACAACAACTGCAGTAAAGAGCAAACAAGCTGGGAAGTGTGCTGAGCCACTGGGGGGGAAATATTGTCTTTCTTTCTTCGTTTCTTTTTCTTTCTTCCCTTTTTTCCAGTGCAGAAAGCTGAAGCAGTTTTGCAGAGCTCTTTTCAAGTGCACTTATTGAAATTTCCCCAGAGCCTTCCTCATGTAAGTACTGCAGGAGAGATCCTAACCAAGAGGAACAGCTCCTGCTGAGTGATAGTCCATAGCTTTATTAGTGGAGATCAAAGAGAATGAAACAATTACTCCTTATTTCCAAGGAACTGTTTTGTTGGGTGGTTGGATTTTTTTCCCCAGGAGCACAGGAGATGAAGGCTCTGAAAATGGTTCCCTATGTGCTTAAGTAATGAGGAGGAATTCTGATCTTTAGGTCTCTTTTTTTAGCCAGCAGAAGGAGTCACCTCCTATTCTGGGATGCACTAATGCAAACATAGAGGGACTCTTTCTAGCTGCCATGCGGTGCTCAGGGATGCAGAGCTCTGTGTGTGTGCGAACGCTGGGTGATGGTGTGGCACAGAGACTGCAGCCCAGCAGAGTCACAGAATGCATCAGGTTGGAAGGGACCCCCAAAGGTCATCTTGTCCAATCCCCCTGCAGCCAGCAGGGACATCTCCAGGTTGCTCAGAGCTCCAAGTTTGACCTTGAATGCCTCCAGGGATGAGGCTTCAACCACCTCTCTGGGAAACCTCTCCCAGCATTGCACTGCTCTCGTTGCGAAGAGCTTCCTCCTCCGTTCTACACCTAAATCTACCTTGCTCCGGTTTGAAACCCTTGCCCCTTGTCCTATCACTAATCTTCACCCTCACATGTCCATGGATCAGACCTGATTCAAACTCTGCCGATGTTGGGGGTCCCAAATCCTGCCAAATCAAATGCTGTCACTGTTGCAGCTGCAGGGAGGTGGTGAGAGCTGGGGCTGGTGAGTGCTCTGGAATTGAGGTTGTGTTGCCCTCCATAGATCGTAGAATTATAGAATCACTTAGGCTGGAAGAGGCCTCAAAGATCCTCAAGTCCAACCATGAACCCAACACTCCCAAGTCAGCTGCTGAGCCATGTCCCTCAGCACCACACCTACACGGGGGACAACCCCCAGACTGGCCCTGCCCTTGTCCCAGAGGCTCAAATGACCTCTCAGCTGCTCTGGGCACAGCAGCTCCTCTCCAGTGAGACAATCATCCTTCATCCTGTTAGATAGCAACGTGAGATTCCCACATGATTCATCCCTTTGATTTCAGCCTGGACTTGGCTATTCTCTTGCATTTCAGCCAAGCATTATGAGGGCTGTTGATGTGTCTGCGTGGGGACATGGGCTGCAGAATTAATCTAGGAACTTCTCCAGTGCAGGAGAGTTCAGAAGCTGCTCCTTCCAAACACAAATGGACTTCATTTCATTTCTCTTAGTGCACTTTGGAGACAAATCACAACACACCAAACAAAGGTCTCTCTAATTCTGTCCACAAGGAAGCAAATGCAGGTGAAGGAAATCTGCTTTAGGTTCCAGCCTCCAGTGAGTCCAGGTTAATTTTCCCATGCCAAAATGACCTAAGTTTAATAAATAAATGAAAAAGAAGAGCCAAAGCCCAGTTCAGGCCCAATGGATATTCTCAGCTGTGAAAGCTGCAGGTCCAGGAGGCTGCATCCCACGCTGTGTTTCACAGGAGGGGGAATGCCCAAGGTGTGGGGAATGTCCAGAGGCTCTGCCTGCTCTCCTGCTGACACAGCCACAATGTTCACTCTGGAGCTGAAGGGACTGGATGACAAAACCACCCCAGCACAGCCAGGGCCACTCAGCAATGCAGTAACTTGGCTGGGAGTGGATCTAAGCCATGGCTCTCGGTCTTTGCTCTCATCGCTGAGACAGATTCTTCCCTCGAAGGCAAGAGGAGAAATGGAAGGGATTGTAGGAAACTCTCCAGGGTGCAACCACAAGCTAAATTGGCTTTGTTTATGTAGACAGCTCTCTGAAAGTCAAACCACTGATAATGGAGGATCTTAATATCAGGCTGTTGTCTGGGATAAGCAGAGGGGCCTGGCTGGGGCTGGCTGCCGGAGGCAGCACAGCGTGCTGCATTTCCACTCCTGCTCCAGCACTCGGGATCAGAGGCAGTCCTAGGAAACAAGCCAGGTGTGATAAATAAGATATATTCCAGTAGTATGGAGGGCCAGGGAATTACAGGCAGGCTTGGGATCAGGGCTGCCTCCCCTGTCACTGTTCCCACTGGGAACACAGCCTGGTGTTGGCCGTTTTGGGTCTGTATATCCTGAAGGTGCACCCTGGCCTCTCCAGAGCGTCAGGGACTGGCTCAGGCTGCCCAGGCAGGAGGTGAAGTCCCCGTCCCTGGGGGTGTTCAAGAAACCTGTGGCCATGGCACCTGGGGACACGGTGGTGTTGGGTTAATGGCTGGACTTGATGATCTCAGAGGTCTTTTCCAGCTGATTCTCTGGTAAGTCTGAGGTCCTTTCCCCTGCCTTCTGCAGCAGCTCTCAGGCCGGCGCTGGCTGGGTGTCGTTAGCAGACAGAGCGGCAAACAGCATCATGGCAGGTGAGCTCGTGTATGCATGACTCGTGGTGTGAAAGGAGACCTTGAGCTTTGCTGAACCCCATGTACTCATCTTTAATTTGCACTTTCCCAGCAGAGAGACACCCACGTGTCTCCAGAGAGCTGCAGTGAGCTCGGGCCAGGCTGAATAACTTCGCTTCCACTGCCCCTGCCTCGGGGGAAGGAGCTGATCGGCAAGCTTTTTGTTTGCTCTTTCCTGAGGGCACGTTAGATCAGGAATGTTTTGTCACAAGCATCTGCAGTTGTGGAAAGTGCTCACTGTCTCCTGCGTCCAGGGAGCCCAGAAGTGAAGTTTTTATCACCCAAAACAAGGTGCCAGAAGGCCAGCTGCTGGCGTCAGCCAAGGCACGGGGAGCAGAAGCAGCGCTGGCAGTTCAGGGGCTGGACCAGGCACCAGGAATAATATCCCAAAGATCTTATGAGCAAATGATTCATGGGAAAAGAAATAAGCTGAAATGTCCTGATGCTGCTAAGTAAATATTTACCACTGCCTAATAGCTCTGCAGAAGATCTGTTAATGTCAGATCTGCTAATAGGAAGAAGAGAGTGCTGTGTTTTACAGATATTACTCAAACTCACCAAGCTGACTATGTTCCCTCCTAAAGACAAGGACAGCTGAAGTTTATCCTGAAGATAAACTCAAGGGCTGAGATCAGAACAGTCTCAGAAGAGGAGCACACTGCAGACATTTCAGGTTGTTGGCATTAACCCCCAAAACACACCTGCAGGGTCAGCCCCAGCTGGTCTCACCAGACAGTGCTCTAATGTAGCTGGAGCCACTCACAGCAGACAGCAAAAGAAAGCTTTTCCCACAATCCCAGCATGGAGGGGGGATGAAGGGACCTCTGCTCCAGCCTAATCCCCCTGCTAAAGCAGGGCACCCACAGCACCTTGCCCAGGGGCACAATGCTCAGATGGGTTTGGAAGCTCTCCAGACAAGGAGACTCCACAACCTCTCTGGGCAGCCTGCTCCAGGACTCCAGCAGCCTCACACCAAAGAAGTTTCTCCTCCTGCTCAGGTGGAACCTCCTGGGTTCCAGTTCATGCCCACTGCCCCTTGTCCTGTCCCTGGGCACCACTGAGCAGAGCCTGGCCCCAGCCTCTTGCCCCCCAGCCTTTATCTCTTGCTGAGCATTGCTCAGCTCCCCTCTGGGGCTGCTCTTCTGCAGGCTCTCAGCCCCAGGGCTCTCAGCCTTTGCTCCTCACAGAGCTGCTCCAGCCTCATAATCATCTGTGGCCCTCCACTGGACTCTCTCCAGCAGTTCTCTACCTCTCTAGAACTGGGGAGCCTAGGACTGTACCCAGTATTCCAGATATGGCCTCCCTAGAGAGGAGTAGAGGAAAAGGAGAACCTTCCTCACCCTGCTGGTCACCATGCTCTTGCGTGCCACTTGCCGGCTGTCCCCTAGCTCAGCTCCCCCTGCCCTGTTCCCAGCAGCTTCAAGCACTGAGCACTTCTGCTAGGCAATAACATCCCAGCAGTGTGGTGGCTCAGCAAAAGCCATTTCCAAATGACTCACTGGAAGGTGAGAGCTTGCAGGGTGCAGTTATCAGCTCTCTCTCTTGCTGACTAATTCCCTGGTCTGAAGTGAAATCCTCAGACCAAATTGTGCTTTTGATTAGCACTGCCAGAGAGAGGGAGAGCAGCAGCGTGGCCACTCCGGCAGCCGATGGCAGAGACACAAACCCACAACAATTACCTGCAGCAGGGAGTGGCTCTGCCTCCAGCAGTGAAACCCAGCTTGAGCTCTCCCTCCACACTGACCCCTCCAAGGGCAGCTTGTCCCAACCTGTATACTCTCTTATCTCCAGGATTTAAAGAACTCAAATGCATGAAGTCCAACCTGAAGGTCTCATCCCTCAGAGGACCTTCCCACGGCTTCACACAGTTGTGTGCAGCTCTGCTGTCCGCTGGGGTGCTCAGAAATCACAGAACCATCAAATCATTTTGGTTGGAAAAAAGGCCTCCAAGATCAGCCAGTCCAACCCTCCCCCACACACCACCATGGCCCCCAAACCATGGCCCCCAAGTGCCATGGCCACGCATTCCCTGAACACCCCCAGGGACAGGGACTCCACCACCCCCTGGGCAGCATCTGCCAGTCCCTGACCATTCCTGCAGCAAAGAAATTGTTCCTCCTCTCCAACCTAACCCTCCCCTGGCACAATTTCAGGCCATTTCCTCTCCTTTTACCATCTGATAGTAGGAAGAAGAGACCAACCCCCATCTGGCTGTCAGGGAGCAGTAGGGAGCAATGAGGTCTCTACCCCAGGACACAAACTGGTTTGCCCTGCTGGGAGCACAGAGTGCTTCATGAGAGCTCTTCAGGAGGATGCTCAGGTCTGGGCTGCAAAATACTTTCCAGAACTCTCAGTGCTGCAGCCCTCACCTCCCCCAGCCTCTGCTTTCAGAGGCCTTTGATCCTCCTTCCCCAGTTTGCAGACAATGTGAACAGCATGGGGGCCCCAGCCCCAGCTCCAGCTTGAAATGAAAGTGAAAAGCACTTTTCTGCTTCCATTTGCAAAGGCCTTCAGGCTCAGGCATTTTGACTCTTTGCATCTCTGCACATTTTATATTTTGCCAAAAAGAGAGAGAGAGAGAAAGAGAGAGAGAGAGAGAGAGAGAGAGAGAATCCCCTCAGAACCCAGCAGCTGCACTCCTTCATTTGCCTCCTTTATGGGGCAGAACTGAATGGTGTCACAGGGGCTGCAGGGAATTTCTCTTAAGTACTGATGGGGCTGAGGAACCTTCCTTATTTATGAACAAATTTTTAGTAGCAGGCTTAGACCTGGTGAAACAAAAGGCAGCAAACAAAGGATTAAACCTTTGGAGTCAGCTCCTGGCTGTTTTACCTGGCAGAGTTTCGCTTAACCAGGGTGAGACCACGGTTCAGGAGATGACCCAGCTCACCTTCGAGGGGTCTCCACAGGGATGGCCCCCAAAAGGGACATTATTTAGCTAAGCCCCAAGGTCTTCTGCTAATGTTTGCAGATATCTCAAAGGTCTCTTCCAACCTGGTCTATTCTATTCTATTCTATTCTATTCTATTCTATTCTATTCTGTTCTGTTCTGTTCTGTTCTGTTCTGTTCTGTTCTGTTCTGTTCTGTTCTGTTCCGTTCCGTTCCGTTCCGTTCCGTTCCGTTCCATTCTATAATACTGATGCCTAGTTTCTGCTCATGTGCCCCAGGATGCTGACAGACTCTAACCATCCATCATCAAACTCAGGCAGTGGCTGGCTGCATGGAGCCCACAAGGAAGGTGTGGATGCTGCTGCAAGGGCTCTGTGCCAGGACAAGGATCTCCCCAGGAGGTCTCAGGGCAGGATCAAGGACCTGATTTGCAGCAGACAAAATCCTAAACAGGCCTGAGCTTGTTCGAACAAAATCCCTGCTTCCTGCTCTGCCTGCAGATGCACCTTTTGGCTGCAAGAAGAGAAGGAAGCTGAAGGGGCAGCAGGGGGACTTTGAAGTTGGGGAAAGGTGGGAGGAGGAAGCCAACTAAAACCGATGGCCCCAGGTCCCACGTGGCAGCCAGCCCCCGGGCTCCGTGCAGAGACAGCAGTGGCCCAGGGTGGGAAATTGGTTGTTTTCCTGTAGCTGTGGAATTTGCCAGTGCTGTAAAGCTGCTGCCCATGCTGAGGACTCCTCCTGTTGCTCTCCTGAGCCAAGAGAATAATAAAAGGCTTCTCTGGAAGGCCTTTACATCTCCATTTTAAACAGGTGGCTGCTGAAGCGCCGTCAGGTCAGCAGAGCACTGCCTGATCATCACCAAGGGCCTCCTGTAAGCAGAATACATTAAGAAAAGAGGTTAAAGGGAAAAGCCCCCAAAGCCCAGGCTGTGCTTCCTGCTGAGGTGCTTGGTGCAGCCACACATGGATTTCCATTTGGAAGAATCACAGGATACACTTCCCTGCCTGACACCAATTGCTGGGAGGCAAAAATGAATGTGTGTGACTCATCCTTCACGCAGGTCCAGGGGACAGAGGACCACATCCTGCACCTGGGAAGGCAATTTGGAGTGGACAGAGCACCATATCCCTCACATGGGAAGGGAGTTTGGTGAAGAAGATTCAACAAAGTCAGTAGGCTTGAGGCCCATGGCACCCTAGGCTGTATCAAAAGAGCTGATTCTGCCACGTGGCTCTGGGAAGACCTCACCTGGGGTGCTGCACCCAGCTCATGGACCTGATGGAGAGGGTCCAGAGGAGGACCATGAAAATGCTCAGGGGGCTAGAACATCTCTGCTATGGGGACAGGCTGAGGGAGCTGGGGATGTGCAGCCTGGAAGAGAGAAGGCTCCAGGCAGACCTCACAGCAGCCTGCCAGGACCTGAAGGGGCTGCAAGAAGGCTGCAGAGGGACTGTTCCCAACGGCCTACAGGGACAGGAGCAGAGGCAAGGGTTTGAAATGAGAGCAGAGCAGGTTGGGATTGGATGTGAGGAACAAGTTCTGCACCAGGAGGCTGCTGGAGCACTGCAACAGGTTGCCCAGGGAGGTGGTTGAAGCTCCATGCCTGGAGCTATTCAAGGAGAGGCTGGAGAAGGCTCTGAGCAACCAGATCTAGGGGAGGATGTCCCTGCTGCCTGCAGGGGGTTGGAGTGGATGAGCTCTGGAGGTCCCTTCCAACCCAAACCCTTCCATGATTCTATGATTCTCTGACTCATTGTCATGCTCCTACAGCTCCACAGTGACTGATAGGACCCAGGCTCATGTGCCAGGAGCTTGACTCTGGAAGGCAGATGTGCTCCAAAACCAGGCATCAGGATGATGTTTGGGGGAGCAAAAGGGAATCTAACAAGACAAAAGGCTATCAAAAGAAAAGAGTTAAGTGGAGAAGTGGAGAAGAAAAGCTGCAAAGCTGGTAAGGGCTTTCAAAGAGAGAACCTCTTGTGCTCCAAGCATGAGATGAGATTCCCTGCTGGTAAACAGCAGTGTCCTTTCATTTACCTACTGGAACCAAACCAGTTTCTTCCAGTGCAGGTTGAACCACCAGACTGCTTTCCCTTTATAGATGCAAGAGCTGTCTCTGCCCATGCCTGTGTGAGCAGCTGCCAGCCACAGGAAGGGACCTGGCAGCAGTGGATTTGTTTGAGCAGCTTCGTCTCCACCTTGCCAAGCCAGACCCTGACCAGGCACTCACCAGCTCTGGCTTCCAGTCCTTCTGCCTGGCAGCACATGACAGCTCCTGGTCAAAACAAGTCCTACCACAGTGCAGCTTTGGAGCAACACCTTTGGGCTACAGAAAAGCTGGAGAGGGACATTTGCCACAGGCATGGAGTGACAGGACAAGGAGGCGACGGCCTCAAACTGGAGGCTGGATTTGGATGAGACATTAGGAAGAAGCTCTTCCCCATGAGGGTGGTGAAGGCACTGGAACAAGCTGCCCAGAGAAGCTATTGAGCCTCCAGGCCTGGAATTGTTCAAGCCAGTAGTCTGGTAGGTGTCCCTGCCCAGGGCAGGAGTTTGGGCTAAACTATCTTTGAGGTCCATTCCAACCCAAACCACTCTGATTCTATGAACACTGCCACTGAATATCCTCATTGAGCAGCCTGGCACAATGGGGTGCAGCAGATCCCAACTGCTGCAAACCAGATCCCTACTACCAGAGAGGAGATAGTAGCAGGAGAGGAGGAGGCAGGGATTTTAGCTAATCATCCTTAACCTCCAAGTTTCCCTGTGCTGCACATGGCCAGTTTGCCAGCCCTGCTGTGGTGCAAGCAGAGATGTCCTCACTTCTCTCACTGCCACATGGCTCTGGCTCACCACCACAGGGGAAAAAAGCCAGTTGTACCCTGGGCTGCATCAGGAGAAGTGTGGCCAGCAGGGCCAGGGAGATGATTCTCCCCCTCTGCTCCACTCTGCTGAGACCACACCT
The DNA here is from genome assembly GCA_033816785.1 of Picus viridis. NCBI lineage: Eukaryota > Metazoa > Chordata > Aves > Piciformes > Picidae > Picus > Picus viridis. The sequence continues at coordinate 18,907,989 of CM066594.1, forward strand.
GGAGCTCTGTGTCCAGTTCTGGAGCCTCTGTGCCAGGAAGGATCTGGAGGTGCTGGAAGGTGTCCAGAGAAGGGCCACGAGGAGGAGCAGAGGGCTGGAGCTGCTCTGCTGTGAGGACAGGCTGAGGGAGTTGGGGCTGTTCAGTCTGGAGAAAAGAAGGCTCTGAGGAGACCTAATTGTGGCCTTCCAGTATCTGAAGGGGGCTCCAAGAAAGCTGGGGAGGGACTTCTGAGGGGGTCAGGGAGTGATAGGACTGGGGGGATGGAGCAAAGCTAGAAATGGGTAGAGTCAGATTGGATGTTAGGAAGTTCTTCACCTCATCCCTGGGAGTTTTTAAGGCCAGGCTGGATATGGCTCTGGGCAGCCTGATGCAGTGTGAGGGGTCCATGCCCATGGCAAGTCTATGGTTCTAAAACAATTTTGCAGTTTAGATGGTGTTGGGAGGTTGCACTTGATGATCTTGAAGGCCTTTTCCAGCCTGGCTAGTTCTGTGATTCTGTACCACAAGGACATGGAACTGTTAGAGAGGATTTGGAAGATGCTCAGAGGGCTGGAGCACCTCTCCTGTGAAGACAGGCTGAGAAGGTTAGGGCTGTTCAGCCTGCAGGAGAGAAGGCTCCAGGGAGACCTTAGAGCAGCCTTCCAGTACCTCAGGGGGGCCACAAGAAAGCTGGGGAGGGACTTCTGACAAGGGCTTGCAGTGCTAGGATAAGGGACAAGGGCTTTGAGCTGGAGAGGGGAGACTGAGCCTGGAGATGAGGAAGAAATTCGAGGGTGGGGAGGCACTGGAGCAGGTTGCCCAGGGAGGTTGTGGGTGCCCCCAAGTCCAGGTTGGATGAGGCCTTGAGCAACCTGGGCTAGCAAAGATTCCCTGCCCAGGGCAGGGGGATTGGGACAAGATGAGCTTTAAAGTCCTTTCCAGCCCAAACCATTCTCTGAATTCTAGGAGATCAATAGATTCAGCTGGCATTGATTACTTGCAGGGTTATTAGCATTTCTCTTTTTAAAAGCAGTTGTTTCACAGACAAAACAAAGGCACAAATTGAGCCATTCCAGCATGGATGAAAGAATCATTTCAAGCTTCATTTCCCAGTCTTCTATCTTGCAGGCAGCCCCTGTTTGATTAGGTCCTCCAGGGGGAGAGATCAGTTTGAGTGACAGCTATCTATGCCAGATCCACCCTCTGTTTATTTGCATTTCCCACCAGCTCTGGGAGTTTGCACTTTCTCCTTCCTGAAATCCATCTTGATCAGGCAGCATTAGACAAATCATTGTAATGATGGTGCAGGGCCTGCAGGCTTTCCAGAGGGTCAGGGGCTCCGTGGCAACAGGTTTGATGAAATGAGACAGGGGTGAAAGGACCAGAGTTAGAGAGCAGTGAGTCTGGGCCAGAAGAGAGGGGGATGGCCAGCAGAGGCTGTGTCCCCTCCACAACCCCCTGATGTGTCCATTTTAGAATCATAGAATTTTCAGGGTTGGAAGGGACCTCAAGGCTCAGCCAGTTCCAAGCCCCCTGCCATGGGCAGGGACACCTCACACCACAGCAGGTTGCTCACAGCCACCTCCAGCCTGGCTGCAAACACCTCCGGGGATGAGGCTTCCACCACCTCCCTGGGCAGCCTGTGCCAGGCTCTCACCACCCTCCTGGAGGAGAATTTCTTCCTAACATCCAATCTGCATCTAACCATTTCTAGTTGGCTTTTCCATTCCCCCTGGCCCTATCACTCCCTGACACCCTAAAAGTCCCTCACCTGCCCCATTTCCCCCTTTCCCCCTCAAACCCAGAGCACCTGGGCTCTGTTGGAGTATCCTCCTACCCCAGGTGTGGCCACTTGGTCCTCCCCTCCCACTCCCCTATTTAATCCCCCCAGGAAGGGCAGCAGCCCCAAGCTGAGCCCATCTGGGCTGAGGATCCTCCTCTCATCCCTGGTGAGTGCCCATGGAGTTCCCCATGGTGTGCACTGGGTGATGGTGGTGGTGACAACAAAGGCCGGGGGCCTGGTGGCCCCCGGTTGTTAGGGCCATGATTGATGACTCCTCCAATCCCACCCACGGGTGCTGGCTGGGGCTGGCTGGGGCTGAGCTCCTCTGGGTGCTGTCTTGGCTGGTGAGGAACTTGGCCCTGGCTCTGGGCTGGGTGCAGGAGTGGTGGCGGTGGTGGAGCAGGAGCTGTTCAGGCAGATGATGTGATGCTAATTGCACTGCTTTGACCTGGAGGCCCCTGGAGCCTGCTCTCCTCATTCAATAAACCTCTGCTTTTGTGCCTCATTTCCAGACTACTTCTTCCCCCTCACTGCTTCTTTTCAGAAATAAGGGAGGAAAGGAGTTAAAAAGGCAATAAAGCAGATCTGGAAAATGTATTCACTTATCAATCAGCTCTGACCAGGAAGCCTTCAGGAAGAGGAGAAGGTTGGAAAGTGAGAATCACTTCTTAGGAATGACAAGACAAATGTCATAAAGAACAGACTGGACAAGACTGCATCTTCTCCACTGTGGTTATGTTCCATGCTGGTAAATGCAGAAGAGGAAAAAGACTTCAAGGTGGCTTGGAAGTCTCAGTCACACTTATGTACAGAAGGAATCCCTGAGAAGGGGACACTGAGAAGGGATTCCCCTTCCTTCACACACAGATACAGAATTAACAGGTTGGAAAAGACCTTCAAGATCATCAAGTCCAACCTATCACCCAACACCATCTAACCAACTAAACCATGGCACCAAGCATCCCATCCAGTCTGTTCCCAAACACCTCCAGTGGTGGTGACTCCTCCACCTCCCTGGGCAGCACATTCCAGTGGCTAACTACTCTTTCTGGGAAGAACCTTCTCCAGCCTAAACCTCCCCTGGCACAACTTGACCGTGTCCTCTTGTTCTGGTGCTGTGTGCCTGGGAGAAGAGACCAGTCCCCACCTGGCTACCACCTCCCTTCAGGTAGTTGTAGAGAACAAGAAGGTCTCCCCTGAGCCTCCTCTTCTCCAGGCTAAGCAACCCCAGCTCCCTCAGCCTCTCCTCACAGGGCTGTGCTCGATGGGGCTCACAGAAACCTCCTTGCAAAGCTGACACGGATTTCTTGTCCTGGTCAGTGTGGATGTGGAGAATCAGGTGCTGCACCTGATTCTGATCCAAGAATCCATCTGACCCAAGAGAGAGCATTGAAGCTGTGAGATTTAAAAGCCTGACATCTAGCCTCCGTGCCTTTAATGGCTCAGATCTGGCTAGCACTTCCCAGATCCCCTCTGAACCCTTGGTCTCCCACCCTTTTCTTCTCACGTTGGTGCTCCAGTCCCCTCAGCATCTTCTTAGCCTCTGGAAGGAGGCTAGGAGGGCTCTTCCCAGTAGTTCCCTGTCACTCTTAATCTGGGGAGCCCAGCACTCAACACAACCTTCTCCACGTGGCCTCACTAGGGCAGAGCAGAGGAGGAGAAGAACCTTCATTATCCAGGGCAGACCCAGGGCCCCTGTGTTTCAAAACACTTCTGACAGTCAAGTGATTTAATATGCCACTGTAACATATAAATTATTAACAGCTATTCAAGATGTTCCCAGAGCACAAGATGACAAACTATACTAGGGGAAAAAAATCCTCTGGATGTGCTGCTGGCAGGGAGACGTGGTGCCTCTGCAGCAAAAGCACCTCACTCACACTCCCCATCTCTAGTGTGAAGTTTCCTCTCTCTCAGCTACTGTAGTGAGGGGGCAAGGAGAGCTGAGCCACTTTCCTGGGTGGCTGGACTGGCTGCTCAGGCTTTGAAGTGCTGGATGCTAGCAAATAACCAGGCAGAGAGAGAGGCAAGCAATCAGTCACACAGTCAGGAAATAACCAGCCAGCAGTGAACTGTAATTCAGCATTTTGCAACGAGAGGGAAAAGACAGAGCTGAAATGGAGTGGTTGGGCAGTAAAGTTTATGTGCTACATGAGAGGGGCACTGGCCTGAGCTGCCCATTCTTAGGACAGACTTGCTGAGAAAAACCCAATCTCCTTTATTTTTCCTCTCTTCACAATGAGCATCCTCATGATGAACTGCCTGTGGAGCTGCCAGGGCTTGCTCTCACTGCACGTCCTACCCCAGACCCCCCAGGCCTGCAGCTTGTGCTGCTTCCAGCATATAAAAATTCACAGCAATTGCCCCAAATGGTGCACTGCTTTACACACTGCAGCCTGGCTTGTGAAACAGGCAGGGAGTCACAAACCCTCTTCAGTTTATGTAGCTTTGAAATGTTTGCTGCTGCTGGAACGATCCAGTGTCCTTGCTCCTTGAAGCTGTGGGTCTGCCTCACTGAAATGCACCTACTGGCTCCACAGGGAGCTACTGGAGAGAGGCTGGTGGAGGCTACAAAGGTGCTGAAGGGCCTGGAGCATCTCTGTGAGGAGCAAAGGCTGAGAGCCCTGGGGCTGAGAGCCTGCAGAAGAGCAGCCCCAGAGGGCAGCTGAGCAATGCTCAGCAAGAGCTAAAGGCTGGGGGGCAAGAGGCTGGGGCCAGACTCTGCTCAGCGGTGCCCAGGGACAGGACAAAGGGCAAGGGGCACAAACTGGAACCCAGGAGGCTCCATCTGAACAAGAGAAGAACATTTTTTGGTGTGAGGCTGCTGGAGGCCTGGAGCAGGCTGCCCAGAGAGGTTGTGGAGTCATTTCCTGTGGAGAGTTTCCAATCCCCCTGGCCATTATGCTCCTGGGCAAGGTGCTGTGGGTGCCCTGCTTTAGCAGGGGGTTTGGACTGGGTGATCTCCAGAAGCCCCTTCCTACCCTCACCATGGGATTTTGTCACCTCCAGAATCTACCAGGTGCCAACAGGATTGGCTTCTGTTTCTTCCAGCAATGTGACAGGCAGCCTGTTAGGAGATGATGCATCTGTGAGCACTTGAAAGCAGGCTTAGATTGACCCAAAAAGCACCCAAAAAGGCCAGTCTGATGGAAACACTCAAAAAATCTGTCAGCTCCTCAGAGACATTGACCAGTTGGGATACTAACCATAACACTGGGCATTGAAGTCATCCTTGCACTGGACCAAATGGGCTGTGATAAGATACCACTCATGAAACATTATTTGAAGCCTTCAGAGACAGAGAGAGAGAGAAAAAAAACCTGCTTAATAGCAAATTGTTCCTGCCCTTGTTTAAAAGAAATATATATATAAAATGTATTTTCCATCTCATGGACTTTCACTCTGAATGCCTCAGCAGGGCTGCTCTTGTAGACCTATTGTACTTGCAGAGATCATCATGCAAAGAAGGCCACAAGCAGAGGAAAGAGAAAGAGGCAAAAAAAGAAAGAAAGGGCCAGGCTGGGGCAGAGATTGGGAAGGGAATGGGCAGGACAGCTGCCAACAGGGGAAAGGTGCATGGAAAACAGGGGAACAGAAAGGAAGAGCGAGGCGAAAGCAAAGGGTGGCATGGCAGTGACTTCAGCAGCGCAGCAAAATCACCCACTGCTGCTGTGTAATTGGAGGAGCAGTGATATTTGCACAAGGGAAGGTGAAGGATATTTTGTCTGTGCTGGGACTGAGTCTCCTTTTCCAGCACTGTCTCTGTGGAAAGAAGCCTTTGCTGGGCAGGTGCTGCTGGCTGTAACAGAGGGCTGGTGGCCGGCAGCGTGCATCTGATGCATCTTCTGAGTCATAGAATGGTTTGGGTTGGAAGGAACCTCTAAAGGTCACCCAGTCCGACCCCTGCAGGCAGCAGGGACATCCTCCCCTGGATCAGGTTGCTCAGAGCCTTCTCCAGCCTCACCTTGAATAGCTCCAGGCTTGGAGCCTCAGCTCCCTCCCCTGGGCATCCTGTTGCAGTGTTGACTACCCTCCTGGTGCAGAATTTGTTCCTCACATCCGATCTCAATCTGCTCTGCTCTCATTGCAAACCATTGCCTCTCATCCTGTCCTTGTAGGCCTTTGGGAACAGTCCCTCTGCAGCCTTCTTGTAGCCCCTTCAGGTACTGGAAGGTCATTATTAGGTCTCCCTGGAGCCTTCTCTTCTCCAAGCTGAACAACCCCAGCTCCCTCAGCCTGTCAGTGCAGTTTCTCCATCAGGGGCAACCACTTCATCTTTCTAAGGAGTGCAAGCCCCCCCAGGGAAAATACCCATTGACTTTCTGGAGCAAACTCTCATAGAGCAAAGTGCCAAAGTGCTCAAAGAGCAAAAGGTGCAGTGTGAAGAGCACCTGGGGAGCCTTCACTCTGTATCCATGGGGCATGTGTCTGCGTGTGTGATCTGCTGTCCACACTTCGATGCAGCTCAGGCCTCGCTCTCCTCAACACCCATGGAGCTGATTGGCCTGGATGACACGGGGCAGGCTGCAGTGCATGTGGCTTTTCCTCCCTCTTTATCGTCTAACCCCAAACGCCATTGAAGACCTGTCACAGTGCAAGGACAAGAGTGCCCTCTATTGCCACTGTGCTCTCCATCGTCATCCTTCCTTCCTCCAAGGGCTCTGAAGAGAAGCCTCTGCTCACAGCCTCTGCTTTCATTTCCTTTTTCCTTGTTGCACAGCGATGGCACACACACAGCCCAGCATCTAATATCATTCAAGCACAATCTGTCTATAGACAGCTTATTAATTTTCTCCCCGAGTGAAAATTAAACAGGGGATACCACAGCAGCTGGACTTGGCAAGTACCTGTGGCAAGGCCAGAGTCATACAAACTGTCTTAAAGATAAATATTTGGGTTTGAGAGTGGAAGGGGGTGTAAGCTTGCATTAAATGGAATGGTTTAAAACCAGCAGATGCAATGCTGCAGCAGAAAAGGGGCTCCCCCTTGCCCCCACTGCTTGCTAGCCAGGATCTGGGCTGAAGTCTTGCCAGGATCCTCTTGTATTTAAAATAAACACAACAGAGAACAGTGTTGCTGTGCCCAGGTGGCCATTGGGAAAGAGGAATTTCTCGGCGTGAAGGGCATCCAGGATGCAGTGTGGAGACCTCAGTGTGACTCTGTTCTCACTGCCACAGTCACACAGGAGGATTACAGGTGTCAAACCTGCACCAAGGCTGCTGCTGGGAAGCCAGAGAATCATTTTGGCTGAAAGAGACTTTAAAGATCGTCAACTGCAGCCCTCAAACTGCCAGGTCATCACTAAACCATATCCTGCAGCACCACATCTACATGGCTCTGAAAACCCCTTTGGGGCTGGGGACTCCCCTGTTGCCCTGGGCAGCCTGGGCCAGGCCTTGACCACCAACGTGGGGAAGAAATTGCTCCTCATGTTGTTCCTATCTAAACCTCCCATGGGACAATTTCAGGCCATCTCCTCTTGTCCTGTCGTTTGTTGCTTGGGAGAAGAGACCAACCCCCACCTCACTCCAACCTCCTCTCAGGGAGTTGTAGAGAGCCAGGAGGTCTCCCCTCGGCCTCCTCCAGGCTGAACACCCCCAGCTCCCTCAGCTGCTCCTCCCCAGACCTCCTTCAGACCCTTCCCCAGCTTCATTGCCCTTCTCTGGACCTGCTGCAACCCCCCAATTATCTCTCAGTAGAGAGGAGCTCACTGCTCCCTTCTCAACTCCCGAGCGCCCGGGATTCCCGCCCCGGGCCCCCTGCCGCCGCCGCCATGACCCCCGCCCGGCGCCGCGGCGGGGACGCCGTTGCCGCAGCAACAAGCGGCTTGGAGGCGGGAGCAGGCCGGCGCCGCTCCTCCTATCCAAGGCGCCCTGGGGACGGCTCCTCGCTCTGATTGGTGGCTGCCGTTGCCCCGCGGCCTCCGCGGGTTTCCCTGCGCCAGGGGGTCCCCGCCTCCTCATTGGCTGCTGCCGTTGCCACGGCGACGAGAGGACGCAGCGCGGCCTAGCTGGAGGCTGGGCGCCATGGCGCAGCCCACGGTTCTGATGACCAAGGAGCCGGCCCCGCAGACCGTGCCCGCCTCGGACCTGCCCGCGAAGGTGTACGAATTGGCACTGAACACGGGGCCCGACTCCTCCAGCGGTCTGGCCACAGCCGGTTTCCGTACTGCCAAGTACCTGCCCTTTGAATGGTTCCAGAGCAACTCTAATCTGTACCACAAGGCCTCGTCTGGCTGCCAGCGGGCTGAGAATGGCCGAGCAGAGGCCAAGGAGCTGGCTGACCATGCTGCTGCCACTGCCCAGCGTACCCAGCAAGCTTCTACAGCCACCCTGGGCCAGCGCCTGCAGGGCCTACACTTTTGGAAGTCTGAGCTCCAGAAGGAGATTGAGGACCTGGATGCAGAAACCAACCTGCTTGCAGCCCAGAAGCTGCGTCTGGAAAGGGCACTCGATGCCTCCGAGCTGGCCTATGCCATTGCCACTGACAACCTGCAGTCTCGGGAGAGGAGACAGCCCCCAGACCTGGTCAATGATGAGGTGGAGAGAGAATTGCTGAAGGTGAGCAGGATGTTAGAGTGCTAAAGGTTGTTGGCAGGCCTCTCTTAGTGCTGTTCTGGGCTCTAAAGTAATGGGCAGCTTGCTCAGTAGGTGGCAACTGCAGCTTATGAAGGTAGCTTCTGCTTGGACTCTTGTCTTGCCACTCCCAGATTTAAGAAGGATTGTTTGAAATCCTTCCTCCATTTAAAAGGTATTTAAAATCACATGAGTATGAGTAAAGGAGAGCAGATCCCCCTCTCAGACCAGATCCAAACAAAATCAAAGCAGTGGTTTCCTGAGCGAAGATGGGTGTCCTGTCTTGGCATTCAACTTCTTCCAGCCTCCAGCTGGCTTAAAGTCCCTCTCTACAAGGTTACACTCTAAAAAACTCAGTACCCAACAGGCAGAATGTCCTGTGTGGATTCTGTGTGATTCAAGACCAGTGAAAGGCTCCTTGCCTGTTTCCATGCTCAAACTGTCCACATCTGTCAGTCTCTGCCCTTACTTTTAACTCCTGATGCTGTAGCCTTGCCAGGGTTCATGAGGAGGTGATGATCCAACACTGTACTACGCTCAGTGTCTCAACACAGTCTCTCAATTTAAATGTCCTGCAGGACATCCCAATGGATAACACAAGGTAGCTGTGTGACACCTGCATAGATGAGAGCTCCAGGCCAGCGAGAGGGCACAGACTGAGAGTATTTCTGACACAGCTTTCTGACATCTCCTGAGATTTGCTTGATCCTTCCTCTCCCACAGAGGAGTCTTGACTCCAGCTGACATCTGTCACTGGGGTCCAACAATACACCTTCAAAGCTGATGGAATTATCGTGGCTGTACATGTCCCAGGGAACAGATTCTGGGTCATTTTTCACTCTGGAATGATGCATGCTCCTGTGCCACACAAATAAATTAATGCTTATTTGCCTGCAGCCTCCAATACACACTGGAAGGTGATGCACGGTGATGCACTGATTAAACCAGATGATTTATATTTGTTGTGAGAGAAATATTGAAGAGACTTACACCCAGCTGATGGCATGAGAGCATTTAGCAGGATAATATCGATCAATATTTAGCATGAAAGACATCGAGGTGCTGGAGCAGGTGCAGAGAAAGACAACAAAGCTGGTGAAGGATGCGGAGAACAGGGCTGGGGAGGAGCAGCTGAGGGACCTGAGAGTGCCTAGCCTGGAGAAAAGGAGACTGAGAAGAGACCTCCTGGCTCTCTGCAACTCCCTGAAAGGGGATTGGAGTGAGGTGCAGGTTGGTGTCTTCTCTCAAGTAACATGTGATAGGGCAAGAAGAAATGGCCTCAAGTTGCACCAAGGGAGGTTTAGGTTGGAGATGAGGAACAATTTCTCCCCCATAAGGGTTGTGAAGTCCTGGAAAAGGCTGCCCAGAGCAGTGGTGGAGTCCCCATCCCTGGAGGGGTTTCAAAGCTGTGTGGATGTGGTGCTGAGGGCCGTGGTTTGGTGGTGCCCTGGCAGTGCTGGGGTAAGGGCTGGACTCAGTGATCTGTAGATCTTTTCCAACCCAAACAATCCCATTCAAAATGCAATGATTTTGAATAGGGACTGTGTGCAAGTGCTGAATTATAACCAATATTTAAGAGGCTGCTCCAGAGGAAGATAGAAACATGTGAGAGTTAATGCAGAGGGTATTTTAAAGATGCAGTGCAAAATTGAATTGGGGGGGGAAATTACTTTCCTTCAGCTGCTGATGTTTTAGAGGAACAGTGAGGATTTCTCTGCTGTGTTTCTTTATTCCTGGTTTCAGAGAATAGTTTGTTCATTGCTCAAGAGTCCATCTGCTGCTGCTGCTAATTCATCACCTGAGATGGGGGCTGTGTGCCCGTGCCGACAGAGCCGGGGCAGCCGAGCGGGGTGTCAGCAGAGAGGAGTGATGTGAGTTCAGAGGAGGTGTGTGTACCAGCACCAGCAGATGGACTCTGGAGAAATGAAGATTTTGTTGCCATGCCAATGACCTTTGCAGTGCAGAATGAAGAGGAGTACGTAATAACAGAGGAAATCCTCCCCATTTTCAGGGAGGAATAGATTTTATGGCACAACTGTTTGCAGAGAGGTGGTAAAATGTGCCCTGGGTGGCCTTGCCAGCTCGCTGGAGACCACCTCTGTCTCTCCAGCTATCTGAAAGGAGGTTGGGGAGAGGTGAGTCTTGGGTGTTCTCCCAAGTAGCAAGCAACAGGACGAGAGGAAATGGCCTCACATTGTGCCAGGGAAGGTTTAGGTTGATCATGAGGAACAAACGCTTCCCCAAAAGGGTTGTCAAGAACTGGCCCTGGCTGATGGAGTCCCCATCCCTGGAAGGGTTATAGAGCCATGCAGATGTGGTTCTGAGGGGCATGGTCTAGAGGTGATCTGGCAGTGTTGGATTAATGATTGCACTTAATGATCTTAAAGATCTTTTTCCAGCCTAAACATTTCTATGATAGTATGGTTAAGCTGCACCTCTGTACCTCCTTCACTGCGAGAGATCAGATGGTACCTCACAGGTCTCACTCTCTCCAAAAGTGAGTAATAATTCTTCCTCAGAACTGCTCTTCTATGAATTCTGCCTGTTCACTGAATAGATTTCTGAGTTCATAGCTCCATTCACTGGCAGCTCTGTGCTACAAGGTTTGCTTCTGTGGAGGAGTTCTGCGAGTTTTGTCACTGAAGTAGTGAGATGCTTCTTTCTGTGTGGTGTTTACTTGTCCAGTCACTTCCTAGTCTCAGCTCTCTTCACAACTGGTAATGCAAGGGAGACCAGGAGTGCTTTATTCTCTTCCTATGTAAAAGACTGAGAAGAAGAAGAAGAAATAGTTTCCAAAAGTCATCTATGTTAGCAAACAGATTCTTCTTGCAGCGTTAATTACACAGTTATTTGATAGTCTAGGACATCTTCCTTCCTTTGCAGTTCCTCCTCTCTTGCTAGCAGCCCAGACATTGTTCTTTGGTATCTTTGCTGTGTCCCTGCCAGCTCTCATGAGGGAATCTGCCACTGAGGGAAGAACGTTTCTGAATGAGGGAACTGTTTTCGCACAGTCCTGGAAAAGCTTCTCCTAGTACATAGGTTTTGTTCCTGCTTTCATCTCCCTGAAGCAGTGAAGAACATTTCCCTGTTCCCAGAGCACCCTGCTGAGATAGCCATCTTCCAGCAGCCCTTGGCAGGTGACATTTAAAGAGACACCACCAAACACAAGCAGGCTTGAATCTCTGCAGGAAATTGCACTTGCATTACCTGCTAGCAGGAAACACTTCAGGTGACTCACACCGAAACAGATGTATCTCTGATGGAGGTCTCGTGCAACCAGATAGTATTTGGGGGTTTCCATTGTTTTCTTTGGGTTTGGGGTGTTGGGTTTTTTTGGCACACCATCTATTTCTTTTATGGAGTTTTGGCTCCAGCTCATCTGTCCTATTTGCTTTGCAGTGTGGAGCCATAGTTAGATCACTTACTGTGATACAGCCGCTGCTGGAGTGAGGGATGAGGATATTTCAGTGAAAGCTCCACACAGACACAGTAAAATCAGCTGTTACTCAGAAGTTCATTGACTCCACTTAAGAGCACATTCATCTCTTCTTAATGCAGCTCTGGTTAAGAAGCAGCAGTGGAAGGACACAATTGTTTTCCCAGTCAAGAAGGATTTTTGATGAGTGAAAAAAGCAAATAGAATCACTCAGATCGGCTAATTCTATTTGTTTGTGCTGCTGCACTGCAAACATCTGAGTTCATAAACAGCAGTGCATGCCTGTGTTTCAGAGAGGGCTTTGACCTTCATAACCTGCATGAGGTCTCCTCTGCAGCAGTGTAATGACACTTTGCTCTGTTGATGTGCCAGCATTTCAGATTGAAAACGTAAGCCCCAGCAAAGGACTTGCCACGTGGCGGTGTGCTGTCGATAAATCATAGCCCAGCTGCGTGGCTGCAGCCTTTCAAGGTTATTTCCACATGTCCAGTGTCCTGGGCTCATTAACTGGGTGCCAGAGATGGCTCTGGAGTAAGTGGATGTACTTATATTTATGTCATTTTTTTCACCCTAGGCTCAGAGTGTTGACTCGGTGTGGGTTTATTTCAACGATGAAGTCAGCCCCAGCTATTCCCTGCTGCTGGAGACAAAGGGGTTAGCCAAGATCCTGTCAGCTGTGTAAAACTGAAGTGTAAGAATGTGGAGAAAAGCTACAGATGTAGGCACGTGTTCCTGCTGGCTGCAGAGCCAGGGCAAGGAGAGCAACAGAACACCATTTACAAACCCTTCACCGAGTGAGCCGGTGGGCAGCAGGGCAGTCCTGTGCCTAGACAACTCAGGAGTCAGAGCTTTTGTTCAGCGTCTGCAGGTCCTGGAGGTTGAGAGGATTCTCAGGGGATGAAAAGCTGGACGTGGGCTGGCACCATGCATTCACAGCCCAGACCCAACTGTGTCCCAGGCTGATCCCCGGCAGGGTGGGCAGCAGGTGGAGAGAGGGAATTCTTCCCCTCTGCTGGGACTCCACCTGCAGTGCTGGGGCAGCTCTGGAGTCCTCAGCACAGCAAGGACATGGACCACAGTGATGATGGTGCGAGCCCAGGCGGAGAGAGTTGGGCTTGTTCAGCATGGAGGAGATTCAGGGAGACCTTCTGGTGGCCTTTCCATACTCAAAGGGGTGGCCAGGAAACTGGGGACAGGCTTAGTAGCAGGGCCTGTTGTGACAGGACAAAGGGTGATGGTTTAAATTGAAAGAGGGAGATTCAGATTAGGTAGGAGGAAGGAAGCCCAGGTTGCCTAGAGAGGTAGTAGATGCCTCATCCCTGGAACTATTCCAGGTTGGGTTTTTGGAGCTCTGAGCACCCTGCTCTAGTTGCAGATGTCCCTGCTGACTGGAGGGGGTTTGGACTAGATGGCCTTTAAAGGTCCCTTCCAACTCAAACCAGTCTGTGAGTCTATGATTCTACCAGCTTTCACCCACAGCTGTAATGAGTAACAGCTTTCTGTTTGAGGGGCTAAATCCAGGGAGCTCTGCAAGCTAGCCTGCTGGGATGATGTGCAGTACAGCTGTGTTGTGACTGATGGATGGAGGGATGGAGCTGGATTTGTAGTCAAGGATGACTGCACTGCCTCACTCACAGGGTTCTCCCAGCTCCTCTGAGTTCCTCTCCCATTCTCTCATCCTAGCCCTGGCTGCTGTATTTAGCCCATTGCTGACATCCACAAGTCCCTGCTGTAAAAATGCAGGCTATAATAAAGCTAAATTTGTAAACTCATGAAAGGCACAAACATCTGCTCTTCAGTGTTTTCTTTGCACCATTAATTAGACACTTAGAAAGTGATGAACTGGGCTGGTTTTATCACTGGTTCTGAGGAAAATCCAACTTTTGCATCATAAACATTAAATACTGTAATAAAATAAATGGCATGCTATGCTCTAAAATGTTCTCTCCCTGCTAATTGACAACCATGTCTCATAACAGAGGTTTATTATTAGTATTAACTGTGGGGGAGACAGTTGAATAGAGGCCAAGACGACTTCAGATTTGACAGTATTTCACTTTAATAAGCAGCACATGAAGATGGATATGTGAAAAAGGAGGAGAAAGCCCCCAGACATCTCATCTACCAAGTCCTCTCATGAACTGAAGACATGCAAATCTCTGTTAATGTTGTCCTCTGAAGCAGAGATGCTTTCCAGCACTGGAACTCTCTGACATGCTTTTCCTCCCTTATTGCAGCCTGGGCCTTCACATGAATTCCCAGTCCAATACTGTGCACACACTACATGAAAAGTCATCTGTTGTAACGTTGGCTGAGCCCCAGGATCTTCCCCCAGGACTTTTATGTGGAACACCCACAATCTGATGGCTGAAATCATAAAATCTGGGAGAGCTGTGCTCCTGGCTGCTGCTCTCTTTGCCACGCTTCTTGATGGAATTCACCCTGCAAAGGAAAGGGAGGGAGCAGACAAGGCATTGTGTAAGTCACAGAATCATAAAGTGACAGACTGGTTTGGGTTGGAAGGGACCTTCAAAGCTCATCCAGTCCAACCCTCCTGCAGTCTGCAGAGATATCTGCAGCTAGAGCAGGTTGCTCAGATCCCCAAACAGCCTGACCTGGAATGGTGCCAGGGATGGGGCTTCTACCACCTCTATGGGCAACCTGGACTAGGCTTTCACCACCCTCAGTGTAAAAGATACCTTCCTTCTATCTAGTCTGAATCTACCCACACAGTATATGAGACTCCCAGTTCCTGCTCCTCTGAGCAAGTGGTTCCTGCCAGGCATTCCTGCTGGGTTGATGTTCTCCCACATCAGGCCATGTGGACCTTCTCCTACAAGCCAGCCGCAGGTATGAGTAGGAAGCAACCTGGCTTGTACCCTGATAGCTAACAGCAGTACAGCCAGGACTGAGGGACCTAAATCAAAGGATCTTCATCTTCAACCCAGCACCACAGCTCCTCCCAGCCATACAACCTGAATTTTTAACAGCTTAAAAAGTTAAGAAAAAGCATTTAGTAGATGTGGAAAATTCTTTGTCATCCCCCCTGTTTGTTCACTCTCCCTGGCCTCAGACTGCCATTAACTCTGAGGGTTGTGTCTTCAGTTTTAAATGTCACATTTGACTGCTTATCTCCTCATCAAAGAATCCACTTCCCTGTTTTGTTTTAGGTCATTCCACCAGGGAATTCTTGGTTTGTGCACTATTTCACTCTTTGCATGCCAGAGACCTCAGCTGCTAAAGGACAGGCTTTTTTCATGTGAACCTCTGCACGTTCCTCACAGCAAAGTGGTTCTCTCTTGTGTCTTACATGGACACTGACTATCAGGCACCAAAAAAAATATCAGTCAACATGAACATAATTCCAGGTGCTGGGCCTTCCTGACCCTTTAGAATCCTTGTAAACCTTTGCTTTGACAACTCAGCCATCAGAATCCTTCTTCCCTGAAGACAGTGTTGGCCAAAGGATACCTTCAGCTTTATCTTTGTTTTCATTGTGCTCTTGTAGAGCCTGAAAAATAGTAATTTTTTTTCCCAGCCATGATTCTCCTTTTCCATTTAGGATAAAATGATCTTTTTAAGGGCCCCTGTTGCTTTCCTGTGATGAAGGAACCAGCACTGCAGGGACACACACCCTCATTTGTTTGATCAAAACCAGTGAGGATCCACCAGCAATGTGCTGGCAATGAAGTTTATCAGTCTGGTTAGTAGCTGTCATTGGGTGACTGTCATTGATGTAAACCAGCAAAGTTAATCAGATTTTCATATACAAAAGCTCTTTTTAATATCTAAGCCTCAAATAGTAAATTCCCTTAAACAACTGCTCAGGTAGCCAAGAAGGCCAAGAGCATCCTGGCTTGGATCAGGAAGAGCACGGCCAGCAGGAGCAGGGCAGTGACTGTCCCCCCATACTCAGCCCTGGTGAGGCCACACCTCAAGCACTGGCTTCAGTTTTGGGTCCAAGAAGGACATTGAGAGACTAGAATGTGTCCAAAGGAGGACAATGAGGGTGGTGAAGGTTCTGGAGAACAGGGCTGGTGAGGAGCAGCTGAGGGAACTGGGGCTGAGGAAAGGAGGCTGAGGGGAGACCTGCCGGCTCTCTACAGCTCCCTGAATGGAGGTTGGAGCCAGGTAGGGGTTGGTCTCTGCTCTCAGTTAGCAAGCCATAGAATGAGAGTTGTCCCATGGGAGATTGAATATTAGAAGAAATTTCTTCTCTGAAGGGGTTCACAAACCTTGTAAAAGGCTGCTCAGGGGGTTGGTTGAATCCCCATCCCTGGAGATGTTTAAAAGCCACAGAGATGTGGTGCTGAGAGCCTAGCTTTAGCACCAGCCTTGGCAGAGTTAGGTAATGGTTGGGCTTGATGATCTTAAAGGGCTTTTCCAACTGAAACAGTTCTGTGATTCCATAATGATCACCTTGTGTGGAAATGAGCATTCTGGCTAAAATCAGCTTGAGCTGGAACTTCAGCTATTAAATTGATCATCAAGGTGAGACAGAGCTTCCTGACTTTGAGCTTTCACTGTCTTGTAACTCAGAGGAAATTAACCTCTGCAGCAGCACTGCATGTATGAGATAATCCTGCAGCCCCTCATTTCTGTCCATCATCAGAGGGAAAATGAGCTCTGGACTAAGAAGATTTAAGAGCAAAATTAAAGCTTCAGGGTGTAATTGGGTGTAAATTATGACAGCTTTCCCATGCCTGCTGAAGCAGACAGAGAATAGCAACTGCCATTTTTAGTTAACCCGAGGCGCTCAAAGGGGGCAGGCCAGCAAGGCTCTGCCCTGCCACAGCTTTGCGTTAAGCAGCACCTTAGCACCACGTGTCAGACAAAGTGGGGGGTTGGAGAGCTGCAGGAATCTGCTGGGAAGCCACTCCCTACTCCCTTGTATGCAGACAAAATGCTTACTGCAGAACAAGGCAGCAGGCTCTGAAGGTGTCTGCAAGGACTCAGCAGGTTCTGGAAGCCCACATCTTGCCAGAGAAGCTGATCTGCTGTTTCACATCCCTGCACTTCCCTCCCGTGTCCGAGTTTGTGCTTACAGGGCAGCGTCCTCCTCAGTTTTAAGATCCCAGAATCCCAGCATGGTGGGGGTGGAAGGGACCTCTGGAGATCTTCTCATCCCACCTCCCTGCTAAAGCAGAGTCACCTACAGCAGCTTATTCAGGGTGACAATGCCCAAGCAGGGTTGGAATCTCTCCTGAGCAGGAGACTCCACAACCTCTCTGGGCAGCCTGCTCCAGGGCTCCAGCACCCTCAAAGGCAAGGATTTTTTCCTTAAGTTCGAGTGAAACCTGCTGTGTTCCAGCTTCTGCCCATTGCCCCTTTCCTGTCCCTGGCCACCACTGAGAAGAGCCCAGCCCCACCCTCAAGACCTCCACCCCTTAGAGCTCTAGATGTATTTTATAGACATATGGCCTTGTTCTTCCCTTCTTCAAGGCCATGCAAGTAGCTCAGGTGTTGTGTTTCATCTGGCAGAGCACAGACTTGCTGGTGGGGTACACATCCAATAACTGCTGCTGCCTCAGAGTTGGACCTGACTTAGCTCAGCATCTGCTCCCTCCTCAGAAAATCCTCTCTTGCAATAATAGGTTAAAAAATAAATAAAATGGGTTTATATCCCCAACTGTTGCAGTCAGACTGTTCTGCAGGAACATTTGTACTGCCCTGGGTATCACAGAACTCTCAATGTTTTTTATCTAGGAAGCTGAACTCATCAGAAATATCCAGGAGCTTTTGAAAAGAACTTTGATGCAAGCTGTTAACCAGATGAGGTAAGACTTTGATCACAACACCTGAGCAGTTCATTGATAGAGCCAAACAATTCCTGAGACATAGGAGTACAATGCCCAGTGGGTAAAGGTCTCGCCAATGTCATGCTCATGAGCTGGGTGAATTCCATTGAAACCTGGAATTCTGAAGCTTAACAGCATGGTAGAGTTAGAGGGTACCTGAGGTTCAACAGCCCCAGGGCTCTGAGGCTTGGGGTTGGACTGGGTGATCTCCAGAGGTCCCTTCCAATCCAAGCTGGGATTCTCCACTTCAGTGTCATCTACATGCCACTCTGCTTTGGTACATCTTTGATACGTTCACAGTATAGGCCCTGTTGAAATCATTTGTTTGATCAAAGAATCTTTTCAAGATGATTTCTTTTTCCCACCAGATGTCAGCAGGAACTTAAAATATGAAACTTCCCTCTGCCTGCTGGCTCTGTGTGGATCTTCACTGCACTTCAAAAGGCTTTTCATTTATAGGAAGCCTTTTGCAAAAGGTGCTACCTGAATCCAAAAGTGCAGCAGTATGGAGGAGCTCACTGCTGGAAACCTTGATATTGGAGGCTTTGGGTTTAGGTTTTGGTTTAGCTTTGGGTTCTTTTTCCATCTGCTCCAATTTGTTCTTTCCTACCAGGTGAAAGGAAACCTTGTCTTTAGAAAGACTATAAAGGTAAAATGGTTTAAATGAGTTGTGTTACCTCAGTGAGGGGGTGAGAGGAGTCTTCTGACTTCAGGCTTTGCTCTTTGTAGTATTTTAAGATCATTTTAGGTCTGTTTGGCACCAGCCTGTAGTATCATTGGCCAGCGGATTCTCTCATTCCTGAGGTGACAGTGACATCTGCTGTTAGCCGCCGAGAAGAGGCTTTTATCATCCCAAGTCGTTCCAATTGATTGGGTGACATGTGAGTCATTCAATTGACAGCAAAGCAGCATTTCAAACTCTGAAGAGCACTGCACTCCTACCTTCCAGGACAAATCACACTGTCTACGTGCCCTGGGCTGGGTGCAGGAATGGTGGTGGTGGAGCAGGAGCTGTTCAGGCAGATGATGTGATGCTGATTACACTGCTTTGACCTGGAGGCCCCTGGAGTCTGCTCTCATCATTCAATATATCTCACCACCTCCCTGGGCAACCTGTGCCAGTGTCTCACCACCCTCATGGTGAAGAATTTCTTCCTCACAGCCAATCTGAATCTCCCCATCTCTAGTTTTGCTCCACCCCCCCAGTCCTATCACTCCCTGACACCCTCACAAGTCCCTCCCCAGCTTTCTTGGAGCCCCCTTCAGATACTGGAAGGCCACAGTAAGGTCAGCTTAGGGCCTTCTCTTCTCCAGACTGACTCTTAACTTGAGTCACTCTCAATGTACCAGAGAAATAAGAAGATGAATCTTCTGATGCCTTCTCATAGGAAGAGCATTCTCTTGGGCAACCTCCTACCAGTTCTTCCTGTGATCACTGCAGGTGTTGCCACTATGTGTGGACATGGCACTTCAGGACATGGTTTCATGGCCATGGTGGTCTTAGAGGTCTCTTCCAACCAAAAGAATTCTATGGTTCAATTGAAAGAATCCTGTGTGGTCTATGCTCTTTTGTGTAACATTCAAAATCCAACAACTCCTTTGCCACAGCCCATGAGAGCTCTAAGCCTTCAGTAGGCACAGAACAGCACTGAGGATCTAGGGTGGTGGTGAGCACATCAGGCTTGCTGTCCTCCTAGGAGATTGCTGTAGGAGAGACTTTGCTTAGCATTTTTGAGATGAAAAGGAAAGTTTATGTTCTCATTGCTCTTTGAAAGCCCAAAGGTCAGAGCCTAGCTTCAGGACCATCTGTGATAGCTGTGTGATTGTGCTGATTTCCCCTGCTGATGTGTGCTGATCATGGCTTTCCAGACTGAATCGAGATCACAAAGAGGTTTGTGAAATGGACTGGTCAGACAAAGCTGAGACCTACAACATTGATGAGAAGTGTGGAAGATACAGCAACCAGAGCACCAACATCCAGTTCCACCCCAGTTCAGTGAAGTTTGAAGAGAGGTGAGTAGGCTAAACAGCCTCAGGGCTCTCAGCCTTTCCTCCTCACAGAGACGCTCCAGGCCCCTCAGCATCTTTGTAGCCTCCAGTCAGTAGTTCCCTGCCTCTCTTGAACTGTGGACCCAGTACTCCAGCTGTGGCCTCTCTAGGGCAGAGCAGAAATCCCCTTGACCTGCTGTCTTCTTAAGGGCAGCAAGGTTCCTATGTGTGCACCATTCTTCTTCCAGTGCCTCAACCCCAGAGACGTGGGCCAAGTTCAGTCACGACAGCATCTGCAGGGCGGAGCGAGAGCAAGCCGCCTCCGTGGGCCTGCGCGCCCTGATCGACAGCGTCCTCCAGGACGTCTCTGGGGACCTGAGGCTGCAGAGTGCTGCTGTGGGCCAGGCCTTCGCCAGCCGCTGCCGGGAGCTGGATGATGCAAAGCACAAACTGGAGCATCATCTGAGAAGAGTAAGTGACTCCTCCCCTCTCAGGAGGTCCCCTAGGAGGTACCTGTCGGGTATCAGACAATATTCTGTTGCCTTCTTAGTATCTCAGGAGTCTTGGAACACAAGCCCTACGAGGAAAGGCTGAGGGAGCTGGGGTTGCTTAGCCTGGAGAGGAGGAGGCTCAGGGAGACCTTATTGCTCTCTACAACTACCTGAAGGGAGGTTGTAGCCAGGCAGAGGTTGGCCTCTTCTCCCAGGCAGCCAGCACCAGAACAAGAGGACACAGTCTCAGGCTGCGCCAGGGCAGGTTTAGGCTGGATGTTAGGAAGAAGTTCTATACAGAGAGAGTGATTGCCCATTGGAATGGGCTGCCCGTGGAGGTGGTGGAGTCACCATCATTGCAGGTGTTCAGGAGGAGACTTGATGGGGTGCTGGGTGCCATGGTTTAGTTGTTTAGGTGGGTTGGATTGGTTGATGGGTTGGACATGATGATCTTGAAGGTCTCTTTCAACCTGGTGTATTGTATTGTATTGTATTGTATTGTATTGTATTGTATTGAGAGCTGGATTCTGGCTCTAGATCAGCTTTATCTGCTGGTTTCTCTAAACACAAGGGTGGACTTAAAAACATGAAGAGAACTGAACACTTTCTTCCATGTCTGACTGAACTAAGCCCCAACACTGTGTGATCAAGGAGCTGAGCTTTGGGCCAGGTTTCCCAGGCTAGCCTGGTTGTCACTTTTATGGAGTGCAAGCCATGCTGTGCTTCAGGGATGTCTTCATGCTTGGTTCCTGGCGAGTGACAAGAGGTCTCTTCAGCCTCTGCTTCTTCTCCAGTGTGGAGCATCTCCTAGTTCTGTGTTGGGCCACTGACATGTGTGTTTCAAACAGTCATTCTTTAGCACCTGTTGGGGAATGGCAGTTGGGTGCACTTTAGTTTTGCCAGAAGCCAGTGATTATGAGGGAGAAGGGATTCAGAATTTCCTGCCTCTTCCTTTTTCTTCCCTGGTGCCAGAAATCCAGGCATCTCCATGCAGATCAGCAGCTCTTAATCCCCTTCACAATGACTTGGATTTGGATCATTTACAGTTAAAAACAATTGGTGGAGATGGAATGTGTTGTCAGGAGACATGGAAGAGTTTTTGAACAGGCTGAAAGGTATTTTCTGTCTCTCTCTAGACCAAAGACCAAGTTCTCAGTGTAGTAGTAGAGATGAAGAGGTCAAATCCACTTTTCATAGACTCCATAGAGTGATTTGGGTTGGAAGGGACCTTTAAAATCACCTAGTTCACACCCCTCCCCCTGCAGGAAGCAGGAACATCATTAACTAGAGCAAATTGCTCAGGGTTAAGGACCTTGCTGACCTGGAATGTCTCCAGGAGTGGGGCCTCCAGCACCATCCTGGGCAGCCTGCTCCAGTGTTCCACCACCTTCATAGTAAAGAGCTTTTGTCCTTCTATTTCTTCTGCTTGCTGGCCAAATAGGAGCTCAAAAACTGTTCAAGTGATTCACTGGGGCTGTGAATGCACAACATGGACAGAGACAATGTGGATCTTCTGTTGGACATTCCTTATGTGTCTCCTTTAGGTCCTGAAGGAGATTGGAGAAAAAGAAGCCAGCATTGCTGCCCTCAAGCAAGCCATCAAAGACAAAGAAGCCCCAGTGAAAGTTGCTCAAAGCAGGCTGTATGACAGGTCCTTTAGGCCCAACGTGGAGCTCTGCAGAGATGAAGCACAATTCAGGTAAACATGATGAAATAAGTCCTCCAAGGTGCCCATTCCATCCAGAAGTGATGCCAGGCAGCTTTTACAGGCTTTTATTGGCAACACAGAGCCTTTAGCTTTAACTGCTAGGTTTGATTCTGCTATAAATCAGGAATCATTCAGCTGACTGAAATCTCTGTGAGGAAATTGCCCTTTTCACTTGCAAGCCTTTTGCTGTCAGCTGAAGTTCTCCACAAGGTGGACTGTGTGCCAAATCACTGTGCTTCAAGTGCTGAGGATGTGAATGCTCTAAACACCCTCCAGAGTCTGAGACAACTGCTCAATGCTGCAAGCAGCCCTCTTGTGGCATTTCATTTCAGTCATAATCCATTTGAATCCTGGAGGTCATCAAATCCTTTCAAATGAAAGGTCTGAGTGTCACCTTTGACAGCCTTGATCTCATTAGAAGCTTTGTAACTGATTCTCCTCCTTCCCTTAGGAGAAGCAGGGAATCAGCTTTTTCACTTCCAGCACCCTGCTAGCAAAGGTGCTCACCATTCAAGGCTGTTCTTCGTGCACTGAGGAAGAGGTTGCAGCTAATCCAGGGGCTTTAGGTCACCTCAGGCACACTCATTTGAGGTCCTGATTCAGCAAACCATCCATGTGCAAGCTCTCCAGCCTGTGCATTGCCTTTAATGGGATTTCAGGACACATGGAAGCCCTCTGCTGAAGGTGCGTGTGTTTAATTGCCAGGCTTACACTGGCTGCATTGCTTGGCTTGCAGAGCACAGAGGGATCTTGTTTTCCCAGGAAATAAATACCTCTCTTCTCTGGAGGCAGAGTGCAGTGGAGCACCTCAGGCTTGCTGACTCTCAGCTGAAGTGATGTGCTGTTTCCTAAATGTGTGCTGCTCTTTCTTTTCAATGATGTGCTGCTGCTGCTGCTTTAAAAGCTTAGATGCTTTTAAAGTTAAGGCTCTTTTCTGATCTCTGCTGCAACCATCACCTTTGTTGAGGGTCAGCACTGGCCACCAGGTGAATGACAGAAGCTCTGCCTTTCCCAAGAAGAAGAGAAGGGGAAGAAGAAAGACAGACTGGTGGGGTGGGAAGGAAACTAAACCAGCTGGGATGGAAAGACAGGCTGGACAGATGGGCAGAGTCCAATGGCATGAGATTTAACACATCCAAGTGCCGGGTTCTGCACATTGGCCATAACAACCCCAGGCAGCGCTACAGGCTGGGGTCAGAGTGGCTGGAGAGCGGCCAGGCAGAGAGGGACCTGGGGGTGCTGGTTGATGGGAAGCTGAACATGAGCCTGCAGTGTGCCCAGGCAGCCAAGAGGGCCAACCGCATCCTGGCCTGCATTAGGAATAGTATGGCCAGCAGGAGCAGGGAGGTCATTGTGCCCCTGTACTCTGCTTTGGTTAGGCCACACCTTGAGTACTGTGTCCAGTTCTGGGCCCCTCAGTTTAAGAAGGACATCAAGGCACTTGAACGTGTCCAGAGAAGGGCAACAAGGCTGGGGAGAGGCCTTGAGCACAAGCCCTATGAGGAGAGGCTGAGGGAGCTGGGGCTGTTTAGCCTGGAAAAGAGGAGGCTCAGGGGCGACCTCATTGCTCTCTACAACTACCTGAAGGGTGGTTGTAGCCAGGAAAGGGTTGGCCTCTTCTCCCTAGCAACCAGCACCAGAACAAGGGGACACAGTCTCAAGCTGCACCAGGGGAAGTTTAGGCTGGAGGTGAGGAGAAAGTTCTTCACCGAGAGAGTGATTCGTCATTGGAATGGGCTGCCCGGGGAGGTGGTTGAGTCGCCGTCCCTGGAGGCGTTCAGGAGGGGACTGGATGTGGCACTTGGTGCCATGGTCTGGTTGTGAGGTTGTGGTTACAGGTTGGACTCGATGATCTTCAAGGTCTCTTCCAACCTTGGTAAATCTATTCTATTCTATTCTATTCTATTCTATTCTATTCTATTCTATTCTATTCTATTCTATTCTATTCTATTCTATTCTATTCTATTCTATTCTATTCTATAACTACCTGAAGGGAGGTTGTAGTCAGGTGGGGGTTGGTCTCTTCTCCCAGGCATCCAGCAGCAGAACAAGAGGACACAGTCTCAAGCTGTGCCAGGGGAAGTTTAGGCTCGAGGTGAGGAGAAAGTTCTTCCCAGAAAGAGTAATTGGCCACTGGGATGTGCTGCCCAGGGAGGTGGTGGAGTCACCACCCCTGGAGGTATTCAAAAAAGGCTTGGATGTGGCACTTGAGCCATGGTTTAGTTAGTCAGGAGGTGTTGGGTGATAGGTTGGACTTGATGATCTCTGAGGTCTTTTCCAACCTTACTGATTCTATGATTCTATGATTCTATGATTCTATGAAGAACAATTCCATGAAACAGGCAAAGAAACACAAACCAATATGGAACCCCACCCCTGATGGCAGTGATGGCACCACTGGCACCACTGGTGCTGGGCAAAGCCCCAGACTGGACTCAGCAGCAGATGGGACCTAGATGCAGGAGCTGGATTCTGGAACTGGATTCAGGAACTCCTGGACTGGGGTCAAAGACAGAAGGGACAGAGTCCTCCTGGGACACTGGCCAGTGAAGGAGAGGCTTGACCCTGGTGATTCCTCCTGAAGATGCCATCCATGGGATGCAATCCCCTGTTGGTCAGTTGAGGGTCACCTGTCCTGGCTGCTACTCCCCACAGCTGCCACCTCTGGCTTCCTGCACAAGCTGCAGCAGTGCCCTTGGTGTGCAGAGGAGCAAGTCTCAGGCAGAGGCTCTCTTCAGCCCAGCCCTTGGCAGGAGCTCTGCCCATCAGCTTCTCCCTGCTAGAAGCAGCTCCTGGCTGTGCAAAGCTGCCCTGAGCTGCAGAAAGTGCCTGAGCTGAGCAGAGCCTGAGCTGGGAAATGACATCACTGAGCAGAATCAGTTCTGCTCTGGCTCAAACCAAGTCAATCTTTAATACCAGTTTTTATAAGACTTTCATACCAAGAACTAAGCTTAACTGAATGCTGATCCAGCCAAACTGGGTGACCTAACAACTCTTGTCCTACAATTCTTAGTGCAAGGGTCCTATGGGGACCTAGGGGGAGAAGGTGATGGTGGATAGTTCCACTGTGCTTAGTGTCCAGATTCATTCTTGGTACTGTCCAAATCTTGAGAGTCTTCTGCAGGGAAGCTGTAAAAGTGAACTCTGCTTTGACCAAGTGGAACTCCTCTGAGGTCCTTTGTTGGGTTTTTTGTGGAGTTTCATGGTTCTGTAGCTGTTGATCTTTATTCCTGTTACAGCTCATTTGCCTTTCTGAGCAACACCTGCCTTCTGCTCCTTTGATAGTTGCTTACTGTGCTTCTCTTCAGGTTGATCAATGAAGTTGAAGAACTAACAGAGACCACTGAATCCCTGAAGAACAAACTGCTGGAATCTGAAGAGTCTCTGAGGAGCCTGGAAGGCAGCAGGATGGAGCTGGAGAAGGAAATAGCAGTGAAGGCAAACAGCCTCTGCATCGACAGGCACAAGTGCATGGCCCGCCGCAGCCACTACCCTGCTGCTCTGAGATTAGCAGGCTACCAGGCACCAGCTCTCCCCTAGCACTGCAAAGGCTGGGAGAAAAACCTTCTTTAAAATCTTTCCTAGCAAACAGATGGATGATGTCAGACCCAGAAGTGCTTGTGTGCTGTGTTTGCATTGAATCCCAGAGTCCAGTCAACCTCTCCCCCCTGCCCACACAGCAGCTTGCCCAGGATCCCAGTGGCCAGCTGGGTGTGGAATCTCTCTAGACAAGCAGACTCCACAACCATTCTGGGCTCTGGGACCCTTACAGCAAAAAAAAGTTTCTCTTCTTCTTCAGATGGAGCCTCCTGGCTTCCAGATTGTGCCCATTGCCCCTTGTCCTGACCCTGGGCACCACTGAAAAGAGTCCAGCCTCATCCTCTTACCCACTTCCCTTTATCTCTTGCTGAGCGCTGCTCAGATCCCCTCTGGGGCTGCTCTTCTCCAGGCTCAACAGCCCCAGGGCTCTCCTCACAGAGATGCTTCAGATCCCTCAGCATCTTTGTGGCCTCCACTGGACTGTCTCCAGTACTTCCCTGCCTCTCTCAAACTGGGGAGCCCAGCACTGGACCCAATACTCCTGAAAAGTTCTTCTCTTTGGGTTCAAATGCATGAATGTAGTATCCTGGGGAGCCCTGCCTGGGAAAGTTGCATAAGACCTTGCCTGTACAAGTGTAATGAGTTCAAAACACAGCTTCAGGATAACTCCTGACAGCTCTAAGGTGTCTGTCTCACAGATGCATAAGTTACCCAGCAGGTGCTGGTTGGAGTTCTCACCCTGGTAAGTGGCTATCTGTTGAGTGAGTATTTATAGTGAGTTTGTTGGGTGATCATTTATTGTGAAGAATAATAACAATAACCTACCCAGATGTGGCTGCAACATTTATAGCTGGCAAGCACATTCAGGCAGCCTGAAATGAGAGCAATAAACCTGTTTGCCTGACAGAATATCACAGGCTCAGCAGGGAAACAGATGCTAGACTTTAAAGCTGCTCAAATATTGGTGGTAAGTAAGACAGGCTTACAAAGGTTAGATGACAGCCTGCCTGTTGGCAGAGCTCCTCCATCCTGTCACACCTGCCTGTGTCACCTGAAAAGGAGCCCAAGGATTGGTAACCTTCAAGTCAATACATTTAGGGGGGTTCATTAACAACAAAAAAACCCCACCCAAGTGAACAGCTTGTGAAGAGCAATTATGACTCTTAAGTGAAGCACTTAGATGCTGAATTGAGCTCTTGATGGATTCCAGCTATTCCCTGGGAGCAAGGCCTGTGGTTGAACTGCTACCCATAATGGAGAGTGCAGCAGATTCATCTGCTCCAGCAGAGCCATGTAACCGATGTCACTCATCCCTGAGCTGAGCAGGGCCACTTGGTTACGTGTGGGACCTGTCAGAACAGAGGGGAAGGTGACACAGAGCAGGATTACATTACCACAGTCATCAAAATGTGTTGTTTGGAAAAGCCCTTTAGGATCAAGTCCAGCCATTCTCTGACTCTACCAACCCATGTGCCACATCTCCCTGGCTTTTAAACACCTCCAGGGATGGGGATTCCACCTAAACCTCCCCTGGTGCAACTTGAGGCATTTCCTCTTGTCCTGTTAATAGGGAGAAGAGACCAAACCCCACCTGGCTCCAGCCTCCTTTCAAGGAGCTGTAGGGAGCAGCAAAGTCTCCCCTCAGCCTCCTTTTTCTCCAGGCTGAACGACCCAAATTCCCTCAGTTCCCTCAGCTGCTCCTCACAGGACTTTTCTCCAGCCCCTTCCCCAGCTTTGGTGTCCTTCTCTGGACCCACTCCACCCCCTCAATGTCCTTCTTGGGGTGAGGGCCCCAAAACTGAACCCAGTGTTTGAGGTGTGGGGGGACAGTCGCTGCCCTGCTCCCGCTGGTCACACTGTTGCTGATCCAGGCCAGGATGCTGGTGGCTTCACGGCCACCTGGGCACACACTGGGCACACACTGGGCACACACATACATCTTCAGCCTGCTGTCGATCAACATAGAATCAGCCAGGTGGGAAAAGACCTCAGAGAGCATCAAGTCCAACCTACCCCAGGTCTTTCTCTGCTGGTCAGCTTCTCAGGCACCCTTCCCCCAAGCCTGCAGCATTTCACAGGGTGGTTGTGACCTAAGAGGTTTCCTCTATTCCTTCTTTTTATTTTTAACTTTTAAAAAGCAGCTGATGAAAGAGCAGGGGAAAAACCACAACAAACCCAACCCATAACCAAAAAACGCCCCTCACAGACCAAGCCAAATAGCAAAACACCCCAAAGCCCCCACCCTAGCCAGGGGACATCTGTGAATGGCCCTGGCTCCTGTTAACCAGGGAGGAGAGGCCATTAGCCTCTGTTCTTCTCCCAGGCAGCTCTTCGTGTTCTGCTGGCAATTTGTGCTCTCAGGCTGTGCAGTCACCCCCTGCTAAAAGCTGCTGCCTCTGCTTTGGAAGCCGGTGCTGCCTCACCGAGGCCTTTGGACCCACATTCTTCCTTGCGCAGGCTTGCTGCTCCACAGCTCTGGTTTGCCTTTGCTTGCTTGGGTGTTTTGCACTGTATTTTAGTGCTTTTCATAGATTTCCCCCTCTGTGATCCCATTCTGATAGTCACAGCTCACAGGACGTTAGGGGTTGGAAGGGACCATCGAGTCCAACCCCCTGCCAGAGCAGGACCGTAGAATCCAGCACACGGCACACAGGAACACATCCAGATGGGGCTGGAAAGTCTCCAGAGCAGGAGACTCCACAACCTCCCTGGGCAGCCTGCTCCAGGGCTCTGGGACCCTCACAGTGAAGAAGTTCTTCCTCATGTTGAGGTGGAACCTCCTGTGCTGGAGCTTATATCCAGATGTAGTTTAGTCCAGATGTTGAAGCTTTATTAGAGAGAAACAGGAAGGAAACAATAAGTAATAAATAGGCTCTGCTCTGCTTTTCTGCTCCCAGAACTTAAGTAGCAGGGATGACTGTTGCAGACTGAGACCATTCTCCTTCATTCTGCTTTAAAACCCTTTGGGAACACTTGGCAGCATATTCCAGCCTGTTCCTCAGGCTCAAATCCTGCAGCCTAAGTTGGTGGAGCACACACCTTGTGTGCACCTACATCCCTGCAAGGCTGCTTGTGCAGGGGCCTGACTGCACCAGGAGAAAACACTTCAAAGGCTGCTCCAGTGTGCAGAGCTGTGTTAAGTGCTCCAACTTCAACACCAGGAGCAGGCTGCCCAGGGAGCTTGAGGAGTCTCCTTCTCTAGAGACTTTCAAGACCCATCTGGATGTGTTCCTGTGTGACCTGCCCTGGGTGATGCTGCTTCAGCAGGGGGATTGGACTGGATGATCTCCAGAGGTCTCCAACCTCCACCATGCTATGATTCTATGATTATTTTTTCCTGCTCCATTGGAAGGTTTACTTCTGGTTTGAGATGTGCTTGAAGCTCTCAGAATCTTTTCTCTCTTACTGTAGCTGTGTAGGGAGCCTGAGCCTGAGGTCCAAAGGTGCGGTGCACCAACTAAAAGCTTTAGATGCAGACTCAGATCCCTGCCAGAGCTACAGGTGGAAGCTGACATTGAACTTAAGGAACAGCTTCTTTACTTTGAGGGTAAAGCACTGGACTAGACTGCCCAGAGAGGTTGTGGGGTCTCCTTCTCTGCAGGCACAAAACTTTCTCAGCCATATTCCTGTGCAACCTGATCTAGGCCAACCTGCTTTAGCAGGGGCATTGGCCTAGATGATCTCTAGAGGTCTCTCACTGTTCTGTGACACTCAGAGTGAACATTCATCCCTGTGTTTCTCATCCCTGGAAATATTCCAGATCAGGTTGGACAGGTTCCTCTGAGCAACCTGCTCCAGTAGCAGATGCCCCTGCTGACTGCAAGGAGGTTGAACTAGATGACCTTTAAAGGCCCTTTCCAACCCAAACCAGGCTGGGATTCTGTGATCCTATGAAGGAGTTCAGGTCGTTTAGCCCCAGGCTCTAGACGGTCCTGCTTGCACCTCTCTAGGTGCACACTCCAAAGGAAGGGAAACATAAGACAGAGAACCAGGCTTTAGTCTGTTGGGACATGGGAACATTCACAGGAACCTTCCAGAAGGCACCTGAAGAAGCAAGGGATTCAGCCTGACATTATTCACCCACTGAAGAAAAATAACCGTAATGATAACTGAATCAAAGTGAGTCTGAGTTCTGCTCAGGGCAGGTGGGATGGGGAGAATCTGCAGTCCAGAACCCAAAACTTAGTGTGATTGAAGAGTTTTGCATTCCAAAGAGACAAAGAGAAGTGCTGTCATCTCCTCGTGAGACTGCCGAGTACAAAGAGCCTTGTGGCCCAGGCTGGGTTATAAACGGAGCTCTCTCTAATTAAAGCCTATCAGTTTAATTTACCTTTGTGAAGCAAATTAGTCTGCCCCTGCTTTAGGCTAATCAAGGGAAATCTACTCCAGTGGCAGGAGGGTAATCACTGCCCCATTCACATGGTAATGAGTGAGTACAGCAAGTTGTCAGAGCGGGCATCAGAGGGAGCAGCTTCAGCTTGCAGGCTTTGGGGTTTGTTCTCTTTTCTTGTTTTCTTTAATTACCGAAGTGTTGCTTTGGTGTTTGCGGTGCCACAAAGGCACCGCCAAGGCCAGAGTGAGCTCACTTCTGGGCCCTGTCTCCAGGAAGGACACTGAGGTGCTGGAGTGTGTCCAAGGAAGAGCAGGGAAGGCGGTGGAGGGGCTAGAGCAGGAGTCCTGTGAGGAGCAGCAGGGGGAACTCAGCCAGCTCTCCTCCTGCCTTGCTTTGGGATCAGACAGAGTCGAGGGGCACCAGACCTGAGCACATCTTCCTAGCACAGCCTCAGCCTCTGAAGGATGACATCAGCTCTGCTGGCATGCAGGCAGAGCCTCGCTGCTCTCCCATGGATGTTTGCTGGCTGAGGACGTTATCTGCCCAGGAACTGCAGGATGAGAGGGTGCAGGACCTGGGCCCTTCTGAGCCGGGATTCTTGGTGGTTTATGCCAGCAGCTTTTGGCCAAGGATAAATTCAAGCCTGTGAACCCAAGGGGAGGATCGTAAAGCCAAGTAACCCCCAGCCCCATGAACCAGTCACTGGCTGCAGTCACAAAAGGGCTCTCAGGTCTCTGCACACAGATCTCAGGAGCAGTAAACACCACACACTGCACCAGCTAACCAAACCCAGCCCAGCGGCAACAAGTGGGTTTGGCATCACCACTGAAGGACTGGCAGGAGGGGCATGGGGCAGAGAGCAGCCCCATGAGAGAACTGAGTGCCTCCCAGCCCCAAGCCAGCCCACCTCCAGAGGGGGTCAATGCACATGCTGAAACCTGCTGAGCCAGCTGCTGCTGTCGGGGAGGGGACAGACAGGCAGAGAGGTGTGCTCGGCTGGGGAGCAGGGGATGGGGAACCACCGCTGTGACCCTTGGGCATCTTTGAGGGTAAAGCACTGGACCAGACTGCCTGGAGGGCAGGACTTGGCCAACACATCCTTCCTAGGTGGGACATCTGCAGGGACTCCGTTGCTGCTGTACCTGTGAGGTGCAGAATTTCCCCTGGGATGATGTGAGGCCAAACAGGGCTGCAAGAAGATGGAACTGCTGCCTTCTGGCCTCTCTCCCAACCTCTTTTTCCAAACCTCTCCATAGTCCCTTGCACACCAGTCAAGCCTGCCTAGATGCTGAGCTTTCTTCTCTTGGAGGTTTAGCGAACTTCCCATCTGTCTTGTTGAGTTTTCAAGATGTCTGAAAGAAGTTTCCCCCAAGGCAGGGATTGTCCTTCAGGAGGGACTGTGGCCACTCCTGCCCATTCATGCTGCCAGGCTGAAGGGTTTGCCAGCATCCCAGGAAGCAAAACCCAAAGATATGGTCTGGCAGCTGTGGGGCAGTCACCAGCTCTTGCTCAGCTGCAGCTCCACTCAGCTGGAGCTCTTCTCACGGCGGAGACATTTTGCAGAGCCTGCGAGGAGTCGCAGGCGACACAGCACAACAAACCTTTGAGCCAGAAGAGCTCTTGTGGAGCTCAGCAATAAACTGCCTGTTGTAGCAGCACAGTGTCTAGACCATGAATTACCACCCAAGACTTTCATTTCATGTCTGTTTGGGAGAGAAAATGGAAAGGAGGAGGACAACAGGATGCTGGTTGTGTTCCAACTATCACACAGCTGGTTTGAACTGTGTTCACAGATTGAACAGGGAGAGGGAGGCTGCCCCAGACATGGAGGAGCAGAAGACAGTGGCAAGACCACAGAGATGAATTGTTAAGCTTTGCTTTATTTGGAAGTGTTTTCAGTTACTCCATCCTTCCAGCAGCCCCTTTCGAGAGCCTATTCACTGTGTGAATCATTACTGAAGGGAACTCAGTCAGCCAGAGCTGAGTCAAAGCTTCTCAGCAGCTCAGGAGAGGTGGGATGTGGAGAGCAGAAAGGAGAGGTTAGAGATTTAATCTGCCTCTGCTTCTCCCAGAGGAGAAGGCTGGTTAGACAGAGCAGTGGTACAGGAAATGCAGAGGGATCTGTTCATTTTGGGATGGTTTCTCCTGCCAGGCAGTGAAACTTCAGCATGAGCCAACCAAAGCAGCTTTAACCACAGACTCCCAAGCAGTTTATACCATCAGTGTATAAAATTTCTTCCCTCTGTCTAGTTGGAATCTCTCCCATTGTCCTGTCACAGTAGGCCCTGCTCAAAAGTCTGTCCCCAGCTTTCTGATCAGCCTCTCTAAGTGCTTAAAGCCCACCAGAGGCTCTCCCTGGAGCTTGGTCTTCTCCAGGCTGACCACCCCAGCTCCAGGGCAGACCTTCGAGCAGCCTTCCAGTACCCGGTGGGGGCTGCAGGAGAGCTGGAGAGGGACTTTTGGCAAGGGCTTGTATTGCTAGGAGGAGGAGCTGGGAGAGGGGAGATTGAGACTGGAGAAGAGGAAGAAATTCTTTCCAGTGAGGGTGCTGAGACACTGGAACAGGTTGCCCAGGGAGGTTGTGGATGTCCCCTCCCTGGAGGTGCTCAAGGCCAGGCTGGATGAGGCTGCCCAGAGCCCCAGGGTTGGAACTGGATGATCGTTAAGGTCCCTTCCAACCCAAACCACTCTCCAATTCCATAATGCTGGAGTGCCTTGTTCAGATGGAGCTCCTGACTGGGCATTGCCTTCAGGCCTGGGAAACAGAAGCTCCTTTTTCTGCCTGCTGCAGAGCAGGAGCTCTTCAGAGGAGAGGCTTTGCAGATCCTAATGGCTTCGAGCGTGCCGCAGATTAACACCTGGCTGCAGGGATCAGTCGCAGCCCGAGTGGGCAGCTTGCTTTTGCAGAGGCCACTTTGGCTGTGACTCTGCTCTGTGCTCTCTGTGGCACTGCTCTGTGCTCTGTGACTCTGCTCTGTGCTCTGTGACTCTGCTCTGTGCTCTCTGTGGCACTGCTCTGTGCTCTGTGACTCTGCTCTGTGCTCTGTGGCACTGCTCTGTGCTCTGTGACTCTGCTCTGTGCTCTGTGACTCTGCTCTGTGCTCTGTGACTCTGCTCTGTGCTCTGTGGCACTGCTCTGTGCTCTCTGTGGCACTGCTCTGTGCTCTCTGTGGCACTGCTCTGTGCTCTGTGACTCTGCTCTGTGCTCTGTGACTCTGCTCTGTGCTCTGTGACTCTGCTCTGTGCTCTGTGGCACTGCTCTGTGCTCTGTGACTCTGCTCTGTGCTCTGTGACTCTGCTCTGTGCTCTGTGACTCTGCTCTGTGCTCTCTGTGGCACTGCTCTGTGCTCTCTGTGGCACTGCTCTGTGCTCTCTGTGGCACTGCTCTGTGCTCTGTGACTCTGCTCTGTGCTCTGTGGCACTGCTCTGTGCTCTGTGACTCTGCTCTGTGCTCTGTGACTCTGCTCTGTGCTCTGTGACTCTGCTCTGTGCTCTGTGACTCTGCTCTGTGCTCTGTGACTCTGCTCTGTGCTCTGTGACTCTGCTCTGTGCTCTGTGGCACTGCTCTGTGCTCTGTGGCACTGCTCTGTGCTCTGTGACTCTGCTCTGTGCTCTCTGTGGCACTGCTCTGTGCTCTGTGACTCTGCTCTGTGCTCTGTGACTCTGCTCTGTGCTCTGTGACTCTGCTCTGTGCTCTGTGACTCTGCTCTGTGCTCTGTGGCACTGCTCTGTGCTCTGTGACTCTGCTCTGTGCTCTGTGACTCTGCTCTGTGCTCTGTGACTCTGCTCTGTGCTCTCTGTGGCACTGCTCTGTGCTCTCTGTGGCACTGCTCTGTGCTCTCTGTGGCACTGCTCTGTGCTCTGTGACTCTGCTCTGTGCTCTGTGGCACTGCTCTGTGCTCTGTGACTCTGCTCTGTGCTCTGTGACTCTGCTCTGTGCTCTGTGACTCTGCTCTGTGCTCTGTGACTCTGCTCTGTGCTCTGTGACTCTGCTCTGTGCTCTGTGGCACTGCTCTGTGCTCTGTGGCACTGCTCTGTGCTCTGTGACTCTGCTCTGTGCTCTCTGTGGCACTGCTCTGTGCTCTGTGACTCTGCTCTGTGCTCTCTGTGGCACTGCTCTGTGCTCTGTGACTCTGCTCTGTGCTCTCTGTGGCACTGCTCTGTGCTCTCTGTGGCACTGCTCTGTGCTCTGTGGCACTGCTCTGTGCTCTGTGGCACTGCTCTGTGCTCTCTGTGGCACTGCTCTGTGCTCTGTGGCACTGCTCTGTGCTCTGTGGCACTGCTCTGTGCTCTGTGCTCTCTGTGGCACTGCTCTGTGCTCTGTGGCACTGCTCTGTGCTCTCTGTGGCACTGCTCTGTGCTCTCTGTGGCACTGCTCTGTGCTCTGTGGCTCTGTGCTCTGTGACTGCTCTGTGCTCTCTGTGGCACTGCTGCTCTGTGCTCTCTGTGGCACTGCTCTGTGCTCTGTGACTCTGCTCTGTGCTCTCTGTGGCACTCTCTGTGCTCTGTGCTCTGCTCTGTGGCACTGCTCTGTGCTCTGTGACTCTGTCTGTGCTCTGTGACTCTCTGTGCTCTCTGTGCTCTCACTGCTCTGTGCTCTGTGACTCTGCTCTGTGCTCTCTGTGGCACTGCTCTGTGCTCTGTGACTCTGCTCTGTGCTCTGTGACTCTGCTCTGTGCTCTCTGTGGCACTGCTCTGTGCTCTGTGACTCTGCTCTGTGCTCTGTGACTCTGCTCTGTGCTCTCTGTGGCACTGCTCTGTGCTCTGTGACTCTGCTCTGTGCTCTGTGACTCTGCTCTGTGCTCTCTGTGGCACTGCTCTGTGCTCTGTGTGCTCTGCTCTGTGCTCTCTGTGGCTCTGCTCTGTGCTCTGTGACTCTGCTGTGCTCTGTGGCACTGCTCTGTGCTCTCTGTGGCACTGCTCTGTGCTCTGTGACTCTGCTCTGTGCTCTCTGTGGCACTGCTCTGTGCTCTGTGACTGCTGCTCTGTGCTCTCTGTGGCACTGCTCTGTGCTCTGTGACTCTGCTGGCTCTGCTCTGTGCTCTGTGACTCTGCTCTGTGCTCTCTGTGGCACTGCTCTGTGCTCTGTGGCACTGCTCTGTGCTCTCTGTGGCACTGCTCTGTGCTCTGTGACTCTGCTCTGTGCTCTGTGACTCTGCTCTGTGCTCTGTGGCACTGCTCTGTGCTCTGTGGCACTGCTCTGTGCTCTCCTGCTCTGGCACTGCTCTGTGCTCTGTGGCACTGACTCTGCTCTGTGCTCTCTGTGGCACTGCTCTGTGCTCTGTGACTCTGCTCTGTGCTCTCTGTGGCACTGCTCTGTGCTCTGTGACTCTGCTCTGTGCTCTGTGACTCTGCTCTGTGCTCTGTGGACTGCTCTGTGCTCTCTGTGGCACTGCTCTGTGCTCTGTGACTCTGCTCTGTGCTCTCTGTGGCACTGCTCTGTGCTCTGTGGCACTGCTCTGTGCTCTCTGTGGCACTGCTCTGTGCTCTCTGTGGCACTGCTCTGTGCTCTCCGTGGCACTGCTCTGTGCTCTGTGGCACTGCTCTGCTCTGTGCTGCTCTGTGCTCTCTGTGACTCTGCTCTGTGCTCTCTGTGGCACTGCTCTGTGCTCTGTGACTCTGCTCTGTGCTCTCTGTGGCACTGCTCTGTGCTCTCACTGTGTGCTCTGTGACTCTGCTCTGTGCTCTGTGACTCTGCTCTGTGCTCTGTGACTCTGCTCTGTGCTCTCTGTGGCACTGCTCTGTGCTCTGTGACTCTGCTCTGTGCTCTGTGACTCTGCTCTGTGCTCTCTGTGGCACTGCTCTGTGCTCTCTGTGGCACTGCTCTGTGCTCTGTGGCACTGCTCTGTGCTCTCTGTGGCACTGCTCTGTGCTCTCTGTGGCACTGCTCTGTGCTCTGTGGCACTGCTCTGTGCTCTCTGTGGCACTGCTCTGTGCTCTGTGCTCTGTGGCACTGCTCTGTGCTCTCTGTGGCACTGCTCTGTGCTCTCTGTGGCACTGCTCTGTGCTCTGTGACTCTGCTCTGTGCTCTGTGACTCTGCTCTGTGCTCTGTGACTCTGCTCTGTGCTCTCCGTGGCACTGCTCTGTGCTCTGTGACTCTGCTCTGTGCTCTCTGTGGCACTGCTCTGTGCTCTGTGGCACTGCTCTGTGCTCTCTGTGGCACTGCTCTGTGCTCTGTGACTCTGCTCTGTGCTCTCTGTGGCACTGCTCTGTGCTCTCCGTGGCACTGCTCTGTGCTCTGTGACTCTGCTCTGTGCTCTGTGACTCTGCTCTGTGCTCTCTGTGACTCTGCTCTGTGCTCTCTGTGGCTCTGCTCTGTGCTGCTCTCTGTGCTCTGTGACTCTGCTCTGTGCTCTGTGACTCTGCTCTGTGCTCTCCGTGGCACTGCTCTGTGCTCTGTGACTCTGCTCTGTGCTCTCTGTGGCACTGCTCTGTGCTCTGTGACTCTGCTCTGTGCTCTGTGACTCTGCTCTGTGCTCTCCGTGTGGCACTGCTCTGTGCTCTGTGACTCTGCTCTGTGCTCTGTGACTCTGCTCTGTGCTCTGCTCTGTGGCACTGCTCTGTGCTCTGTGACTCTGCTCTGTGCTCTGTGACTCTGCTCTGTGCTCTCTCTGTGTGGCACTGCTCTGTGCTCTGTGACTCTGCTCTGTGCTCTGTGACTCTGCTCTGTGCTCTGTGACTCTGCTCTGTGCTCTCTGTGCTCTGTGGCACTGCTCTGTGCTCTGTGACTCTGCTCTGTGCTCTGTGACTCTGCTCTGTGCTCTGTGACTCTGCTCTGTGCTCTGTGGCACTGCTCTGTGCTCTGTGACTCTGCTCTGTGCTCTCTGTGGCACTGCTCTGTGCTCTGTGGCACTGCTCTGTGCTCTCTGTGGCACTGCTCTGTGCTCTCTGTGGCACTGCTCTGTGCTCTCTGTGGCACTGCTCTGTGCTCTCTGTGACTCTGCTCTGTGCTCTCTGTGGCACTGCTCTGTGCTCTCTGTGACTCTGCTCTGTGCTCTCTGTGGCACTGCTCTGTGCTCTCTGTGACTCTGCTCTGTGCTCTGTGGCACTGCTCTGTGCTCTCCGTGGCACTGCTCTGTGCTCTGTGGCACTGCTCTGTGCTCTCTGTGGCACTGCTCTGTGCTCTCTGTGACTCTGCTCTGTGCTCTCTGTGGCACTGCTCTGTGCTCTGTGACTCTGCTCTGTGCTCTCTGGCACTGCTCTGTGCTCTGTGACTCTGCTCTGTGCTCTGTGACTCTGCTCTGTGCTCTCTGTGGCACTGCTCTGTGCTCTGTGACTCTGCTCTGTGCTCTGTGACTCTGCTCTGTGCTCTCTGTGGCACTGCTCTGTGCTCTGTGACTCTGCTGCTGTGCTCTCTGTGGCACTGCTCTGTGCTCTCTGTGGCACTGCTCTTTGCTCTGTGACTCTGCTCTGTGCTCTGTGACTCTGCTCTGTGCTCTCTGTGGCACTGCTCTGTGCTCTGTGACTCTGCTCTGTGCTCTGTGACTCTGCTCTGTGCTCTCTGTGGCACTGCTCTGTGCTCTCTGTGGCACTGCTCTGTGCTCTGTGACTCTGCTCTGTGCTCTCTGTGGCACTGCTCTGTGCTCTGTGGCACTGCTCTGTGCTCTCTGTGGCACTGCTCTGTGCTCTGTGGCACTGCTCTGTGCTCTCTGTGGCACTGCTCTGTGCTCTGTGGCACTGCTCTGTGCTCTCTGTGGCACTGCTCTGTGCTCTGTGGCACTGCTCTGTGCTCTGTGGCACTGCTCTGTGCTCTGTGGCACTGCTCTGTGCTCTGTGGCACTGCTCTGTGCTCTCTGTGGCACTGCTCTGTGCTCTGTGACTCTGCTCTGTGCTCTGTGACTCTGCTCTGTGCTCTCTGTGGCACTGCTCTGTGCTCTGTGACTCTGCTCTGTGCTCTCTGTGGCACTGCTCTGTGCTCTCTGTGGCACTGCTCTGTGCTCTGTGGCACTGCTCTGTGCTCTGTGGCACTGCTCTGTGCTCTCTGTGGCACTGCTCTGTGCTCTGTGGCACTGCTCTGTGCTCTCTGTGGCACTGCTCTGTGCTCTGTGGCACTGCTCTGTGCTCTCTGTGGCACTGCTCTGTGCTCTGTGGCACTGCTCTGTGCTCTGTGGCACTGCTCTGTGCTCTCTGTGGCACTGCTCTGTGCTCTGTGGCACTGCTCTGTGCTCTCTGTGGCACTGCTCTGTGCTCTGTGGCACTGCTCTGTGCTCTCTGTGACTCTGCTCTGTGCTCTCTGTGGCACTGCTCTGTGCTCTGTGGCACTGCTCTGTGCTCTCTGTGGCACTGCTCTGTGCTCTCTGTGGCACTGCTCTGTGCTCTCTGTGGCACTGCTCTGTGCTCTGTGGCACTGCTCTGTGCTCTGTGGCACTGCTCTGTGCTCTCTGTGACTCTGCTCTGTGCTCTCTGTGAAAGCCTGGGAGCCCTTTTCTGCCCTTGCACAGTGGTCACTTGTCTGGAAACCTGGCAGCAGGTTACCATTAAAAGCTGACCAAAGTCTGTTGCTAAAACTCAGAGAGCTGGCAGGCTGGCTGTGGTGTCTACACCTGAGGAACACAGCACAGAGCTTTTCTAGCCTGTCAGCAGAGGATTCCTTGTGTGCAGGACAGCATCCTGGCACAGGGAACGATGCTGAGTTTCAGTGGAGTCCACAGAGCTCTGGAGGCTTCCTGGCAGAGGATGGGCTGAGGCACCACGGCTGAGGAGCGCAGAATCCCAGCACGCTGGGGGTTGGAAGGGACCTTTGGGGATCCTCTAGTCCAGCCCCTAGATCAGATTGCTTCCCCGTGGCTGCACCTCAGTGCTGAAGAAAAGGGAAGGTTCAGTGCACGCAAGAGAGCTTCCTTCAGGAGCACCAAGGCTCTGTGGCTGTACACCCAGCCTCCCAACCCTCGCTTTGTGTCACAGCACAAGATGTGTGTCTGCACCACGAGGTAAACACATCCCATTGCTTCTCCCTGAACCAACACTTAAATTAACAGAATTAGGCCTCCCACTGCCAAGCAGCTGATGTTTAACTGCTTTACATCTGCTCCAAAATTCCAGCTGACAGTTTAATCAGAGCTCTTGCTGCCTGCCAGCTCTGGTGGCTGTCATCTTCTTGTCACACGCCGCACTGAGCTAAGGCTTTGGTGGGAAACATCCACTTGCAGCCCTGCTTCTTGCACACAATCCCTGCATGGTGGGGGCTGGAAGGGACCTCTGGAGATCACCAAGTCCACCCCCCAGCTAAAGCAAGGCACCCACAGCAGCTTGCCCAGGAGCACAATAGCCAGGTGGGTTTGGAAGCTCTCCAGCCAAGGAGACTCCTGGGCAGCCTGCTCCAGGGCTCCAGCACCCTCACACTGAAGAATTTTCTCCTCCATTTCACATGGAACCTCCTGGGTTCCCGTTTGTGCCCATTGCCTCTTGACCTGTTGCTGGGCACCACTGGGAAGAGTCTGGCCCCAGCCTCTTGCCCCCCAGCCTTTAGCCATTGAGCAGCATTGAGAAGATCCTGGCATTCACTTCACTCATTGTTGATAAATGCTTCTGAAAGCCCAGACCCAAGCCCTGAGGGCCCAGTCTAGCCCTGGAAGATGTGCTTGAACCAATTCCCATCAAGGTCCAGTGACTGACATAATTTGATCCATTCCAGACACAGAAAAGCCAGAGGGAAACAACCTGATGCGTCCCCCTGCCGGTCCTCTGCTCCAGTGCCCAGGAGCCTCTGGTTCTGACCAGTGATAAGAAAATCAGCTTGTTCCTGGAGTGAAGCTACAGTCTGGGGGGTGAGCTGGGGAAGCTGCAGTTCCTCTTCCAGACAGAGCTGTCTGTGAGTGAGTGATCACAGAGATCAGTGGAAAGAAGCCAGGATGTCTCATTAGGGATTATTTTCCAGTGCCTCTGTTAATGGAAGGGTCGGCACTGGGTGCCCTCACCCAGGACTGGGTGCCTCAGGTTGGGGCTTCTGCTCCCTTTGATCTAAAAACGCTTTTATTTCAGGTCAAAGTGGAGCTGAGTTGTGAAGAAGAATAACTGAATTGACCCTCTGAGGTCACTGGGACCAACGCTTTGGGCAGCATTGGATCCATTTTGAATCATAGAATCATAGAATCATAGAATCAGTCAGGGTTGGAAGGGACCACAAGGATCATCTAGTTCCAACCCCCTGCCATGGGCAGGGACACCCTACACTAGATCACGCTGGCCAGAGCCTCGTCCAGCCTGGTCTTAAACACCTCCAGGGACTGGGCCTCAACCACCTCCCTGGACAACCCATTCCAGGGCTTCACCACTCTCATGGTAAAGAACTTCTTCCTCACATCCAGCCTGAATCTCCCCATTTCCAGCTTCATTCCATTCCCCCTAGTCCTATCACTACCTGAGATCCTGAGAAGTCCCTCCCCAGCCTTCCTGTAGGCCCCCTTCAGATACTGGGAAGCCACAATGAGGTCACCTCGGAGCCTTCTCTTCTCCAGACTGAACAGCCCCAACTCCTTCAGTCTGTCCTCACAGGAGAGGTGCTCCAGCCCTCTGATCATCCTCGTGGCCCTTCTCTGGACACGCTCCAGCACGTCCACATCTCTCCTGTAATAGGGGCTCCAGAACTGGAGGCAGTACTCCAGGTGGGGTCTCACCAGAGCTGAGTAGAGGGGGAGAATCCCCTCCCTTGACCTGCTGGTCACACTTCTCCTGATGCAGCCCAGGATCTGATTGGCTTTCCGGGCTGCAAGCGCACATTGAGAGCTCATGTCGAGCTTCTCGTCCACCAGCACCCCCAAGTCTCTCTCCTCAGGGCTGCTCTCCAGCCAGTCACTGCCCAGCCTCTATTTGTGCCTGGGATTGCCTCGACCCAGATGCAGGACCCTGCACTTGGTCTTGTTGAAGCTCATGAGGTTGGCTTGTGCCCACCTCTCCAGCCTGTCCAGGTCCCTCTGGATGGCATCCCTTCCCTCCAGGGTGTCCACTGCAGCACACAGCTTGGTGTCATCAGCAAACTTGCTGAGGGTGCACTCGATGCCACTGTCCATGGCACCCACAAAGATGTTGAACAAGCCAGGTCCCAGGACTGATCCCTGAGGGACTCCGCTTGTCACTGGCCTCCACTGGGACATGGACCCGTTGACAGCCACTCTTTGGGTGCGGCCATCAAGCCAATTCTGTATCCATCTAGTGGTCCATCCATCAAACCCATGTGTCGCCAGCTTGGAGACCAGGAGGTGGTGTGGGACAGTGTCGAAGGCTTTGCTCAAATCCAGGTAAACGACATCAGTTGCTCGCCCCTCATCTATTAATGCTGTCACCTGATCATAGAAGGCCACCAGGTTTGTCAGGCAGGATTTGCCCTTGGCAAAGCCATGCTGACTATTCCCAATCACCTCTTCACTATTCTTCTGAGTCATTAGTGCCTCCAGGAGGATCTGCTCCATGATCTTTCCGGGCACAGAGGTGAGACTGACTCTGTGCAGGTGTGATGCTGCTTCAGCTTCTCAGAGCCACGGGAATGATTGGGTTCAAACTTAGAAATCACGAAATAGATTAGAACCATGGAACTGTCCTGGTTGGAAAAGGCCTCTGAGCTCATCCAGTCCAACCAGCAACCCAGCACCCCCATGGCCATTAACCCTGTCCCCAGGTGCCACGGCCACAGGTTTCTTGCACACCTCCAGGGACGGGGACTCCACCACCACCTCCCTGGGCAGCCTCTGCCAGTCCCTGACCACCCTTGCAGCAAAGAAATCGTTCCTAAGCTCCAACCCAGACCTCCCCTGGCACAGTTTCAGGTTACTTCCTCTCATTCTGTCAACTGATGCTAAGGAGAAGAGACCAACCCCTGCCTGCCTCCAACCTCCTTTCAGGGAGCTGTAGAGAGCAGCCTCCTCTTCTGCAGAATTAAGCCCCCAGGCTGCACTCCAGACTAAACCACCTCAGCAGCTTCTCCTGAGACTTCTTCTCTAGTAGAATATCAGAACTGGGAGCAAAACTCCAACTCCATCTTTCTCTGCCTCCCTTGCAGGCATTCACCAGGGTAAGACACTGCTTATCCCGATCCCTCTTGCCCTCACCAGGGCATCTGTAGCCTTGTGCACTCCCACGGCAGGCTGTGAGAGGTCTGAGCAGCACCTTGGATTAGAAGAAATGTTTGGATTTTCCTGCCAGGCGGAATGTTTTGGCCCTGGCAGAAGAAGCTGGCTCTGAGCACTCCGAAGCCCTCCATCCCTCTTGGAAAAGCCAACCAGCAGTGCACTGAGATGGAAAGGTAGCTGATAACCCAGCACAGAACTCTAATGAGGGTTTGCAGACAGTCCCTACAAAGATCCCATTCTGGACCCTCCTGAAGCTGCCATCTCTGTGCACCAAACATGCAATTGAAATGTCAGCAGAGAACAATGAAAGGCATCAGGTGACAGGAATGGCAGTGGAATGGCTCTCTGCTTGCTGTGGAAAGATGGATTGGGGCTGGGTTTCCCCTTTTCATTCGTGCCCTTCCTCTCTTTTGTCACTGATCTGCTCAGTGCAGTGTGTGGCAGCAGGGACTCCAAAACCTCCCTCCAGCAGCCTGGTTAAGGTCTCAGGCTCGCCAGCAGCGGCAGCTTTCCCCAGCACAAAGGACACCTTCCCATCTGTGTGCATGGGACAGGAGGCAGCAGGGTGGTGGTCCAGAGAATCAGCAGCTGGGGTTGGCAGGGACCCCCAAAGGTCACCTAGCCCAAAGCAGGGACCCCTCCACTAGACCAGGTTGCTCAGAGTCTTGTTGAGCCTGACCTGGAGTATGTCCAGGGGTAGGGCCTCAACTACCTCCCTTGGCAACCTGCTGCAGTGTTCCATGAGCTGCCCCATCCCCTGCAGCCCCCTGCCAGGACAAGGTCTCACACAGCAGCAGAGTGTTAATGCCAGAGATGGGAACTCTGGGAACTCTGCAGCTCAGGGATGAAGCTGCTGTAAAGGCAGCTCCAGTCCTACCTGAGGCTGAGCAGCCAGAGGAGGTCTGAGAGGTGGAGGACAAGCAGGCAGGGCTGCAAGCAGGAGAGCTGAGTGCTCCCTGCTGCTGGACTGTAACCTGGTTACAGTGCTTTCAGGTTTCTCCTTGACCTTCATGGTTCACCCTCAGCTTATCCCTTCCATAGCTGCAAGATCCTCAGCTGGTCTCACAGCAGCTGCTCAGACAAGGTCATGTAAAATCATCGCACACAGCACCTGGTCTCCAGCCTGCTTCTGCCATGCAGAATGTGCTTTATTCATACCTGACCTTCAGGACGTGGTTGCAGCCCTGCTGCAGTGATAGCA
The DNA here is from genome assembly GCA_033816785.1 of Picus viridis. Lineage (NCBI taxonomy): Eukaryota > Metazoa > Chordata > Aves > Piciformes > Picidae > Picus > Picus viridis. Next base: position 18,950,889 of record CM066594.1, read on the forward strand.
ATATTCAAGGGACCATCCTGCTGGCACTTCTGGTTGGTTTTCACATACAGCAGGGGAGAAAAACAAAGCACCACAATACAAAAGCCTGAAATAAAGCAGCTGTTCCTACAACCAGCATCACATCTGCCCAGAGAGACTCCCAGTGAGACCATCAGCACAAGAGAGGTTCCTTTGCTGTCTCGCATAGCTCCACCCCAGAGACCTCAGCTCCTTACTGTGGTTTCCCTGTGTCACAAGGAGGCTGGCACCAGGCTGATCATTGGGGGGCACTGAGGTGTCTTAGCACACTCTGCCCTATGGAGCTGCAGTGCTGGGTCCAGGTCTGGGCTCCCCAGTTTGAGAGAGACAGGGAAGTGCTGGAGAGAGTCCAGCAGAGGCTACAGAGCTGCTGAGGGGCCTGGAGCAGCTCTGTGAGGAGCAAAGGCTGAGAGCCCTGGGGCTGAGAGCCTGCAGAAGAGCAGCCCCAGAGGGGAGCTGAGCAATGCTCAGCAAGAGATAAAGGCTGGGGGGCAAGAGGCTGGGGCCAGGCTCTGCTCAGTGGTGCCCAGGGACAGGACAAAGGGCAAGGGGCACAGACTGGAACCCAGGAGGTTCTGTCTGAACAAGAAGAGAAACTTTGCTGTGAGGGTGCTGGAGCCTGGAGCAGGCTGCCCAGAGAGGTTGTGGAGTCTCCTTGCCTGGAGAGCTTCCAAAGCCATCTGGGCATTGTGCCCCTGGGCAAGCTGCTGTGGGTGCCCTGCTTTAGAAGGGCATTGGCCTGGATGATCTCCATGATCCCCACCATGCTGGGGTCTGGGTGAAGATGAGAGTGGGGAAGCAACTCTCCACCACCCTGTTGCTGACCCCAGATCCCAGTGTCATGCCCTGGGGAAGGAGTGGCAGCATCTGTAGGGCTCTGCTCCCTCCTCAGAGCCCACACCTCCATCAGCTCTGGCTTTGAGAGTTGAAGGATAAGGACTGGTGTAAATGTGGTCTTCTCTTGAAAAAAGGCTGAGGAGGGGGCAGCAGGCAGCGGGGGGAGTGATCCCTCCTCTTACCCAGAACAGGCAGGATGACAAATTACCCATAGCTGCTCCTCAGGAGCCGCTTTCCCAGCCCAGCATGCAGCTCATTTTAGTCTCACCTTCCCCAAACTGCCTGAGGAAAGGACAGAGCAGACACAGGTTCACTTCTACAGGATGGGAATTCAGGAGGCAAGCAGCTTCCCAGCTCAGGGGACCCTAAAGCTGTGTTCTAAGTGATGACCACGCTGGGTCCCTGCACAGAAGCCTCTGGGTGCTCTTCCTGCTGCCACGGGACGCCAGGAACTGATGCCAGAGGCAGGAGTGCTCAGCAGGTGCGTGGTAGCAAGTCCATGACTGAGGCTGAGCAGCTGCCAGCCAGCCCTCACCACCCTGAGTCTGTGAAACCCTTCAGAGCTGCTGCAGTGGCCACAGCCTCAGCCACCTTCCCAACGGCTGACCTTCACTTTCCCTCCCTAAGTGGCAAAAGTGAAAGCCACAGAGCCCCCCCCCAGCTGCTCTGGAGCACTGCAGTGAGTCCAGCAGCAGCAAGAGGCTCCCTGCCCAGCAGAGAGGATGCTCAGAGCCCAGCAGGGATGGTGTGAGGAAGCCTGAGGAGGGTGTGGGAGCGGAGTGTGACCTGGAGGGAGGTGCTCACCTCTGCCAGCTTTGCTCACCAAGCCAGTTCCACTCATCCCTATCAGAGGTGACAGATCTTCCCCCAGGGAGCTGTGGTGTCAAAGCCTCTGAATGAATTGGTGTAGGTGAGTTGGACAGAGGCAAGATGGGATGGAAGGTGAAGGAGCCAGAAATGAGATTATTTTCCAAGCTACTTAACTTGCTGTGACACTCGAGAGCACAAACCTTTGACAGGGACAAACAAGGACCACTGGGCTGAGACTTCAAATAGTTAATAGAAAATATAGTTACTATAAAAAGGCCATGAAAAGGATCTTAAACCTCTTTCCAGGAGGCTCAGCATTGACTGACACCACGAGAAACCGATGAGATGTGCTTTGTAATCACTTCTGAGGTTCATCCTTCCCTTAGTGATTTGCTGAGACTCGGCTCAGAAATGCCACTGAGGCTCTTCAGGACAGAGAGCAGGCAATGAAACTCAATTTGCAGTGCCTGGAGGCAGCAGGATCTGTGCTCTAATGGCTCTATCACTACCTGTGGCTGAGAGGAAGGTGGATTTATCCCAAGCCTGCCAGGAGACTCACCCTGGGTGCATCCCAGCTCTGTGCTCTCCGTCCTCTGACCTTTTCAGCTTAAATAAATAGATCCCCTGTGCAAGGGAGCCCAATGCTGGGGCTGCCTTTGGCCCTCTCCAGAGAAATTAGGGATCAATCCTCAATTCCCACTCATCAGTGGGAAGCATTCATCTGCTGAACTGCAGCGTGCCAGGGCTGAGGAAAGGCAAGAAAATAGAAGTGGCAGCAGCTCTGCTCTTGGGTGAGGAGATGGGGCTGCCTTAATTAGAGCTAATTGCAGCTTCCCATCACATCAAATCATAATGCAGAATGTTTCACCAGCTGTGCCCCCCTTTACTCCCCAAAATGTTAGCTGGGCTTTGCTTTTCAGCCTGCACATGATACAGGAATAGCTACTCAGAGGAGGCAGCCTGGAGAGGATGCCTCGCGGTTTGAAACAGGGAGCAGCTCATCATGAACCCACTGGATGTGGCAAATGCTGTTGGTGCTGAGCTGGGCTGCAGCCTGGCTGGGACCAGCAAGCATGGGAGGAAAGCTGAGTCTTGTCAGCTGGTGAGGAGAGAGCTTGGGGCAGGCTGGGGAAGGGAAAGGCAGTGATCCTTGGCTAGGTATTTGTGCAAGTTGGCTGCATCAGCTCAGCTCCAATCTCTGCCTCCTGAGGAAGCAGGAGATGAAGTTCTGGGCCCAGGCTCATCAGCAGTTTCACACTGAGAGGTGGATCTGAGAGAGAGGGAGAGGCAAACCCTGCAAGTCCTGAGCCCTGCTCAGTGGATTGAGTGGGAGCTGAGATGTAGCACTGCACGGGGTCACCCTCACACTGTCCCAGGGTCACCCTCACACTGTCCCAGGCAGTGCTCCATGGTCCCAGGCAGCCCTCTTCAGGGGGGGTGGGAATCTGGCTCTGCCTCTGGGTTTGAGCACTCAATCCTTAGCATCTCTTTGGGGCTGCTGCTCATCCAGAGGTCTCTGAGCTCCTGCCCAGGAAATGCAGGCAGCTCTGGAGCAGGGGAAATGCTGCTTTACAGCCTGGATCTGCTGGATATTGATGGTAAATGTCTGCATTGCCCACGGAGAGTTTGGAGACTCGCTGAAACACTTCAATGCCAAAAAACCTTAACCCCCTTCTTGTCCAGCCAGAAATGTCTCCTCCTGTGCAGTGCACAACAGAAAGGATGAATCAATCTCCCTCTCCACCAAGACCTTGCCATGAAGGAGCTCAGGACACTCCCCTGCCAGCCGCCCCACAGCACTTTGTGCCCACAGCCCATCTTCACCACGGGTCGTCTACCAGCCTCTGGCTCAGCGTGGGACATGAATATGCACGGCCAGAGGGGACTGAAGCACTGCTATTCATAAGGCAGGAGCTTTTCCAGGCCTGCAGGCAACGTAATTTAAGCCCAGACAAACATCTGTCTGCTGGCAGTTGCTGCTTGTGGCTCAGCCTGTGCTCCAGGTTATGCCCCTGGCAGATACTTTCTCCTCTTTGAGCTTCCTTATCAGCACTCACTGCCCCGAGACAGGAACGCAGCTTGAGGATGAGCGTCACTGAGATCAGTCACAGGCTCTGCTTCCTGGCCATGGGAATGGGACAGCTTTGCCTTCATGCTGAACCTTTGCTCCATGGCCAACAGCAGAATGTCCAAGCAGAGAGAGGAGATTTTTGTTGACTGAAGGGAAGGTGACCTCAGCACAGGAGCTTCGTGGTGGGTGTACAAGTAAAGGGTGCACAAGCAGTCCATAGGAGCTCTTTGGCTGCAGTCATGTTGGTGAGCATCACCAGCAGCTTTGCTCTGAGGGCAAGGAGGAAACAAAATCAAGCCCCAGTTATCATAGGGGCCCGGTTCAAAGCAGAGCCTCAAGCCCAGAACATGCTGAAACCATTCCTGGGGACGTAGAAGTGGGAGCAGTGCTCCCGCAGAGAAAGACAGAGCCTGCAGCTGCCCTTGCTGAAGGTGGGGAGAGGGAATGTGATGTCTCACAGGCCAGAGATTCACCCAGCAAATACCAGCTGAAAAGCAGAGATTAAAGACAGGGGTCTAGGAAGAAAGCCACATGCCCTCATCTCTGCTCTGCTGTCCACAGCATCTCAGCAGTTCTAACTTCTGTGGGAGATTCTTCTGCTAAGCTGCACCTCTCTCAGAGGAGAATGGCGATCACCGTGTGCTGTGTGCTTCCAGCCGGCAGCACTTGTGCACGAGCAGGCAGGGTAAAGCTGTCTCGCTCAGCTGAGCAAAGGAAATGAGCCCAGGGGCTGGAATGCAGAGCAGTGAGGAAAGACAGAGCAGGTCAACCCTACCGAGGGATCCAAGAGAGCTCCCAAGCCGCTTGCAGAAGAGGAGAGCAGCATCTGATTGCTCAGCCCCACATCATTGCAAGGGATCTACAAACACGGAAAGGAAATGAAAGGGAAAAAAACTCCCAAACTCTCTTCTTTTTTTTTATTCCTTCCCCCTGTCCTGGAAACAAAACAGCTAAGAGAAATATTTTCCTTCTCAGCTCATTCTGGGCTCTGCACAACTGCAGGCAGCGTGAGGAACCTATCTGCATGCTGAGCGCTGGGTGCTGTGCCAGGGAGTTCTTGCTGGGTTTAGCTCTTTTGGCTTGGCTCGGGCACCAGCCTGCGTTTTCAAGTAACCCTTCTGGAAGCTGCACACTGAGTTTGCCCCTCCAGGGTCCACAGCTGCCTGTGGGATGAGGATAATGGGGTGATCAGCTCAGTTCAGAAGGTGCAGAGGCTCTCCCAGCAAGGGAGAACAAGCAGGCACTAGGTCCTGGATGGGGTCATCCAACCCATCTGATATTGGCCATACTGTCACCTACTCACTAGGGACAAGCTCTTGTCAGTGGTGCCCAGGGACAGCACAAGGGGCAAGGGGCACAAACTGGAAGCCAGGAGGTTCCATCTGAACAGAAGGAGAACATTCTTTGGTGTGAGGGTGCTGGAGGCCTGGAGTTCTGGATGCAGACTTCAGAACAGGGCCATCGATTGTCTGAAGTTCCACAGCTCACAGCTGATGACTCAGTGCTGCAGCTCAGTGCAGCTGTAGCCCATTTTCAGAGTGCCATGACCTGGCTCCCCAGGAGGGAGCCTTGTGGCATCATGTCTTACGAGTCTGGATGGCAGGAGAGCTCAGCCCGACCCAAGAGGCTGCTGCAAACGTGCTCCCCCAGCTCTCCACGCCAGCCTGGATTAGCAGCGCGGTCAGCTTTCCATTAAAAGCAACCAGCCTTTTGCCAGGCTCTGTGTACCTGCAGCGAATAAACTTTGGGACCTGTAATTGAACTGAGGTCTGCCAGACCTGTTTCCCACCACTCCCGGCTGATTGGCATCGCTTAACGCACCCTCCATTAACTCCTCATTAGAGAGCATCAGCACCTGTGAGACTTTGACAGGTTCACCATGAAGCTGATTAACCTAAATGTGTCCAGGTCGTCTCAGATCCCTTTCTGCAAACACTGCTCAGTGTGAGCAGCCCTGGAAGCCTCTCTGACAGCCCGGAGGAAGCCACCTCCATCTCTTCATTTGCTGTCACAGGCAGCATTTCTTCTCGTGCAGGAAGCTTTCAGCCCCCGCAGAGCCCAGCGTCAGGCAGGGACGTTTCCTCACCCTGCTGTGCAACCAGAGCTCTCTTGGTATTTCAGTAAATTGTTTTGAGCGGCTCCCAGTTACCATCACGGGCTGCTGCTTACATTCCAATTAGCTCCCAAGTGTTGTTTCCTCGTCTGCAGCTGGCCACACGCTCACACGTGAACACAAACATCACAGGGTCAGGAAATCAAGGAATCATTTGCCTTGGAAGAGACCTTCGAGATCATGAAGTCCAAGCCGTACCCCAGTGCTGCCAGGGCACCGCCAAACCATGACCCTCAGCACCACATCTCCACAGCTTTGGAACCCCTCCAGGGATGGGCACTGCACCCCTGCCCTGGGCAGCCTGGGCCAGGCCTTGGCAACTCTTCTGGGGAAGAAATTCTTCCTCATGTCCGACCTGAGCCTCCTGTGGTGCAACTTGAGGCCATTTCCTCTCATCCTATCACTTGTTACAAGGGAGAAGAGACCAACCCTCACCTGGCTCCAGCCTCTTTTCAGGGAGTTGTCAAGAGCCAGAAGGTCTCCCCTCAGCCTCCTTTTCTCCAGGCTGAACACCCCCAGCCCTGTTCTCCAGGTATGTTGCCCTTCTCTGCTCCAGCACCTCAAAGTCCTTCTTGGCCATTGGGATGTGCTGCCCAGGGAGGTGGTGGAGTCACCACCACTGGAGGTGTTTAGGAAGAGCCTGGATGAGGCACTTGGTGCCATGGTTGAGTTGATCAGATGGTGTTGGGTGATAGGTTGGACTTGATGACCTCAAAGGTCTTTTCCAACATGGTTCATTCCATTCCATTCCATTCCATTCCATTCCATTCCATTCCATTCCCATTCCATTCCATTCCATTCCATTCCATTCCATTCCATTCCTGGGGCTCAGGCCCCAGGTACATTCACAAAGACTTTACTGCATTCAGTGGCATTTCTGGCTGGGGACTGCTATGTTTAAGCCCTTGAAAACTCCTCCTGGGCTGCCTGCCTGCCCTGGCAGTGCACAGAGAGCTGCTCTCCCCTTTTTCCACTTGCTTCTGGAGTTTCACCCCGTGGCTGCATCCATCCCATCCCTACGCAGACCCTCCCGGCTCACCACGCCTCGCCTGGGCTGCCAGCTAACCCCCACAGGGCTCTGCCCGCCCTTGGGGAATGCCAGGAGGCTGCTGGGATCCCAGACAGCAGACAGCCAGGAGGAAACTTGGTTTAATATTTAATGTTTCCATAGGAATCATCTCTGTGTGTCCCTGCCACGTGGTGTGGACGTTGTCATGGCACAGAGCCCCAGCCCTGAGTAGAAGGGGAGAGCAAACACACATCAGGCTCCTGGAGTTCAGCCTGGTGGAAAAACCCATGGAAAAGCTGCCTTCTTTTGTTTCAAGAGCTGGGTGCAGCTCCAATACCTCCAGCCAATCTGTAGAGTGTGTCTGAAAGCTAAAAAGTAAAAGCTGTGCCTTCAGAGCAGGAGCAAGAGAGAGCCTGCTGAGGGATGTGGCTGAGGTGACTCCAACACTTTTTTTGCACAGGCAGAGCTGGCACCATGCAGGGAAAAGTGTTGGCAGCACACAGAGGATCCCTCATCCAAGCACACCACAGCTGCCCACATCCCCAGCTCAGCACAGGGGCACACATTGGCTGCCTGCAGCCAGAGCTTGGGTCTGGCTGTGTCCCTGGTGTCCCAGCTCAGCCTCAAGGATGTGCTCCCAAACAGGCAAAGATCCTCTTTCTCCATCATGAGGCCAGGACCCTCCTAAGAGCCCTGGCACCTCCAGTAACTGATCACAGGATCACAGAATCGCTGTGGTTGGAAGAGTCCTTCAAGATCAACAAGTCTAACCCTTCACCCAGCACTGCCAGGTCACCACTAAACCATGGCCCTCAGCACCACATCCCTGTGGCTTTGAAACCCCTCCAAGGATGGGAACTCAACCACTGTCCTGGGCAGCCTGGGCCAGACTTGGACAACTCTGTTGGGGAAGAAATTGTTCTTCTTTTGGGGAAGAAATTGTTCTTCTTGGCCAACCTGAACCTTCCCTGGTGCAACCTGAGGACATTTCCTCTTGTCCTGTTGCTTGTTTGCTGGGAGACTGCCCCCAGCCTTGCTCCAACCTCCTCTGAGGGGCTTGTAGAGAGCAGGAAGGTCTCCCCTCAGTAGAAACCCTCATTTCCCTGTAGGCCAGACCAGTTTTAGCATACCAAGGTTGCAAACCCAACCATGACTTTGCCAGCTGACCACTGATGTCCTTTAAATTCACCCTAGGGGTGTCCATTTTCTTGCTGAGTATCCCAGCAAGGGACCTCTGGGGATTCTCTAGTGCAACCCCCTGCTAAAGCAGGGCACCCCCAGCAGCTTGCCCAGGAGCACAATGCCCAGCTGGGGCTGGAAGCTCTCCGGAGAAGGAGACTCCACAGCCCCCTGAGCAGCCTGCTCCAGGGCTCCAGCAGCCTCACAGCAAAGAATTTTCTCCTCCTGGGTTCCAGTTTGTGCCTACTGCCCCTTGTCCTGTCCCTGGGCACCACTGGAAAGAATCTGGCCCCATGTGGTCGATGGGCTCAGCAAACCCTGACCTTGCTGCTCTGTCACCCTGAGAGTTCCTCATTAATTTGCTGGGAGCCCTCAGCTCTGTGCAGAGATTATCTGGCATGAGCAATGGCCAAGTGCTATAAATCAACTGTGCAAACAGCAAGATCCTTCTTGCTTCAATGGGATGATTATTTTGCAGAAGGAGGTTGTTGTTTGAAGAGGCAGAAAACCTGTTGAATGGGGAGAGCCAGCCCTGCTCCCAGCCACTGCCTGCCACGACATTCTCCTTCCCTCCTAAGTCTCACAGGGAAATGTCAACCTTCTCATGGAGAGTCGCAGAACGGTTTGGGTTGGAAGGGACCTTAAAGCTCAGCCAGTTCCAGGCCTGCTGCCGTGGGCAGGGACTCCTCCCACTAGGATCAGGTTGCTCAAGGCCTCATCTAACCTGGCCTTGAATGACCTCCAGAGAGGAGGCATCCACAGCCTCCCCAGGCAGCCTGCTCCAGGGTCAACCTGACCCTCACGCTGAAGAATCTCTTCCTCACCTCCAGCCTAAATCCACCCTCTTCCAGTTTAAATCTTAGCACAAAGATCTGCCTCCTTCCAGCTTAAATCTTAGGTACAGTCTGACTTGGGAAAGTTTTTGACTAGTTTTGATCATTTTGGGATCCCCAAACTCTCTTTCTGTTGAGTTGCACCCATGAACTCTTTTTACATCCACGTGAGGAAGCTCTGAGTGCAGCCTCCACCCCCGCTCAGTGAAACCGGAGCCTGACCTCTAATGACACATTTTGTTGTGTTGTTTTGTTTCCCCCCCAAAGAGCTTAGTCTGAAAATAGGGAATGAAGAATGGAAGAAGAGAGGTGACAGCCCCAGGAGGGCAGGGAGGAGCTTTCCCCAAACTCCACACCACCAGCAGCAGAGCCAGGAACCAAACTCCAGGCTCCAGGTCACCACCCCTCTGCTTGAAGTGCTTTGGCATTTGCCTCTCTTGGTGCTTTTTGTGTGTGTGTGTTGGTTCTTGCTGCAAGAACGTGCTTGATGGAAAGCAGCTCTGGTGTCTCAGCAGGGCCAATAGATGTTATTTGCTAATTGTGTTCTAATTATAAATGTCTGCTGGATGAGAAAGGAAGGAAACTCTCCCAAGCATGCACAGGGTGCTCAGGGCACACTCACTGGCCTGCTGCTAGGAGACATGTGGAGCTGAATCACAGAATGGTTTGGGTTGGAAGGGACCTTAAATGTCATATCGTTCCAACCCCTCTGCCATGGGCAGGGACACCTCCAGCTAGAGGTGCTCCTGACAGGGCATGGATGTCAGCCCTGTGCTGCCCCTGCTGCCCATGACGCCGGCGCAGAATATCTGCTTCTGGAGTCCAGGAGCTTTTGGTCACCGAGGAAATGAATGCAGCAAGCCCAAGGGAGGTGGCTTTGGAGGACACATGGAGCACGCACAGAGGAACTTCTCTCTTCCAGGAAAGGTGCTGACCAGTGCCAAGAGGAGGGTGCCTTGGAAAAAGGATGGATGAGAGGCGGTTACACAGGCTTGGTGTTGAAGCCTGAGCAGAGAAGATGTCAGGAAAGGCTTTTGGTTGGCATTTGCAAGGCAAAGTCATTTCCTTTCTTAGAGACTGTTTGAGGTCCCTCCAAAGAGATGAGTAAGGTTTGGCTTTTCCTGGCAGCTCTGGAGAGGCTGCAGCCACAGTTCCTCCCTTCCTGCATGGGGCTCCAAGTGGCCATTCCGAGGTGGCTTCTGCCTGCTGCAGTCTGCTCGTGCCCGTCCGTGTGGGGCTGGGATGGAGACCACTGCTGCGGTGGCAGGGGACTGGGATGGGGGTGGAGATGATGATGGGATGGGGAGAGGAAGGCTCCAGGAGGGCAGGGCTGCTGGAGCTCAGGACCAGAGGGTGACTCATGGAGAGCTGGACACTGCTGGGGTTCATGCTGGGACATTTCCCCTTGCTGGTCCTTGCTAATGGGAGCCTCCCAGTACAGCATCAGCAGCACATCTACATCTTCCCTCCCCCTTGATGCAAGCACAGCTCCTGCTCCCTCTCCTCACCGCTCTGGGTGTGGACTTTTGAATTAGGAAAGAAAAATCACCTCCAGGTTTGATTTGCTGTTACCAGCAGTCCCTGCTGAAGTCAGTTGCAAACTCTTACAATACAATACAATACAATACACCAGGTTGGAAGAGACCTTCAAGATCATCGCGTCCAACCCATCAAACAATCCAACCCACCCAACAACTAGACCATACAGCCAAGCACCCCATCAAGTCTTCTCCTGAACACCTCCTGTGAAGGTGACTCCACCACCTCCACGGGTAGCCGATTCCAATGGCCAATCACTCTCTCCGTGTAGAACTTCTTCCTAACATCCAGCCTAAACCTGCCCTGGCGCAGCCTGAGACTGTGTCCTCTTGTTCTGGTGCTGGATGCCTGGGAGAAGAGGCCAACCTCTGCCTGGCTACAACCTCCCTTCAGGTAGTTGTAGAGAGCAATAAGGTCACCCCTCAGTCTCCTCTTCTCCAGGCTAAGCAACCCCAGCTCCCTCAGCCTTTCCTCATAGGGCTTGTGTTCCAAACCCCTCACCAGCTTTGTTGCCCTCCTCTGGACACGTTCCAGCAAGTCAACATCCTTCCTAAACTGAGGGGCCCAGAACTGGACACAGTACTCAAGGTGTGGCCTAACCAGTGCAGTGTACAGGGGCACAATGACCTCCCTGCTCCTGCTGGCCACACTGTTCCTGATGCAAGCCAGGATGCCATTAGCCTTCTTGGCTGCCTGGGCACACTGCAGGCTCATGTTCAGCCTACAATCAACCAGTACCCCCAGGTCCCTCTCTGCCTGGCCACTCTCCAGCCACTCTGACCCCAGCCTGTAGCACTGCCTGGGGTTGTTGTGGCCAATGTGCAGAATCCGGCACTTGGATGTGTTAAATCTCCTGCCATTGGACTCTGCCCATCTGTCCAGCCTGTCGAGGTCCCTCTGCAAAGCCTCTCTGCCCTCCAGCAAATCAACTGCTGCCCCCAGCTTGGTGTCATCTGCAAATTTACTGCTGATGGACTCAATGCCCTCATCCAGATCATCAACTCTTGGAGTTATCCCTTTTCTAACCCAGGTCCCCCTGCAGCTCTCCAGGTTTTGCTTCTCATTTGGTTTTTCCCAAGGCATGCCAAACCCCTCTTCCAGCCTGACATCCCTCTGCCTGCTCCTGACCCACGGCTCTGAGCTGGGGAGGGTGGGAAATCGCTGGCCAGTGCAGAGCATTCAGGCGCTGGGGTGCGTGGAGCCGAGCTGAGGACCTCTCTGAGGACCTTGTCTGAGATTGGGCTTTGAAAAGAAGCAGAGAGGTTCCCAAGGTGCTCTCCCATCTCATGTCTCCTTACATAAGGTAGAGACTGCTTCCAAGATGGAAAAGGCATGCCCTGGCCAGCCTCCATGGACTGGTGAGGTGTGGAAGTGCTGGGGACTGATGGAGGGCAGGCGGCAGAGCAGCAGAACTGCAGGGGAGGAATATTCAAAGCACCAAGCTGTGGCCTGGGGTGTAGAAGGGCACTGCTGGAGGGTAAACCACACCTGCCACTCCTGATGCTCTCAGGAAAATCAAAGGCATTGCTTTTGCTTCTCAGCCTCAGTGCAGGGAGGGTGCTGGAGCTTGCACCCTGTCAGGTATCTGTCTCTGATCTTCTGCTTTTAGAACTGATGGGAGGTAGCTGCCAAACAGAACAAGGAAACAGGGAAGAAAATGAAGAAACTCAAGCAATGAGACCCTCCAAATTCAAACCTGGGGTTAAACAAAGCCCCTAGCCTGGGGGTTCCAGGGCAGGGGGATTCTGCCCCTCTGTTCTGCTTGGACCCCACCTGCAGCTCTGGGGCCAGCCCTGGGGCTCTCAGCACAGCAGAGACATGGACCTGTTGGAGTGGGGCCAGAGGAGGCCACAGCAGCCTCATTCCAGGCGAGGTTGGTTGGGGCTCTGAGCATCCTGCTCTAGCTGCAGATGTCTCTGCTGACTCCAGGCGGTTGCACTGGATGACACCCGAAGTCCCTTCCCACCCAAGCCAGCCTTGACAGCGGGGCTGACACGTTCCCTTTCTGCTGGCCTGTCCCCAGACACCTGGGCACCCCCCACCTCCTGCAGCATCACTGCAGGGACACTTTCCATCTCTGCACCCTTTCCAGGGGCTTTCCCCTCCCATCTTTCCAGCCCAAGCACAAACCCCTGAGGTTTCATTGTGGGCTTGGGTGGTTGGGTTTGGTTTTCTTCTTGTTTTTGCTCTCTTATGCCCTGCCTAAAAAAGATGCAGAAACCTGCAAAGAAAACCAAACGATTTCCATGTGATCCCAGCACTTTCTCTCCTGGCTGCAACATCGGATGTGGGGTTTGAGGGGCTGTGGGTTTATGATACATTTTTTTTTAAGGCTTTTTTTTTTTGTCCTCACAAATGTGGTTTGGGTTTTCCTTTCTTTCTGGCTTTCATTCCCATCCCTGTGAGAGGGAGGCACCATGAGACCCGACGGCAAGTCTGGAGGGCAACGGTAGCAGGACAAAAGCACAGGAAGCCAGCACAAGTTGCTGCAAGCAAAAGGACAAGGGGAAAGGAAAGAAAGAAGGGGGGAAAAAGAACCCCAAGGAGCAACCCTTTCCCAAAAGGCTCAGCTGCTGGGCTGCTCCAGGAGCTCCACTGACTTGCAGTGTTTCGTTTGGATTTCAGCTAGGAAGCTGCAGCCACCGCTGAGGACTTAAAGCAGCTGAATGAAGGGCAGCTTCTGTGTTATGCATCCTGCCAAGCGACAGCAAGGGAAGTAGAGAGGCTCTGAGTCACAAGGTGAGCTCCAGGGAGCTGAAAAAAATACCAAAAAAAGTAAAAAAAAACATTGAGGGGGGTTAAAAAAAGTACTGCTGGGACTGAGCAGGGAGTGTTCCCACCTCGCAGGAGCAGGGCTGAGTGTGGGGGAGGTGTAAAAGGAGGTGCTGTGCTGATTCTCTTGGTGCTGTGCTGATTCTCTTGGTGCTGTGCTGATTCCTCTGGTGCTGTGCTGATTCCTCTGGTGCTGTGCTGATTCCTCTGGTGCTGTGCTGATTCCTCTGGTGTTGAGTTGATTCCTCTGGTGCTGTGCTGATTCCTCTGGTGCTGTGCTGATTCCTCTGGTGCTGTGCTGATTCCTCTGGTGCTGTGCTGATTCCTCTGGTGTTGAGTTGATTCCTCTGGTGCTGTGCTGATTCCTCTGGTGCTGTGCTGATTCCTCTGGTGTTGTGCTGATTCCTCTGGTGTTGAGTTGATTCCTCTGGTGCTGTGCTGATTCCTCTGGTGCTGTGCTGATTCCTCTGGTGCTGTGCTGATTCCTCTGGTGCTGTGCTGATTCCTCTGGTGTTGAGTTGATTCCTCTGGTGCTGTGCTGATTCCTCTGGTGCTGTGCTGATTCCTCTGGTGTTGAGTTGATTCCTCTGGCGCTGTGCTGATTCTCTTGGTGCTGTGCTGATTCTCTTGGTGCTGTGCTGATTCCTCTGGTGTTGTGCTGATTCCTCTGGTGCTGAGTTGATTCCTCTGGTGCTGTGCTGATTCCTCTGGTGTTGAGTTGATTCCTCTGGCGCTGTGCTGATTCTCTTGGTGCTGTGCTGATTCTCTTGGTGCTGTGCTGATTCCTCTGGTGTTGTGCTGATTCCTCTGGTGCTGAGTTGATTCCTCTGGTGCTGTGCTGATTCCTCTGGTGTTGAGTTGATTCCTCTGGTGCTGTGCTGATTCCTCTGGTGTTGAGTTGATTCCTCTGGCGCTGTGCTGATTCTCTTGGTGCTGTGCTGATTCTCTTGGTGCTGTGCTGATTCCTCTGGTGTTGTGCTGATTCCTCTGGTGCTGAGTTGATTCCTCTGGTGCTGTGCTGATTCCTCTGGTGTTGAGTTGATTCCTCTGGCGCTGTGCTGATTCTCTTGGTGCTGTGCTGATTCTCTTGGTGCTGTGCTGATTCCTCTGGTGTTGTGCTGATTCCTCTGGTGCTGAGTTGATTCCTCTGGTGCTGTGCTGATTCCTCTGGTGTTGAGTTGATTCCTCTGGCGCTGTGCTGATTCTCTTGGTGCTGTGCTGATTCTCTTGGTGCTGTGCTGATTCCTCTGGTGTTGTGCTGATTCCTCTGGTGCTGAGTTGATTCCTCTGGTGCTGTGCTGATTCCTCTGGTGTTGAGTTGATTCCTCTGGCGCTGTGCTGATTCTCTTGGTGCTGTGCTGATTCTCTTGGTGCTGTGCTGATTCCTCTGGTGTTGTGCTGATTCCTCTGGTGCTGAGTTGATTCCTCTGGTGCTGTGCTGATTCCTCTGGTGCTGAGTTGATTCCTCTGGTGCTGTGCTGATTCCTCTGGTGTTGAGTTGATTCCTCTGGTGCTGTGCTGATTCTTTTGGCTTTTTTCACCTCAGCCTAATGAGAAACTTGTCTGCTGTGGGGCTGCTGGAGCCTTGCAGCCCAGCGAGGTTGTGGAGTCTCCTTCCCTGCAGGGATTCCAACCCCAGCTGGCCGCTGTGCTCCTGGGCCAGCTGCTGGGGGTGCCCTGCCTCAGCAGGGGGTTGCCGTGGATGATCTCCAGAGGTCTCTTCCAACCACCACCCCACCCCCCCCCATGCAGGGATTTTTGGTTGATTCTGCTTCACTGCAGCAGGAGAAATAAATCCAAGGCCAGGCTGTGGCTGAGCTGGCTCGAATTTGTTCCTGCTAATGGTCCTCATCTCATTAATTCCCCCCAGCACCCCAGAGTGATGCTTTCTTCTAGCCTGATCCTTCTCTCAGCAGTGGGAACTGGAAGGGAATGGTGCCCACGCTGATGCTGGGTCTCCCACAGCCACGGGAGCCCAGGGCAGGCAAAAGTTATTTCTTAGCATCCTCCACAGCCCTGGAAACTTTCAGGGCTTTGCCAGGGAACTGCAGCCACTTGAAACGTGCTGTTTGCTCCTGAGATGTGAGTCCCATGGCATAGTGCTCCCCCTCACCCAGCTGGGGCAGCACCCCCTGGGACCTGCTGCAGGGACCCCTGCGCCTGCCTCATTTCAGCACACCCAAAGCCAAGTCCCCTGTGTGAGTCAGCAGCAGCAGCAGGTCACTGGGAAGGGTGAAGGAGAGCTGAGTGCTGTCCACTTCACCAGGGCGAGTTGCTGTGCTGGAGAAGCTGCCCCAGGGATGGCTTACTGTAAGTGAGGTCCTGTGCCTCAGCAGCACTGCGCTGAAGCTGGGCTGAGTCACCCTCTGGGCTTGCCATGGAGATGGGAGTGCTTTCAAGGAGCCACCCAGCCTGGAGCAGCAGCATTTCCTGGATGTTGCAGGCATGCTCCTGGCAGGAGGTGCAAGCAGGAATGAGGAGAAGGAGAGAGGAACCAACAAACATCGTTTTGCTCTCAGCTAGTGCTGAGATAAGTGTGGTTACAGCAGCTCACAGACCTGGAAATCTGGTGCCATGCAAAGAAGAAGGTGCCCAGGACCATTTCCATCCTGGCACAGCCCCTCCCATCGTGCCTGCAGGGGACTGAGCTAAATCCACTTGACCCCCAGGTCTGAGCATGTGCAGGTAGCAGGTAGGGATGTTTGCTTGGGATCTTCAGGTGTCTTCCCATGCCTGATGGGTGACAGCACAGCTGGAAAGAGCAAGTGGTAACTACACAAGCTGCTGATCCTCAGGGATATGGACTGGTGGGGTGGGAAATGCTTCACAGCTCCTCCCAGGCCGGAGGAAGGAGCACAATTCATCCACACTGGAAACAAACACTCGCTAAACGAAAGAGCCCCAGAAACTAAGAACCCAAACGAGATCATCAGGGAGCTACGAACTCACTGAGCAGAGGTTCACCCAGGGCAGTACAAACATGGATGAAGCTAACAACCCTTGGACCTCCCCATGGTCAGAGCCTGGCTGTGCCTCCATTCCTGCCTCACTAACAACTTGCAGGGCTTGACCCACCCCGAAAGCCTCTAGCAGCGCTCCCAAGCCTCTCCGGCGTCGCCCCAGCGCCATGCGTGAGCACTGCGGACAAGAGGGCGTTGACTTGGGTCATCTGCAAACCACCACAGCCAGTGGAAATGTTTAAACCATGTTGCTTTTCAGGATCCAAATGTTCTTGTCTGCAAGCCCTCAAATCACTTCAGGGCTGCAGACAAGCTCCTGCTGCTCAGCTGGAGCAAAGCATCTCTGCAGCATCGTGTCGGAGGGCGGCTGGTGGCAGAGGAAGCTCTGACCTCTGCCAGAGCTCTGTCAGAGCTGTGCCCTGGGGAATGCACAAAGCTCCTTCAGGGCTTTGGGCTTTTCTGCACTAAGCTGCTCATGGAGAAATTTTAGATCCTCCTGGGGAAGAGAATAAAACCAAATGCCCAAGAAATCCTTTCCAAGAGGAAGTCCAACGTCCCGACAAGCCCAGCCCCAAGGATGCTTCGCTGCCTGCTGCGGGCGGTGCGAGGAGCTCTGGAGAGGGGAGGA
This sequence comes from Picus viridis, assembly GCA_033816785.1. NCBI lineage: Eukaryota > Metazoa > Chordata > Aves > Piciformes > Picidae > Picus > Picus viridis. The sequence continues at coordinate 18,967,658 of CM066594.1, forward strand.
GGTCGAGGCTTGAAGAAGACAAAAGGTATGAAAGCAGAACTGGAATCTTTTCTGGCTCTGGAACGATGCCAGGCTTCGTGGCTGACACATCCATGTGTTTTCCATCTCTGTGGCTCAAGAAAGGTTTTCTTTCTACCTGCCCTCGGGGGTTTCGGTCAGGATTGGTCGCTAATTGAAACGGGCGGCCGCTGAGGGCTGCGAATTTAAAGCCAAGACGGTCAGAGATGGATTTGCCTGAGTCAAGCTCTAGGAATAACAGGAAGGAAAACTTCAGCAGAAATTGGATGTGCAGCTGAGGGAGCCAGGAGCCATGTCTGCCCTGTGAGCTCAGCACAGTTATTAGTGGGATTGATTTCCCTGAGCATCCCTGCAAGGTAAGGGCATCCTCCCAGTGACATCTCCAGCTGGGGTCGATGGGGGCAGATCTCTGCCTTGGCCAGCTTCATTTTGTTTGGGGCTTTTTTGCTGGCTGATGCCAGGTGTTGCTGGAAACCAGCACTCTTGATGCAGGTCATTCACAGCAGGTGAAAAACTAAATGCATAACTGAAGAGCCATTTAAGTCAGGGTACTGCCAAGGTCAGTGCAGAGCAAAACTACAATGGTTTAATCATCTCCTCTTGCTTGGACTGAGCATGGAAGACAGCAGGATCCTTGGTCTGGTCATCACATTCTCACCAGCACCACGAGGCAGCAGCAGCCCTTCAGGGGTTTGTGTTGCCAGCTCCTGAAGGTGTTACGAGCAGCTCTATCTTCAGGTTTAGGTTCAGATAACAGTCAAATGCCCTAAGCTTCATCCCAAGGTTGTTGACTACCATGAGAATCCCACCATGGTGGGGGTTGGAAGGGATCTCTGGAGATCATCTGGTCAACCTCCCTGCTAAAGCACAGCAGCTTGCCCAGGATCACAGTGTCCAGGTGGGTTTGAAATCTCTGCACAGATGGAGACTCCACAACCTCTCTGGGCAGCCTGCTCCAGGCCTCCAGCAGCCTCACACCGAAGAAGTTTCTCCTCCTGCTCAGGTGGAACCTCCTGGGTTCCAGCTTCTACCTATTATCCCTTGGCCTGTCCCTGGGCACCACTGACAAGAGTTTGCCTTTATACTCTTGCCTCTCACCCTTTAGCTCTTGGTGAGCATTGAGAAGATCTCCTCTGGGGCTGCTCTTCTTGAGCTTTACAGTTCCAAAGACAATACCTTGGCCCTGATTGCCTGGGTCTGAGTGAGCATGGGGTCTTCTTTAGACCATTATGGGGAGTCTCCATCACACAGGTGTATGAAGATATGCACAATGTAGATCACTGCAGAGGAGACCCCCAGAGGCATCATGTAGAGCCCAAATGCTCTCTCTGGCTCAGACTTTCTCTTCTGGTCACGTCTGGGCTGGTTGTTTATGACCATTCCGAGTCTCATTCCATTTCTGCTCCTCTCTGGCAGCACAAAGATGGTTTAGGAAGTGACTAAAAATGAAAAAGGCCTTAATGAAAATGGAATTCAAGCCCTGAACACTGACAGAAAAAAGAGGATTAATCCCTCCTCAGACTTGTCCCTAAAATGAGGCCTAATTACAAATAGAAATATCATTTTGAGGTATGACACATTTGATGAAAGAACTTTCCCTGCTGTCAGAAGCAAAGTCATTATCTTGCTGCTAATAAGTATTCATGGAGTTTCCAGGGAGCTGGCTCACACCAAGTAATAAAAGGTGTGAATGACAGCTCTTTTGAGGCAGGTAGGGATGAGAAGAAAGAATGTTGGGAGGATCCAAGTGCCTTGCCCCGTACTGATATTGCTTTTTTTTCCCTTCCATGTTTTCTCAGCTGGTTCACTTTGTGCTCACTGAAGCCTCTCTAGAGCTCCAAAGCAGGATTTCCCTTGCAGATGGGACTTGTGTGTTGACTGAGTTCTTTCTGAAAGCCAGGACATCTAGCTCCTACCTTCCCACCTATTCCAGGAATTAAAACTGGGGGAAGGAGGAGTTCACAGAATCCCAGCATGTTAGGGGCTGGAAGGGACCTCAAAAGCTCATCCCGCCCAACCCCCTGCCAGAGCAGGGTCACCTAGAGCAGCTCACACAGGAACACACCCGGGTGGGTCTTGAATATCTCCAGAGAGGGAGACTCCACAGCCCCCTGGGCAGCCTGTTCCAGGCTTCTGTCACACTCAGAGGGAAAAAATTCTTCCTCCTGTTTCCATGGCACTTCCTCTGCCTCAGCTTCCACCACTGCCCCTTGTGCTGGCATTGGGCATCCCCCAGCAGAGCCTGGCTCCAGCCTCTGGGCACTCACCCTGCACATCTTTAGCAGCATGAATGAGGTCTCCTCTCAGGCCCCTCTGCTCCAAGCTAAAGAGCCCTCAGCCCTTGGCAGGAACTCTGCCCATCAGCTTCACCCTGCTAGAAGCAGCCCCTGGCTGTGCAAAGCTGCCCTGAGCTGCAGAAGTGCCTGAGCTGAGCAGAGCCTGAGCTGGGAAGTGCCAGCACCGAGCAGAATCCGTTCTGCTCTAGCTCACAGCAGGACACTTGAGCAGAGCTTGCTGTGACAGCTTTAAGCATCTCAGTCTTAGCTTCTGATCTCAGCAGGTTGGGATTTTTGGTTGGTTGGGTTTGGGTTGGGGGCTGGGGGATCGGGTTGGTTGGTTGGTTTGCTTTCCCTGTTTGTTTTGTGGGCTCTTCTTTGGTTGGTTGGGAGCTTTTTGGTTTGGTTGTGGTGGTGGTTGGGGTTTGTTTTGCTTGGGGTTATTTTTTGTTTGGGTTTTTGTTTGTCTGAGGAGGTTTGGGTTGTTGTGGTTGGTTGGCTAGGTTGGGGATTTGGGTTTGGTTTGGGGTTTTGTTTTGTCTTTCTTGGTTTGTTGTTGTGGAGGTTTTTCATTTGGGTTGACGTTGTGCTGCTGTTGGGTTTTTCCCTTCCACTTACCTGCTGCCTCTTGCCAGATATTCCAGCTGCAGGTAAGGAGACCAGGGCTTGCCTTTGCCATTGCTTGTAAACAGCATGCACTGGCTCACCCTTCCTACCTGGAGTCTCCTGGTGCCACTCCAAGACCAGCTAATAATTAATCAGAAGTGCACCTTGTGGTAACATTAACAGATGGCCCATCAGAGGCTCTGATTTGCCTCCACACATTAATCATTTGTGTTCCTTTGCCCAGTCCAGCTGGCTCTGCTGAAGATGGGTGTGGTGCTTCTCCTGCTCTTGGTGTCCAGCAGCACCAGCAGCATCAGCAGTGCTGAGCCAGAGCAGACTGTGCCAAGGCGGGAGCCGCGGCGGCTGTCGTGTGTGCGATGCTGTGGCCCTTCGGAGCAGCCTCTCTCCATCCTCTCCTCACGGCACACAAGGATGAGCAGTGACCCTGCCTACACTGCACCCAAAGTCCAACCCACTATAGACATCACCATCCTCAAAGGTGGGCAAAGAATCACAGGGGCACAGAATTGCCTGGTTGCAAAAGACCTTCAGATCATCGAGTCCAACCATAGCCTAATATCTCTCTGTACATAGCTGCTAGACCGTGGCCCTAAGCTCCTCATCTGAGCATCTTTTAAACCCCTCCAGGGATGGGGATTCCACCCTGGGCCATCTGGGCCAGGCCTTAACAGCCCTTTTGGGGAAGAAATTGTTCCTTGTATCCAACCTAAGCCCCTCTTGGTGCAACCTGAGGCCATTTCCTCTCATCCTATCACTCGTGTGCATCTCCTCACACCACTTGATCTACACCTTCACTTGATCTGCCCCAAAAAGAAGGGACATGACACAAGCTGTAAATGTGAGAAGAGTTGCCCAAAAGGCTCTGATCCATCCCAAACCAGAACCACTGGAAGCTCAAGTTAGGTCACACAAAAAGCCTAACCCAGATGTAGAAGTAATCAGAGAACTCCCAAATGGTAGAGTTAGCAGGACTGATGCTCACTTTCCCCACTGCACATTGTTTTGTCTCACCAGGGCAGGCATCAAAAGCTGAGCAACATAATAGATGAGAGTTTCCAGGAGTCCTGTGGCCAAACCCAGCCTCCTCTCCCAGCCTCAAACCAGACCTCAGCAAAATCAGCAATTTTCCTTGCCCTAAGAGCTGCCCAGCTGGGCTGGGTTGATGGACACTGGATTTGTGTCACAAGCCTGGTCAGGCCATGGAGTTCCTGGACACTGAACATTGCCACCACACAGCCAGTGGAGCCAAGCTTTCACCTGGCATCTTTACCCCTCTGGAACTAGGAAGCTGCTGGGGTTCCACCAATGCTCCCAGGTGCCCCTGCTGGGAAAACAGGGTTTGAGCAGCTGCTCTGCTGCTTGTCTCCACAAAGTCTCTCTTTGCTGGTCCCTCACCATCCCTGGAGGTATTTAAAAGACACAGAGATGTGGAGTTGAGGGCTATGATTTAGCAACAGCCTTGGCAGAGTTAGACAAAGGTTGGACTTCATGACCTTAAAAGTGCTTTCCAACACAAACAATTAGATGATTCCAGGATGTGTCTGCAGCTCAGGCTTCATGAACTTGTGTTTGACAAGGTTTTGCTTTATGGATATCAGGAACAAGTTCTTCATTGTGAGGGTGGTGGAACACTGGAACAGGTGGCCCAGGGAGGTGGTTGAGGTCCCTTCCCTGGAGATATTCAAAGTAAGACTCAACAAGGCCCTGGGCAACCTGATCTAGCTGTGAATGTCCCTGCTGACTGCAGGAAGGTTGGACTGGGTGAGCTTTGGAGGTCCCTTCTGGCTTGGACCTTTCTATGATTCTATGGTTCTGCGGTTCTATGGCTCTGTGGTTCTGTAGTTCTGTGGCCCTCTGATTCTATGGCTCTGTGGTTGTGTGATTTTGTGATTCTGTGGCTCTATGGTTCTATGGCTCTGTGGTTCTATGGCTCTGTGATTCTGTGGTTCTATGGCTCTGTGGCTCTGTGGTTCTACGGCTCTGTTACTCTGTGGTTCTATGGCTCTGTGGTTCTATGGCTCTGTGGCTCTGTGATTCTGTGGTTCTATGGCTCTGTGGTTCTATGGCTCTGTGGCTCTGTGATTCTGTGGTTCTATGGCTCTGTGGCTCTGTGGTTCTACGGCTCTGTTACTCTGTGGTTCTATGGCTCTGTGGTTCTATGGCTCTGTCTGCTCTGTGATTCTGTGGTTCTATGGCTCTGTTGCTCTGTGGTTCTATGGCTCTATGGTTCTATGGCTCTGTGGTTCTATGGCTCTATGGCTCTGTGGTTCTGTGGCTCTGTGGTTCTGTGATTCTATGGCTCTGTGGTTCTATGCTCGCAGGTGAGAAGGGTGAGATGGGAGAGAGAGGCTACCCTGGAGCAGTTGGGAAGGAAGGAGAGAGAGGGCTTCGTGGCTTTAACGGGCGGAAGGGCCAGAAGGGGCAGCCTGGCCCCCAGGGCCACTCCTGCAAGCAGCTCTACGCTGCCTTCTCGGTGGGCCGCAGGAAGCCTCTTCACAGCTCAGACTACTTCCAGCACCTCACCTTCGACACGGAGCTGGTGAACCTCTACAAGCACTTCAACATGTTCTCGGGGAAGTTCTTCTGCTACGTGGCAGGAATCTACTACTTCAGCCTCAATGTCCACACCTGGAACTTCAAGGAGACCTACCTGCACCTGATGAAGAACGAGAAGGAGGTGGCCATCCTCTACGCCCAGCCCAGCGATCGGAGCATCATGCAGAGCCAGAGCCTGATGCTGGACCTGCAGGAAGGGGAGGAGGTCTGGGTGAGGATGTTCAAGAGGGAGAGAGAAAATGCCATCTACAGTGAGGAGTCTGATGTCTACATCATCTTCAATGGCCATTTAATCAAGCCAGCCATAGAGTAACCGTTCCTCAGCTTTAGGCTCAGAGCTATGGTAGATACCCTTAGTTGCCCAAAAAGCTCTAATCCATCCCAAACCAGAACCATTGGAGGCTCAAGTGAAGAGCTGGCAAAAGGCTCTGATCCATCCCAAACCAGAACCATTGGAGGCTCAAGTGAAGAGCTGGCAAAAGGCTCTGATCCATCCCAAACCAGAACCATTGGAGGCTCAAGTGAAGAGCTGGCAAAAGGCTCTGATCCATCCCAAACCAGAACCATTGGAGGCTCAAGTGAAGAGCTGGCAAAAGGCTCTGATCCATCCCAAACCAGAACCATTGGAGGCTCAAATGAAGAGCTGGCAAAAGGCTCTGATCCATCCCAAACCAGAACCATTGGAGGCTCAAGTGAAGAGCTGGCAATAGGCTCTGATCCATCCCAAACCAGAACCATTGGAGGCTCAAGTGAAGAGCTGGCAAAAGGCTCTGATCCATCCCAAACCAGAACCATTGGAGGCTCAAATGAAGAGCTGGCAAAAGGCTCTGATCCATCCCAAACCAGAACCATTGGAGGCTCAAGTGAAGAGCTGGCAAAAGGCTCTGATCCATCCCAAACCAGAACCATTGGAGGCTCAAGTGAAGAGCTGGCAAAAGGCTCTGATCCATCCCAAACCAGAACCATTGGAGGCTCAAGTGAAGAGTTGGCAAAAAGCTCTGATCCATCCCAAACCAGAACCACTGGAGGCTCAAGTTAGGTCACACACACATAAAATAAAAGCAAAGCACACACCTAGTTCCACTTGGAAGGATTCCAGACCTTCTGGGCTACTTATATTGTCTGTCCCTGCCAAGGACACCTCTGTGGGTGGAGGTGACTGTTCCAAGGTGATGCAAGCTCCTCAAGCCCTGAGAAGGCTTCATCCCTTACGTGCCCTGGAGAAAGCCCACACAGAGGGCTCCAACTCTGCACCCTGTGTGCATCCCCAGTAATACCCCTAGAGAGCTTCCTAAGTTGGCAGCAAAATTTTAACTGCTTGATCCTGCCTTAGAGAAGACCTTTTATTTACAGCCAAAGATCATCTTCAGATGCAAGGTTTTTTTGGGTGCTAGCTAAGGAATATTACTCCTGCAGCAATACTTGGGTATCTTTGCAGTGTGCACTGTTGCTGAGGAGAGCCCATGCCCACCAGCAGCTTCCCCAGGTCTGAAGCACTCAGGTAGACAAGAACCCAGCAGGGCTAACATTTTGCACAACACATCCAGCATACATTACATTTTTGTTGTGTTCCATTTCATGTAATCTTAGAATCATGGAATCCCAGCTTAGGGCATTCTGAGAGCACAGTGCCGGCATTAGATAAGGACAGGGACCTGATGGAGCAGGTAAAGAGGAGGGACACACCTGGAGCACCTCTGCTCCAAGGCCAGGCTGAGGGAGCTGGGGGTGTGCAGCCTGGAGGAGAGAAGGCTCCAGGCAGACCTCACAGCAGCCCGCCAGCACCTGAAGGGCTCCAGGAAGGCTGCAGAGGGACTGTTCCCAGAGGGCTGCAGGGACAGGAGCAGAGGCAAGGGTTTGAAATGAGAGCAGAGCAGGTTGGGATTGGGTGTGAGGAACAAGTTCTGCAGCAGGAGGCTGCCGGAACACTGCAGCAGGTTGCCCAGGGAGGGAGTTGAAAAGCCTGGAGCTCTTCAAGGTGAGGCTGGACAGGGCTCTGAGCAACCTGATCTAGGGGAGGATGTCCCTGCTGCCTGCAGGCAGGTTGCAGTAGATGACCTTTGGAGGTTCCTTCTAACCCAAACCATTCTATGGTTCTGTGATACCTTCTGGTGGAATCTGTCCCTGCCTGTGGTGGGGAGATTGGGACTAGATACCTTTGAAGTCCTTTCTAATGCAAACAATGATTTTACATGGATTTGGCAAAGCTTTTCCAAAGGCACGTGGTCTTGAGCTGAGCTGTAGCCACAGGCTATAACTTTGCTTGACTGCTGTGCTGCTGGAACTACTTGTCCCAGGAGAACATCCACCTTGGCTGGGACTGCTCATTACCATCTAAAGAATTACTGACATGAGACATGAAAGGTACAAGCAGCAGCAGCAAGAAGCAGCATTCTGCCCAGTGCTCCCTTGCCCATTCTCCCAGGCTCCATTTGTATGAAGGATGCATCAAAAGTTCTTCCTAGACAAAGTGCTTCACTGCTGTACCTCACCTCCCCCCAGCTGTTGGAAAAGTAGCTGAAATAAAGAGATTGCTTTGAGTGTCCAGGTTGTGTTTGTCTTATCTCCATATCCCTTTTTCACAGCATACAGTTGAAAACCTGAACATCCAGTCCCGTGCAACCCTCCCAGGTGGCACTTCTGCTTACTTTCACACCAAAGGACTCCAGAAATTGGACTGACACCAACTCGTTTTCCCTTGCAGAGCCATCACCAAGTAGCAGGATGGGGAGACAGAGAAGTTAATGATCCCTTGCTGTAAAATAAAGAGCTATCACAACCTTTGTGGAGAGAGGAACTTTTACAGTCTGCCTGCAAAGTAAACCTGTGATGAAAACAGGTCTACAAGCCTTCAGTCATCTCATCTGCTCCTGCTTCCATCACAGTCTGCCAACCTGAAAAGAAAGAGTAGGAAACTTGGCTAGCTTTAAAAACCACTTCCAAGGGAAGGTTGTGCAGATCCTCCACTGACCTGCTCTCAGCTGTCCCAGCTGCTTCAGCATTTCCTTCTCAAAAGACCTTCCTAACCACCTCTTCCCATCAGGCTGATGGTGAAACCGCTGGTGGCTGCAGTGTTTATCCGCAGCACATCACTTCAGCATGGAGAGCACCAGCAGGGAGGTGCCAGCCCTCAGCGACCAAGCAGAAACCTTCCCCCTGCAGTGGCCTCAGTGAAGTCATTTGCAGGCCACTTTTCCCAGCCACATGTCATATTTAAGAGCTCTAAACCTTTCCCACCCTCTCTTTTTTTGGTCCCTAGTTTTGAATCATTCCCCACCCAGACCCAGAAATTCCTACTCTGGCTTTAGGGTACTGTTGGTGGTGGACCTCATGATATGCCTGTGGTGGAGCAGGGGTTATACACCGAGGGTGATGTCTTCACATTCCTCACACAGTGAGTAGTTTCCCCACAGCTTTGGCTCACTCTGCAGTTCACTGCTCTGACTCTAACCGAAATGGAAAAAAACACCCATAAAGTATATGAGGCAGCCCTTGTCCTGGCCAGCTGGAGTTATTGACAGACACACCAAAACCCACCCCAAATGTGTTTATGATGACCCTGCACTGATTTTGGAAGAGTTACTTCCTACCAGGAAGCAAACTAAATGCCATCCATCCACCCACATCACTCTGTGTGTCTACGTCCATAACACCCAGACAGGCACTTGGAGACTCTGACAGCATTGAGACATCCAAAGTGCTCATGACTGATGCCCCAGTGGCATAAACAGTTCAATCACCAAAGCCACACAGGGTTCGGGTGCAGAATAACCTTTTGAATAATGAAAATAGGCCACCCTGCTGCCTGCACGAGGCAGTTCAGCCATTCAGAGCACCCAAGAATTCAATTCTTTGGGAGGGCAGAAATGGAGATACCTGAAAAGTATCTGCAGGAGGCTACAAGAAAGCTGGGGAGGGGCTTTTGAGAGTGTCAGGGAGTGATAGGACTAGGGGGGATGGAGAAAAACTAGAAGTGGGGAGATTCAGACTGGATGTTAGGAAGAAGTTGTTCCCCAGGAGGGTGGTGAGAGCCTGGCACAGGCTGCCCAGGGAGGTGGTGGAAGCCTCCTGCCTGGAGGTGTTTGCAGCCAGGCTGGATGTGGCTGTGAGCAGCCTGCTGTGGTGTGAGGTGTCCCTGGCCATGGCAGGGGGTTGGAACTGGCTGATCCTTGAGGTCCCTTCCAGCCCTGACAGCTCTGTGATTCTTCAAAGCTTACTGTACAGAGACATTCCTGCTGCCACGTTTCAGATGCAGACATCAAGTGGTTTGTTGGGGTTTCCCCCCCCCTACTTCAAGCACTGGGAAGTTCATCTCTGATCAGAGAGGTTTATGGAGCCAAATCCAAAGCACAAATATTTGAGATTGACTTAGAGGGAGCCTGCCAAGGCCTCTCTTAGAGGAATAAAATCTAAATCCTTCCCTTTCCCCCCACCTTCTTCCAGCAATATGAGAACCAAGCATTGAAGAAACCCCAACAAACACCTTGCACTTGCAAGCCTAAAGCCACCCCCAGAAGCATCTAACTTCCAATAACTTCTTTTCCTCAGGAGCTAAAAATAGTTTAGATTTTCCTCCCCCTTCCTTCCCCTCCCCTTTTCCTGGAGGAGAATTTAGGGATTGGTGCTTGGACTCCTCCTTGTATGGAGAAGCAGCAAATTGCTTGGAGCCCACCCGAGTCTGCGTTAACAAGGTGCAGGGTTCTACCAGGCAGCAGTAAAGGCAGGGGGGAAAGCTTCTGGGCTTGCTGGAAGAGGTGAGGTTTGTGTAGCTTCAGATGAGTGAAGTGCTGGAGAGAAGTTACAGATGTTCTTTACTTGGTTTTTAATAGAGTCTTATGTTTAATTGTGTTTTAAGTGTGCTTACACCTTCTGGCCTGGTCAAGCATTGGAACAGGATGCTTGGGGAAGTGCTGGAGCCACCGTCCCCGGAGGTGTTTAAAAGCCAGCTCAGCACGGAGCAGAAGTGGGCTTTGGTTTAGTGGTCTTGGTAGTGTCGGGTTGCTGCTGTTCTGGCAGGTTCTTTACTGACCTAGAAGATCTTGCCTTTAAAGAATGGAGTGCTAAATCATGCTGTAATTACTCCACAATACTCTCCTGAAAGAGCTGTTTAAGGGTTTATAATCCTGGCTGTGTGCTGCTTAATGGCTCTTGCAGCGCTGTTAGAGCTCATTGCAGTTGGCAGGGCTGGTGGCTGGCTTGGTGCTTGATGCCAAAGGGAAACTAAACCCTCTGTGTGCTCCCTGTTTTCTCTCCTCGTTTTTCTGCTCCCTCAGGCTTGCTTTGCTCAACCCCTCCTGTGCTCTCTGCTGCCAGTCTCCTCCAGGCTGATTAAACTTCTGAACTTGCTCACTGGCTCTCTCAGGCGGTTCTGGTGAGCTGCAAAATAAAAGTCATCTTCAAGAGGGCTCTTCTAGCACCTTCTGACTCTCAGTGAAAAGAGCAGCAGGTGAAGATTAGGTCTTCGTCTTGCTGCAGGCTTAGTGGTGAAGCTGAAATGCAGTTAATTGCCTTGCTTGCACCCCTGTGATGGTGATGAGGACTTAAAACCATGCGAGAAGAGGGCCTGGGAGGACTGGCACTGTACCCTGAGCTAACCACTAAAGCAGCCTGGCTCCTGTGCTCTCTCCTTCTCACCATTTGTTTCTGCCACCCAGCAGAGAGGACAACCTTGTCCTGCTGCTTTACAGCAGCTGGCAGAGCCAGGATTTCAGGTTGCTAAGGCCGAAATCTTGCTCCGCTCAGTCTTTCAACTGTGCTCTTCAAAGGTAGCCCAGCTCCCTGGTTGGATGTCAGCCTGCAGTAACAAACCATCCCTTAGTGAGTGCTGCAGTCACAGTTCTGGCTCATCATGAGCTTAGCACGGGCTGTGATATTCATAGATTCATAGAACAGAGATGGTGTGAATCAGGCTTTTGTCAGCCAAAAGAGGCTGATAAAAACCCTGCTCTGCCGAAGTTAACTCAGAATATTAAGTTCCCCTCAGCTTTAGCTCTGGGCATGTTTGGTTTTTTGCCCTGCCTCAAAATATTCAGACTGGGACCTGCCAACCAATCCTGCTTTCCCCTGGAGATAGTTGGTGTTGCTCCTTTGATCCCTTGTTGGGCAGGCTGGGATGGGCTGTGCTTACAAACCTGCCTGGGCATTAAGCAGGCTGCCCTGAGGATGTGCTGGAGGCTTTTGGAACTCTGGCTACTCTCATCCCTTTTGAAACCACTTTTCAGATACCCAAGCCTTAAAAAAAAACCCAAACCTAAAAAACAGCAACAACAACAACAAAAACCCTCCTAAGCACACCTGGGAATGGGAGAACATCGGGTTTTAAGCTGAAAAAAAGGAAGATTTAGACTAGATGGAAGAGATTTTTGTTTTGGTTTGGTTTTTCACACTGGGAGTGGTGAGATGCTGGCCCAGGGTGCCCTGAGTGGTGGGAGATGACCTAAACCTGAAGATGTTCGAGGTCAGCTTGGACAGGGCTGTGAGCAACCTGCTCCAGTTGAAGATGACTCTACTGACTGCAAGGGGAGGGTTGGATTAGATGACCTTTAGAGGTCCCGTCCAACCCCCAAATCCTAAGAGTCTGTGCCATGGGTGTGAGCTGCAGGGGTGCATCTCCTCCACCAGCTGATGCTGAGCCGTGAGTGGATTCGGCAACATTGCAAACAGGTTTCGCCCTGCTGCATCCTGCCTGCGCTGCTCGTGGCGCTCACCTCTCTGTGTCTCGGGGATGCTACGCTCTGTTCCATGGGAGAGATCCCACGGATCCTGCATTCCCGTCTTCCCGCAGTCCTTTTCGGGGTGGGGAGGCTGTCTCTGCTGAGGTTTGGTCCTCCTTTGCTTTCTGAAAGGCTGCCTCTTTGCGGGTCAGAGTAAGAACAAAAGGAGACTCTGCCTTCCAGCGAGCTGCTTTCTTCCTCTCAATAAGGAAACTTTCATTTTACAACAGGAACAGGCAGATAACATCAATGCAGATAAGGAAACCAGGCAACAAATCAAGCTAATGGTTTGCGTTTGAATGGGTTGAATGGGACTTAATGATTCTGGCAAGGAGCTATTCACTGACAAAGATCTGAAGTAGCAGATAAAATGCCGCAGATAGAATAGGAAAGTGTTAAAACAAACAGAAAGCACTTACAAGCCAGGGAGCAATACAGAGCTAAAAGGTTGAAGACTTTGGCCCACACAGGCTGTGCAGACACAGACCGTTTCCCCACCCTCACCTTTTACTCTGCTTGGGTAGGAGGCTGGGAGTGGCATTGCCCAAACCACCAGCAGCCAGGGATGGCCCAGGCCGGGCTGGGGAACCTCACACCAGGCTCTCCTCCCTGAGTTCCTCAGGCAGAGGTGGGACACTGCTGGGAGTTCTACAGAATCCCAGCACGGTGAGGGTTGGAAGGGACCTCTGGGGATCACCCAGTCCAAGCCCTGCTCCAGCAGGGCACCCACAGCAGCTTGGCCGGGAGCACAATGCCCAGCAGGCATTGGAAGCTCTCCAGAGAAAGAGACTCCACAACCTCTCTGGGCAGCTGGCTTCAGCAGTCTCAAAGAATATTTTCCCTTCCCTCTTCTTGCTCCACTCTCTGTATGGTGTCTGTCTTGGCCAAAGCCTGGGGAGAGGTTTCTCCACAAAGATTCTCTTGCAAAGATGCAAGCCGCAGCACCTGGGAATTGCAGAGCTGTGTCGCTCTGTGCCGTTGTGTGCTGCCTGGCTGCTCAGCACCTTCCCTTTCCCAAGTGTTGTGAGATTTTACAGACTTTCTCCCTAACCAGCTCTTCAGTTAGAAGTCCTTGGGTAAAAAAGTTCACACGGAGTGACTACAATGAGACAGGCTGCACCTGACGATCTCCAGAGGTCCCTTCCAACCCCTACCACTCCATGATTCTACCTTCACACGAGGGAAGTTCGAAGCTGGCAATTTGTGTCCTCACAGTGCTGGATTTGGACACAACAGAAGCCTGGGCAGATCTTTATCCCCTCTGCCAGCAGGTCAGGGACTGGCAAACAGAGAGGGTGAGCTCATGGAATCCTTTTGATGCTGTGGTGATGAGGACTTTACTGCCCCTCTCCCAAACCAGCAGATGTTTGGGGTTGTTTTTGACAGCATCTGCACTTCATGTTCCAGCCCAAAGCTGCAGCAGAGGATCTGGGAAGCTGGACAATTGCTGCCATACATTGGGCACGACAAGCTAATGCTATTTGCAACTCCTTTCTTCCAGGGAAAATTGCATTAGTGCCAGCTCACAAAGGAATGGCTTCCTCCTTTGGTCATGGATGGAGCAGACACCTCCTGTTGGCTCAGGGATTGATAGGGACAGGCTGAAAGGGTTTGGGTTGTTCACTCTGTGGAATGGAAGACTCTGGCAAGACCTTGTGACCTCCCAGTACTTAAAGGGGATGACCAGAAAGCTGGGGACAGACTTTTTAGCAGGGCCTGTTGTGAAAGGACAAAGGGTGATGATTTAAACTGAAAGAAGAAGATTCGGACTGGAGAAGAAATGTTTTTACACTGAGGGTGGTGGGGCCCTCTAGGTAGCCCAGAGAGGTGGGAGCTGCCCCATCACTGGAACCACCCCAGGTCAGGTTGTCTGGGGCTCTGAGCAGCCTGCTCTGGTGGGGGATGTCCCTGCTGGCCGTGGGGTGTTTGGACTCGATGGTCTTCAAAGGTTCCCTCCAACCCAAACCGTTCTGCAATTCTGTGAATGCTGCAGTGTGATCAAGTTGCAGATCTCCCCCTGCCTTTTTCCTCTGAAAGGCCTGTTAAGGAGCAGATTTTCTGGTGCAGGAGCCAGAAGAGTTGCCTCTGGATTTGGGGTTTTCCTGCTGATGCAAAGTGGCAGCACCGCTGGCTGCCTGCGTGTGCCGGGGAATCACAGCCTCCTCCTTCCAGGCACGGCAGAACACACACCGACTGCTCCACAAGGTCATCCCTCCCCCTGTTTCTCTGTGCTTTTCAACCATTTTAAGGCAGAATCCTGACTCCTGCTGATTGAAAAGGTACCTGCAGAGTGAAGTGCAAACCACACGCTGCTGTGTGCACCTTGGACAGCAGGTTTAGACGAGCATCCAAGTTGCGGCACAGGCTCTGCCAGGCTTATCTGTGCTGCCTGGATCCCCTGATCACAGTTTATCTGAAGTGGCCTGGGCAGGAGATCCTTTAAATGCTGATTTCCAGAAAGCTTCTGCAAAATACAGAATAGAGAATGAACCAGGTTGGAAAAGACCTTTGAGATCATCAAGTCCAACCCAACACCATTGAAGCACTGAGTGCCTCATTCAGGCTCTTTTTAAACACTTCCAGGGCTGGTGACTCCACCACCTCCCTGGGCAGCACATTCCAATGGCCAAATAAGGGACATGGTTTAGCTCCAGACTTGGTAGTTAGATGATGGTTGGACTCAATGATCTTGGAAGCCTTTTCCAAGCAAAACAAGTCTATGATTCTGTAAGTCCAAGATTTTGAGGTTTTTCCTTCTTGTCCTGGGTCAAATCAAAGAGGGGAAAAGCTCAGAAAATCCTCCAGAAGGGAAGAAAATGCCAAGAATGTCAAACCTCAGCAAAACAAAAGCAGCTTTGCAAGCAAACCACTGGGAGCAAACAGGTTCTGGCCCTGAAACTCGCCCTGCTCCATAGCAAATGGTCCCTCAGACTCCACAGTAACGGCAGTGGTTCCCCAGGGGGAGGAACGAGCTGAGAGCAGCACAACACTGCTGTGGTGGTGCTCCCTGCGTGCAAGATTTGTTGTCTGCTATTTTTAGGAGCTAACAAAACACCAGAGGAGCTGCTGGGGTGGGTGATGTGGATGCCAGCTCCTCCTTGCTCTCTGCTTCCGTGCTTCCTGCGCCCCTTTGGCAGCGGTTCTGCAGTCTTGGCTTTATGAAATGATGCAGGGAAAGGGTGAGCTTTGCTGCTCTCCTGGGAACGGAAACACGGAGCTGGGAGGAGGATGTAAAGCAGGGAACACGGGAAAACCTACCAGGCACATTTAATTTGGGGTGCTGCAACAACCACGTTGAAGTCCTAGAGGTTTCTGGTACAGCCTTAGCTCCGAGTGGGTGTGACTTCAGTTGCTCTGTGCCATGCTAAAAGTGGGACAATTAAAATAGACCTAAGCAGCTAATGTATTAAATTAGTTCACTAAGGAACAGAATTGCTCTGAGGGCTCCAACTGGAAGTGGATTAAGAATGGGTGTTGATGCACTCAGAATCTTGGCCAGGACTAGGACAAGAGCAAACAGCCTCAAGTTGCACCAGGGGAGGTTTAGGTCAGAAATGAGGAACAGCTTATTCCCTGAAAGGGTTTATCAAGGCCTGGCCCAGGCTGCCCAAGGCAGTGGTGGAGTCCCCAGCCCTGGAGGGGTTTCAAAGCTGTGTAGCTGTGGTGCTGGGGGCCATGGCTTGGTGGTGACCTGGCAGTGCTGGGCTAGCAGCTGGACTTGATGATCTTCAAGGTCTCTTCCAGCCATAATGATTTTCTGTTTCTGTGACTCCTTCCCAGCCCTGCTCCCATTTGTGGAGGCTGAAGGAATGCCTGGTGCAGGTTACACAGCTAAAATACATGGAAAAGTTGTGACTCAGCCCAATCTAATCCCCAGTCATCCCCCTTGGGGTACCTCTGAGACCAGAATGAAGTCAAAGCAAGCAGATAGTGAGAACCTGGATTGAATTTAACCAATTCCTGGAGCTGGCACTGCCTGCACTGCTCAGACCTGGCCCCTTCTTGGAGATGAATGATTCAAGTTGCTGTGTGCTGGGGATTTCAGGTACTTGGGGACAGATCTGCTGATGGCTTCACATTAGCAAATGTTCCATCCCCCGGGGCTCTGCTGTGCCTGCATGTAGTGCTCGGCATCTCCCAGTGCCAGGGTGTTTCACCTTAGATGAGTCCGAAGTGGAGCAAGCAATGTTTATTTGGAATATTAAACTCGTCTAATTGAGTCTCTCTGCTCATTAAGAGCACCAGTTACAGTTTATCAGCCACCAACCTGCTAACTGCATTCACTTAATTGCTGCTGATGTCATTTATTAGGGGCTTTGGGGAAGAAAGCTGTGGGTGTTCAGAGCTGACAGATGCCATGGACTGCAACCCAAAAAGCTCCATCACCACTGGGGATTTGGGCTGGAGGGTAGGAAGGAATTCTTCCCAGTGAGGGTGGGGAGACACTGGAACAGGTTGCCCAGGGAGGCTGTGGATGACTCCTCCATGGAGGTGTTCAAAGCCTGGCTGGACAGTCTGGTCTAGTGGAAGGTGTCCTTGCCCACGACAGGGGCGTTGGAACTGGATGGTCTTGAAGGTCCTTTCCAACCCAAACAATTCTATGCCCACTAAAGCTCTAGGCAAAGCAGTTCTCCCACTTTGTGGTCTCCAAAACTCCTCTGCCTGTGCAAAACCATTTTGGCTCCTGGCACTTTCTGCCTTCCTGGATTACTGAAAGTCAGTCTGCAGGACCTCAGAACAGCCCTGGAGCAGGCAGGCTAAAAACCAACCAGGTGATCTGTCCCCAAAATCAGCAGCAGCTCAGGCATTCCTCCTGTTGTGCTGTGGCCTCTTCACCTCTGGCAGGAGCTGATGTCTCAAGGCTGCTCCTCTGATGCAGAGTTAACAAAGCTGTGATGATGCTGGAGGCTGAACCTGCAACCCTGCTCAGCTCCTGCATTGCTGCACGGACTCCTGGCCTGTCCCTTTGACAGAGCAGTGAAAGGCAAAACACCAGCTGCTTTCATGATTAGGTGGCACTCATCAGGGCCAGGATGGCTTTGCAGCTCCAGGGCTAAGGTCTTCAAAATGCAGAAAGAGCCACAGCACTTCCCTTAAAACTCCCCAAATGCTTTTAGCTTCCCAGTGAACTGGATAAAACACTGATCCACAATGATTAATGACTCAGATGGCTTCCTGCTATTACTGAAGTTAATTGCAGGATTCATCTCCACCTGCCTGGGATTGGGTTTGGATCCTTGGGAAGCGTCCTCTAATCCCTTGAGGTGTCCTCTGGTCTCTTGTCTCCAGCTGCTGGGTTGCAGTCTCAGCCAGTTGCTGAGTAAAAAGGAGTTTGTGTGTTCAGGATGTGTCCAACCCAGCAGAGCACCACTGCTGCCCAGTGACCCAGGCCTGATGCAAAGAGCTAGATGGAAAAAGCCCTCAGCACTGGAGGTGTGATGGCACATCACAAGCCAGGGAGCAAAGTGGTGCTGTCTCAGCCTTGTGCTGGGCTGAGGGCTTCTCTCAGGGGTCTGCAGCTCGCTGTGACTGTCCTTAGCTGGGAATGGCACTCGTTAAATTGTCACTGCCACAGACCTCTGCTTTCACTTCCTTCTGAAACTCCATTTGGCAGGAAAAGCACAAGGGCAAGGCTGTGTGTGCAGGCTCCTGCGGTGCTCCTCACCTTGATGCTTACACCCCTCAGAACTTGGCAAGCTTTAGTCTTGGTTGTTATTCTGACTGTGGTGCAGCCAAGCAGGACACAACGCCTCGGTTAAAAGGATGCTTTGTCACCAAAGAGGCTCCACTGATTTACTGCTGAAAATGCCAACCAGAAGGGGTTTGAATGGGGACATTCACAATGGAATTCCTGCTGCCCCCTCTCCCACTCACTGAATGGACTCTGTGAATGGCCTAAAGCCATTTGGCTAATCCCAGCTGAGCACCAAGCAGGTTATGCTTGGGTTAGTAGTCACGAGGTGTAGGGTGACAGGTTGGACTTGATGATCTTTGAGGTCTTTTCCAACCTTACTGAGTCTATGATTCTATTCTATGACTATTCCTGATGCTGATTTGAGCCCCAGTGAGAAGCTCAGGGCTGTGCTGAGCTGTCCCAAACCTCGAGAGACATCACAAAACCAGATCAGAGCAACTCCTACCTAAATATCCCACAACCTGCATCTTTGCTTTCTCTTTCTTTTTCATATGAAAGATCAAATAACTGCTATCTGCTGGAAGATTGCCCATGAAATGGGGACATCCTTACGATCTGAAGCCCACTGCTGGACCACCAGCACCCTCCAGCATGGGCGAGCTGAGCTGCCCCTCTGCCCAGCATGGTTTGGGTGGCACACAGGTGCCCTAAACCACCGGTGAGGGTCAGCTGCGTGCCCTGCTCTGTCCCAGCAGGCTGGATTTAAGCTTCTCAGCTGTGTGATGTGCTGCTGAGTTACTCTTGATGCTTTACCATGATCAGCCTCCAGCTAGTATCTCTCCAGCCCCAGAGGGAATTGGAGAGCTGGCAATGCATGGCCAGAAGTCCTGAGGACATTGAGGGTTTCTCCCGTTGATGTGCAGCATGTGCTGTGCTCTGATGGGGTTTTAACATTTTAATTAGCTGATTAGGCTCGGCCTCAGCTTTCAGGTTGCACCTTTTAAGGGTTGGGTGGAGGAGGATGGTTGGAAAATGGGGGGCCGGGGGGGGTGTGGGGTGGGAAGAGGAAGAGAAACAGCTTTGAGAATGAGGCTTTTCAAACAGTTCCATTTTCCACCCTCCATTATTTTTTGTCTGCTCTCTGGAAATTGCAAATGCTCTCTGCTGAGTGCATCTCTGACAATGATGAACTGAACAGCATGGAGGTGTTTTAATATCTGACTGGAAACACTCTTGAGGGAGGCACAAAGGATGAAATCCACCCCCGTGCAGCCAGCCAGCACCAGGTCTGTCACTGGGAGGTGTAAGTGGTTCAGAGGCTTCACTCTGACCATTAACACAGCAGTGAATTTCACCTAAATGAACTACCTCAAGTTGTCTGAGATGGAATTCATGCTGGTATCAGGCTGGCTACTGGCAGTGCAAAACCTGGATGAGGATCGTGGACTGGGAGGGAGGGTTGGTGCTGCCCTGCCTGTAAACCTATCCATTGAAGGGTGCAGAACCCCTTATTCCCAGATTCCCAGCATGGAGGGGGTTGGAAGGGACCTCTGGGGGTCTTCTGTTCCAACTCCCCTGCTAAAGCAGGGCACCCACAGCAGCTTGCCCAGGATCACGATGTCCAGCTGGATTTGAATCTCTCCGGAGAAAGACTCCACCACCTCTCTGGGCAGCCTGTTCCAGGGCTCCAGCATCCCTGAAGTTTATCCTTCCCTTTTCTTGCTCCACATTTCTTATGTTCAGGTGGAAGCTCCTGGGCTCCAGTTTGTGCCCATTGCCCTTCTCTTGCTGCTGTGCACCACTCGCCCCAGCCTCTTGCCCCCAGCCTTTGGCTCTTGCTGAGCATTGCTCAGCTCCCCTCTGGGGCTGCTCTTCTGCAGGCTCTCAGCCCCAGGGCTCTCAGCCTTTGCTGCTCCCAGAGCTGCTCCAGGCCCCTCAGCAGCTTTGTAGCCTTCAGTGGACTCTCTCCAGTAGTTCCCTGTCTCTCTTGAACTGGGGAGCCCAGGACTGGACACAGTACTCTGGTTGTGACCTCCCTCAGGCACAGCAGAGAGGGAGAAGATCCTCCCTTCATCTGTTGGTCAAACTCTTCAACTCGCACTGCTTGGCTTGTTCTGGGTGTTCCAGCTGAGCTCCACATCCATATGATGGCTACATCAGGTCAGAAATGCAAGGGAAGTGGATTTCCCCCAAAAGATTTTCTTACAAGTGTTGGAGAAATCCAAACACAGCTTGGTGAGATGAATTTATTCCATGCAAATGGCACTTCACTGATTCCTGCCTGGAGTAGTCAGGCAGATGAATGCCAGCAACTCAAATATTTGCATGGCTGAGGTGTGAGGCCCCTCAGACCTCTGTCTGTCACCTGGCATATGGGACTGGCTTCACACGTGTGGCTCCAGAAAGAGAAGGCAGCCTGTGGTGTGAGGTGCAAAAGGGAAAGCAGAATGATCAAATTAATTCTGGGAGCTGCACAATTAATTTCCCCTGCCCATGGGAGCTGCTGTCATCACATCCATTAGGAGCCAGCAGCTCTCCTCGTGACATGGTGCTGCTCCAGCTTGTCCCACCTGTCTTTGTTCTGCTGCTTTGGTGCAGCAGTCCTGCAGAGGAGCTGGGCTGTGACACGAGTGATCTGTCCTGTTGTGCAGAGCTGCTGCAGCTCCCAAGTGTGAGTGATGGCCAGGGCTGATGTGTGTCAGCCTGAGACGGTAGGAAGGATCATAAAATCCTGGGCTGGCACCTCTGGGGATCATCCAGGCCAACCCCCACCCTGATAAAGCAGGGCACCCACAGCAGCTTGCCCAGGATGGGCAGGGGGGTTGGAATCTCTCCAGACAAGGAGACTCCACAACCTCTCAAGTACTGTGCCCAGTTTTGGGCACTGCAGTATGAGTAAGACACTGAGGTGCTGGAGTGGGTACAGGGAAGGGCAACAAAGCTGGTGAGGGGTTTGGAAAGCATGAGGAGAGGCTGAGGGAGCTGGGGTTGTTTAGCTTGAAGAAGAGGAGGCTGAGAGAAGACCTTATTGCTCTCTACAGCTACCTGAAAGGAGGTTGGAGTGAGGCTGGTGTTGGCCTCTTCTCCAAAGTAACTAATGACAAGACGAGAGGTAATGGCCTCAAGTTGTGCCAGGGGTGCTTTAGGTTGGGGATTAGGAACAATTTCTTTGCTGCAAGAGTGGTCAGGGATTGGCTCAGGCTGCCCAGGGAGGTGGTGGTGGAGTCCCCTTCCCTGGAGGTGTTCAAGAAACCTGTGGATGTGGCACTTTGAGACATGGTCTAGTGTTCATCAAGGTGTTGAATAGGAAGTTGGACTTGACAATCATAAAGGCATCTTCCAACCCAAATGATTCTATAAACTGCAAAGGTTTGTCCTAGGAGATGGAGAGTAGGCAAAGGCAACAGCAGGACCCAGCTGATATTTGGGACAGCTCATTGCTTGAGGTCAGAAACCTGGATTGAGAGTTTAAAGGCTCAAGATAGAGATGCTAAGAGAGAAAGCAGAGAAAGCTTTCACCTTCAGTGACTTTTCAGGGAAAGATGAAGCGATGGAGAGGATTAAGTGCTATGAGATTCCAGCAGGAGAGGGAGGGAGCACAGAAAGCCCAGAGCATCATCCATCTCGTAGCAACAAAGCTGGAGTCAGATGGAGTTATTCCAACAGCACAAACATGTGCTGGAATAAATGTGGCCTGAAAACAAAAGGCAGGTTGTGGTGACCAGCTCAGACCATCTGAGTGAGTGAGATGCTGCAGCTGGGCCAGCAGGTCTAGGAATAAAACCCAGGAGTAACAGGCAGGTAGGAGGAGAAGGGCAAAGGCACCCCTTGAACATGCCAGGAACATGGCTTGGCAGCTTTGAAGGATGCTGCAGCATGGATCAAGGCTGTGCCAGGACCATGTGTCTCGGGAAGCAGTTGGATAACCCAGTCCCTGGGACCAGCAGCGTGAGGAACCTCAGGGAACAGAGATCTGGTTTTCACAGATGGTCTCTCAGTATTGTGCAAGTTCCAGGGAGGTTTGCATGGAGGCAGGCAGAAGCAAAATTGATGTAGGAAGTTAGGTTGTATTTAGCTGCATCTCAAAGAGGGAAGGAGTGAAAATACCATCCTTGAGTGTGCTCTTAGTCCAACGTGGATCCACCGCTGGATTTGGATACAGTTCTGCCTCAATTCTCCCATGTGCCTGGATACTGCATCCCTTGAAGAGATACCTACAAGAGAGAGGCTTCTCCAGCTGAGCTGCTGCTTCTGTTGCTTGAGCACCTGTACTGCAGCAAAAGCACTTTGCTCTCATGGAATTGTTTTGGTTGGAGAAGGTCTTTGAGCCTATCCATCCCAACCACTACCCCAGCACCGGCAGGGCGCCACCAAACCCTGCTCCTCAGCACCACATCCCCGCTGTTTGTAATCCCCTCCAGGGATGGGAACCCCAGCACTGCCCTGGGCAGCCTGGGCCAGGCCTTGACAGCCCTTCTGGGGAAAGAAACCGTTCCTCATGTCCAACCTGAACCTGCCCTTGGTGCAACTTGGTCCAGCAGTTGCAAATCTGTCTCTCTGTCGAGGAGGTCTGCACGAATCTCAATGAATATTCATTTCCACAGGGGGCTTGAACCAGAAATGGCAACAAGCAAACTCATTTTGCAGCCTTCTGAAGGTCAGATGGGCACAGGGCAGGGCAAGGTTTCCTTGACCTTTGTGTGCAGGTGGATGTTTGTTTTCAGCAGCCCACCAGGAGAGCTAACACTGGTAATGCTCCGATGAAACAAAGGGCTGACCAACAAAGGAGCGTTTAAAGCTGAATAGGAAGCGTCAACGTGAAGAATTGTCTGTCGAGGTATTAGAAATGTCAGTCAGTCCCCCAGGCTTAGTGACTGGCTTTGAAACGTGTAAAAAAAAACCCCAAGCACACTGTGCTGGGGAGTGTCACGTCTGTCTCCTGCTTTCTGGGAATGGCTGGCTGGGAGGACAGATTTTCATCTGAATTTGTCAGTCTTTGTCAAAGGCTGACATGTTTTGATGAAGTGTGTTCAAAGATGCTGTCAGCCTGCCTGGCTTCTCAAAACTCCACTGCCAAGCTGCTGGGGAAACCCCTGCCTCCCCAAGAGCAGGCTCTGGGCTTTGGGAAAGGAGCAAGTGGAGCCTTCAGAGGTGCATCTCAAGCCTGATAAAAACCTTCCTTGAATGAGGAGGGGAGGACAGAATGGTGGGGATGGGAAGGGATCTCTAAGGATTACAGAGTCCAACTGCCCCGGCCAGAGCAGGATTACCTAGGGCAGCCCACTCAGGAACACATCCACATGGATCTTGAAAGCCTCCAGAGAGGGAGATGCCACAACCTCACAGCAACCTCACACCAAACCTGAAGCTCCTGTTCAGATGGAATCTCCTGGGCTCCAGTTTGTATCCATTGCCCCTTGTCCCCTCACAGGACATCACTGAAGAGAGCCTGGACCCTTTCTGGCACCCACCCTTCAGATATTTTTAGCCATTCAGAAGATCTCCTCTCAGTCTTCTCTTTTCATGGGGTCTACATGGCACCAGGGGAGGTGAGCTACAGGAGCCATGGAGACCTGGAAGGAGAAGAGGTGCTCCTAGAAACAAACCAACCAACCAAACAAACCAACCACCTGTATCAGGAAAATAGCTTCCAAATTCCACTGCCCTGCTTTATCTGGGCCATGATGAGGAGATGATGCCTCAGAGCCCAACCAGGCTAACCCAGGGGGTGGGAAGCAGACCCTGCATGAGCTCTTGGCTGTGCTTCCTCCCCTAACCCCAACTGGGGCCAGGCATTCATTGTGAAACCAAGTTCCTCAGACAGCTGTCTGTTGGAAAGGTCACTTGGCTGCCTTATCTGGAAATGGATGCATTGAAAGCCTTCCTAAATTTGCTCATTAAATATGATGCATTGCAACATTATCAACAAAATGCTGGCAGGCAGGCAGGCTTCTCACTGGAACATCTATTTTCCAGCAGCCGTGGTCCCAATCCTGATGCAGGGCTGGTGGGAGCAGGGGTGGGGTTAGATGTGGCCCCTGTTCAAAACCAGGCTGCTCATGAGGTCACGCTGTGGCTGCAGGGGAGGCTGTGACAGAGTTCCCTGCCTGGCTCTCGTCAGGTCCGCAGATCCCTCCAAGACGCTGGACGTATGTGGTAGGAGTGAGATGGAAGTGAGGAAAACCCAAGGCTGAGAAGAATAAAAGAAAGGGCCAAAGCTGCAGGAGAGAAGATGGAGCTGGGGGAAGGCATGGGTGTCTCTGGGAAGGGGAGGGCTGGGCCTGACCTGGTTACAGGTTGGACTCGATGATCTTCGAGGTCTCTTCCAACCTTAGTAATACTGTGAGAGGCAGAGCAAGAGTAGACAAGAAGTCTCTTGTCCCTAGAAGAAAGACCTCTCCCTGCAGGACACTGCTGCTTTTGCCGGGAACTGTGGGATATGGGACACGTCCCCTGATGTGAAGAGCTCCCTAACCCACTCCTGATCCCTAGCAGTCCTGCCCTTCTTTCTCAGAGACACTCAGCACCCCGTGTGTCCATCAGGCAGCTCCACGCCTGGCACCGCAGCTACCGCCGGCCTCCCGAGGGGACCGCTGTGCCGGCGACTGACTTCCCAGCTCTCCCCACCAGCTCCTCTCGCAGCCTCAGCAGCAGCTGGTGAGCAGCCTGGCGGTGTCAGGAGCGATGCCACGTCCCCTTTCCCCTCCACCAAGCCTCTCGCAGCAATTTGTCAAAGCAGCGTGAGCGGCAGAGGCGGCGCCCAAACGCTTTGCGCTGAGCTTTTCAATTAGGCAGCACAAAAGCCTCTTTAATAAACTCTTAGAGCCTTGTTAGCTGAGACATAATTAAGATTAATGCCAGCTTGGGACCAGAAGAAACAGGGCTGGAAGGGAATCAAAGCAGGGCAGGCGGTTTCCACCATTAGGATAATCACAGAATCATTAAGGGTGGAAAAGACCTCTAAGGTCATTGGGTCCAACCAGCAACCCCACAGCACCTTGGCCACCAAACCCTGGCCCCAAGTGCCATGGCCACAGGTTTCTTGAACACCTCCAGGGATGGGGACTCCACCACCTCCCTGGGCAGCCTGTGCCAGTCCCTGACCACCCTTGCAGTAAAGAAATTTTTCTTGATATTCAACCTAAACCTCTCCTGGTGCAACTTGAGGCCACTTCCTCTTGTCCTACCACTTGATACTAGGAAGAAGAGAGCAAGCTCCACGAATGTGAGAATGAGTTTCCTCCCTGCAATAGCAGATGGACTCAGGTGTGTTCCTTAGTCAGTTAGAAGGCACACTTTGAAGAGGGAAAAAAGTGGTTTTATCTTCCTCTTGTTCTCCAAAGCATGCTTAAAGCTCTTTCAGAGGCAGGTGTTTTGACCACAGGTTTGGAGGAAAGCCCCACGCTGAGCTGACAGCAAAGCAGCTGCTCAGCCCATTGATTTCCAATGCTTCCCCCAGGCTGTGGTCACTGTTGGAAGGGTGGCAGAACCAGGGCCCCCTCACACAGCTACAGTCTGTCTCGGCAGGTAGGTCTCACCCCTGCCTCAGACAGCGGCTGAGAGCGGCCAGCCCCACACAAGGGCTGGCAGCATCCCTGCACAGACAAGGGCACAGGGCAGACATGACTTAATGCTTGGACTCCCTGATGTTAAAGGTCTTTTCCAACCCAAACCATTCCACGATCCCATGATTCCATGATTCTATGGCTCTATGATTCTGTGACTCTGTGGCTCCACGATTCTACGACTCTGTGATCCTCTCTGCACCCCTGCCTTGATCCCAGTTCTCTCTGCCTGTTTTTCAGGTGCCTCACTATTCCCTTTGGATGAAACCTCTCTTGGTTGATTTCAAAGATGATGAAATTGTACAGAGGAAGGAGAGAAATAATCCTTGCCCTGCTCCTGCAGTGCCAGGTTTAAATTCTTTCCCATGCATCTTCATCTGTTGAAGTCCTTCTCCTTGTTTTCCCTGCAAGGCAGATGATGCTCCCAGCTGAATTCATAAACCAAGCCAGGTTAAGTGGGTGGTAAAACCCACCAGCAGTTGCACAGCCAAGCAAGTGCAGCAGCCCTGTCACTCTCTCTCAGCTGGATTCCCAAGCATCATTTGGCCAGCCACACACTGTGCTCTCCAGATTGACTCCTGGGGATGCTGAGCTGTCTGTGGCTCCGCTGCTGGCTATATAAATCAAATATCACACTCCGAGGTTTGCAAATCCAGCTCCCACTCGTGAGCATCGCATTTGGCAGCCAGCCCTTGGTTCTGGCAATGCCAGCAGGGAAGGATTGCCTTCCCCGCCCCAGATTTGGTGCCCAGAGGCTGCAAAGCCCTTGTCCCGCCAGGGCTCAGGGAAAGGCACCCGAGGAGCCCGGAGGGAAGGGCTGTTTGGGGAATTCTCAGCACAGTCACGGAATGCATCAGGTTGGAAAGGTCATCGTGGTCAAGCCCCCGCAGTGAGCAGGGACAGCTCCAACTGCATCAGCCCCACCAAAGCTGACCTTGAATGCCTCAAGGGGTGGGGCTTCCACCACCTCTCTGAGCAACCTGTTACAGGATTCCATCACTTTCATTGTAAAGAACTTTAGTGAGAGCTCAGGTGAGAAAAAGTGCACAGCCTGGGGCCAGGCAGCAGACAACAGCAAGGACTGCGGGGGAGAGAGAGAGGGGAGTTAAAAAAGGTCAGCACAAGAATCTGTGCTCTTTTTAGGGTAGCAAATTGCAGGATCATTGAGGCAGAGCACAGGATGGAGAAAGGACTTCAGCCCAGGATGCAAAGAAGCACCCCAGGAGGAGTGGATGGGCGAAGGCAGGCATGCCCCAAGGGGAAGACTGGAGCAAAGGGAACATCTCAAAGTTGTCATCCCAAGATGGCAACTGAATCACACCCTATGAGTCAAATCCTGAAGTCCCTGAATGCCCTCATGAGGAGGAGAGGATTGCTGACATGTTGGCTTCCACCACCCCCACTCTCACCAATCTCTCTGGCTGCTGAGCTGTGAAGCAGAGGGCTTTAGTCATGTGTGGTTTGCTACCTAGATCTGAAGACTCACTGAAGCCTCACCATAAGCTATGCACATACAGAATGAGCTCACAGAAGGTCACTGATGTTCATCACAAGCTGTGTGGAGAGGGAGGTAGAAAGAGATGCAGACCTGAGATGCATGAAAGCTCGGGAGTCCTCAGAACTCCCTTTCTCCTCACCACCCCCCAGCTCTCAGCCCATGCTTCTCATTTCCAGCTTTTTCAGGTAAAAAGCCAACAACCAACCAACCAACCAACCAAAAGCCTTTTTTGTGTTGGCTCGGGGCACAGAGGCAGCAGCACCACTCTGGGCTCTCCTGCTTCTTCCATCACCTCCTGCTTAGGGGCCCCACTATGCAGCTCCCAGCACCGAGGAGGAGCACTGTTCTGGGTGCACAGGCAGGACAGCAAGGAGCATGCAAATGAGGAGCAGGCCCTCCCTTGTTAATGCCTGCAATGAGAATTTGGCCTTTTAAAGGTGGTTTTAGCAAGAGAGAGGCCACGCTTCTCACGCTGCCCTTGTGCAGTGCTTTCTGTACGTTCATAGCACAGTTGGTCGTTTATCTGCCAGTCATTAGCAACCAGCAGAAAATAAACCTCAGTCAATGCTATTTAGATAAGGACCATGGTTGATTATAACGTGCTGGCAGGAGCCTTCCACTGGCTGTGCTTTGAAACCAGTCCCCAGTACAACCTGGCAGGTTGATAATTCACCCACTGAAGGTCTCTGGTACTTTGGTGCTGTTGGAGAGAGTTATCTTGCTCTGCCATATGGGATAGCAGCAAAGCTCAAAGGATCACACACAGCTGCCTGGATGGAAGAGGCCTTAAGATATTGAGTTCAACTACAACCTAGCATCTCCCTGTGCACAGCTCTTAGATCATGTGCCTAAGCTCCTCAGCCAAATGTCCTCTAAACACCTCCAGGGACTCCACCACCTCCCTGGGCAGCCTGTTCCAGCGTCCTGTGACCCTTTCAGTGAAGACATCTTTCCTAATATCCAACCTAAACCTCCCCTGGTGTAACTTGAGGCCATTTCCTTTGTCCTATCACTTGTTATCTGGGAGAAGAGGGCAGCCCCCACCTTGCTACAACCACCTTTCAGGTAGTTGTAGAGAACAGTGAGGTCCCCTCTCAGCTTCCTCTGCTTCAGGCTGAGCTCCCTCAGCTGCTCTGCCTGTGACTCCAGCTCCAAACAGGCTGCTGCAGAGTAAAACCTGCATGGATGTTGGATGCAAAACCTCTTCTCAAAGCCAGAAGTGCCTGATGCACACCGAGGATGGAGGGGGAGGGCTCACTTTGCTTTTTCATTTTAATTCAGACAAGTGTGAGGGTTCTGAGGAGGTCTGAAGGAAAAGCCTGGCTCCATACCTGGGAGCACAGCAGCACCCTGCTCACGCAGGTCTGCTTGGAGGGCAGGAAATGTGCCCTGTGTCTCGGAGATAGGCAGGGAAATGGCAGACAAGGCTGAGCGCGATCGAGCGCGGAGCCAGCAGATAAGAGGGAGCTTATATCAACAGCGAGCCTGCCTGCAGAGGGACTGAGACAGGCTCCTGCAGCAGGAGCTTCACTCCTGTTTCAGCATTCAGTGTGTCAAAGCCCCTGCTTCATGCTGTGTGCTGAAGGACTCCATGGTTACAAGGGTATGTCGCAGCAGGACAAGGGGTGATGGTTTCAAAAGCCCATGATGGTACCAGGGTATGCAGCAGTAGAACAAGGGGCAATGGTTTTGAACTAAGGAAGGGTAGATTCAGATTGGACATTGCAGAGAATTTTTTTTCCCCTGAGGGTGGTGAGACCCTGGTCCAGGTTGCCCAGGGGAGTGTGAGGTGCCCCCTCCCTGGAGCTATTCCAGATCAGGTTGCCTGGGGCTCTGAGGAACCAGCTCTATTTGAAGACCACAGAATAGTTTGAGTTGGAAGGAACCTCAAAGATCCTCTAGTTCCAAGCTCTCTGCACCTTCCACCAGCCCAGGCTGCTCAAAGCCCTACCAAGCTGGGCTTGAGCACTTCCCGGGAGGAGGCATCCACAACCTCCCTGGGAAACCTGTTCCAGTGTCTCCCCACCCTCACTCTAAAGACTTTCTTCCTAATCTCCCCTCTTCCAGCTTAAAACCATTCCCCCTCATCCTGTCACTACAAACCCTTGTAAAGATGTCCCTGCTGACTGCAGGGGCTTGGACTAGATGACCTCAAAAGATTCCTTCCCAAACCAGTCTACAGAATCACAGAATTATTTTGGTCGGGAAAAGACCTTAAATGTCACCCAGTCCAACCATCCTCTGGAGCTACACCACCTCCCTCAGCACCACATCTCTGCCTCTTTGAAACACCTCCAGGGGTGGGGATGAATCTCAGAGAGCTCTGGGGATCACAGCACACCTGGCATCAAGCAAAGTCTTAAGGTTAACATTAGGAGCTGAACCAAGATGTGTGGAAGTCCCAGGCTGCCCCCGTAAGCACAACCCCATCTTGCCTTCACAGCGAGTGCCTGCCGGGGCAGAGCCACCCCTTCCTCATCCTCTTCTGAGGGACTTCTGTTGCTCTAATGCAAGTGTGCTTGCCAAACACCAGCTCCTCCTGACAAGCACATTTCTTCTGTCTCTGGAGCATGACCACTGCTGTCTGCTTTGCAAATAAAATGAGGTTTGATTGTTTTTAAATTGGGAAGCAAAGCACTCATTAGCCTCGTGGGAAGCTTGGGGGTTGGTGGGGTTTCTTTCCTCCCCACTCTGCTGGGAACATCTTGCACACAGTTCTAAAGTGTTGTCTTTCTTTCTTTGTGGACAATGAACAGCAGCCCAGCCCTGCTCCCCTGCTGGAAGTCAGGAGAGGAATCAGAAGGAAATCCAGGCAGCTCTGAGTTGTTCCTGCATCCTGGTGCCATTCCTTCTTGCAAGGGGTTGCTCTTCAGTGCCTTATCAAGACCATTTTCCTCTGAAATCAAGGCACAGAGGCTCCCTGGCTTGATCAGCAGAGGGATGGTTCCTTTCAGCACCCTTTGTGCCTTTCTGATCTTCACTTGCAGCCAGATCATCGACTGGGGCATTGCAACAGGTGGGTGGCAGCCAAGGTCTAACCCCTCACCATGGTTCTGTACATTTGACTTCACACCAAAATCAGAACTGATTTGCTCCACTTCTGCTCGGTCTTGGTGTGTGGCTAAGCTCCAGGAAGAGCTGGGTCACACCAGGGGATCATCCATGATATCCCAGGGAGGTGAAGCCTGTGTCCCCAAGGCAGAAAGGCTGAGAGACCTGGATCCTGGAGAGGAGCAGTCCCAGGGGGAATCTTCTCAATGCAGAGCAAGAGCTAAAGTGTTGGGGGCAAGAGGATGGAGCCAACAACAGGGCAAGGGACAATGGGCACAAACTGGAATCCAGGAGGTTCCACCTGAACATGAGGAGAAAATTCTTTACTGTGGGGATGACAGAGCCCTGGAGCAGGCTGCTCAGAGAGGTTGTGGAGTCTCCTTCTCTGGAGACCTTCAAAACCCACCTGGATGTGTTCCCCTGTGACCTTTGCTGTGAACCTGCTCTGGCAGGGGGCTTGGAATCAATGATCTCCAGAGGTCCCTTCCAAAGCCCACAGTTCTGTGATTCTGTGACCTGTGACAAGAGCTGGGGACTGAGATAACAGCCTGCAGGGTAGGCTTGGGCAGACTTCTGACAGCAGGTAGGAGACCTAAGAGTCACCATCATGAGTAACAGACAGATGACTTGGGAAAAGACTTGTTAGGAGCCAGCCAATAAGCAAAGCATTTGGGAGCTGGATTCATTTGATGAATAGATGATATGCTTTGTCCAGAATGCTTTAGAATCATGGAGTCATTGAAGCTGGAAAAGACCCCTAAGGTCATCAAGTCCAATCACCAACCCACCACCACCTTGGCTATTAAACCATGCCCTGGAGTGCCACGTCTGCAGGGTTTGGGTTTTAACAGAGGAAGAAGAAGGCAAATCTCTGTACCAGAATCATAGAATGGGTTGGGTTGGAAGGGACCTCCAAGCTCATCCAGTTCCAACCCCCTGCCATGGGCAGGGATGTCTCCTGCCAGCCCAGGTTGCTCAAGGCCTCGTCCACTGGCCTTGAACACCTCCAGGAGGGGATGTACACAACCACCCTGGGCAACCTGTGCCAGTGCCTCCCCACCCTCCCTGTAAGGATTTTCTCTCTAAGGAAATTCAAGCATGAGCCTGAAGCCCACAGCAGATGATTAGTGGATGGCTAAGTGCAGACAAACCCTGAGTCAAACACCAGAGTGATTTCACTGGGTGCACAATTCACTTGTCATCTGCACTGAAACTCTTCCTCTGTGGTAAAAGATGATGATGATGATTTGTTAGCACAATATTAATGTTTAGAAAGCATCTTGGCATGAATCACTATTGGCTTTTCTGTCCAACCTGTTATAAAATCATAAAGGAAAGGAAAACAGAGGATCCCTAATGCACCAGCTCAGTGTTGCACTGCAGTGCCTTGATAGCACACCAGATGAAGGTGGCAAGAGCAATAAACCTCTGGATCTTCATGTTCCATGCCTCTTTAGCTCTCTGCTCTGCTCACAGAGCTCTGAAAGGGTTGGGGCTTTTTTTCCCCTGAAGAGAAAATGACTTAACCAGAAATCTTCAGCACTCCAGCCCTGCCACTCTTTACTCTCAACTGTTGGTCTTGTGAGCATTCTTCAGCTCTTCTCTGCTCCTTCCTAGGCCACTGAGGAGGGGTTTTAATTCACTTTGGGTTTGGAGTTTCTTTTTCCATCTGTTATGTTGCTTAATTTCTAGATGTGTGGCTTAGTCTAGCTGGGTGGCAGAGGTCAGAAGATCTCTTCCCAGTGTGATAGATGCAGAAGCTGATGTGCAAGGGGTGAAGTGGCCTAGGCAGAGTCTCACAGCATCAGGGGCAAAATCCTGACTCTTGTTCTGGCATTTCAGCTCTTCTCTGCTCATAGAATCATGGAACCATGGATTGTTGAGGCATGAAAAGACATTTGAGGTCACCAAGCCCAACCATTCACCCAAGGCTACCAAGTCTGCTGCTAAACCATGTTATGCATCATCACATCTCCACAGCTCTTGAATCCTTCCAGGGATGGGCCCTGGACAGCCTTGGCAATCCTTTGTGAAGAAATTGTTCCTCATCTCCAACCTAAACCTCCTCTGGGGCAACTTGACAGGTTACTTCCTCTCATTCTGTCAACTGATGCTAAGGAGAAGAGACCAACCCCCACCTGCCTCCAGCCTCCTTTCAGGGAGCTGTAGAGAGCCAGAAGGTCTCCCCTCAGCCTCCTTTTCTTGAGGCTGAACACCCCCAGTTCCCTCAGCTGCTCCTCACCAGCCCTGCTCTCCAGATCTTTCAGCAACTTTTTTGCCCTACTCTGGACCTGCTCTGCACCCTCAATGTCCCAAAACTGAACCCAGGATTCAAAGTGTGGCCTCACAAGTGCCAAGTACAGAGGGAGAGTCCCTGCCCTGGTCCTGCTGGCCACACTATTGCTGATGCAGGCCAGGATGCTGTTTGCTTCCTATCTGTGTCCTGCTACTCCCACAGCAAATCTCAACACAGCATCCAGCTGGTGAGAGCACCCAGCCCTGCTCAGCTTTGCTGCCAGGGTGAGCAACCCTCTGGTTCCCTCATTCTGCTGCTTTTTCCCTGTTCTGAAGAGCTCAGCTGCTCCAGAGGTTCGGACTGGTGAGGGATGCTGGTCTAGATGTGCTCAGCAGCAGCCTCTGACTTGAATTATGGATCCCTGTGCCTCTGCAGAGCAAGCTGCCTGCATGGGGCACTCTGCCTCGGTGAGAGCATCAATTATTTACTGCTGCTTGCAAAGTGATCTGTGCTAAAATGGGGTTTCTAATTCTGTACTGGAAGAGAACTTCTGGCTCATCAACTGGAGGCAGATAGAGCTGGCAGAGATGACACAAAGGCCTTGCACTAATTACTCCATGTGTCTCCCGCTAAGAGAGCTGATTTATGCCTGCAGCAGCCTGATAACTCCAGAAAGAATAGATCCAGCATGATTTAACCAATCAGAGTCAGCCTGCTTGTGCTGTGATTTTGAATGAAGAGCTGTGGAGTGGGGCAGGAGTATGGAAGGGGCAACAGCCTGCTGCTGCTGCTGGTCAGGGACTGGCACAGGCTGCCCAGGGAGGTGGTGGAGTCACCATCCCCAGAGGTGTTCAAGAAACCTGTGAACAGGGCACTCCAGGACATGATGGTCTGAGGTTGATGGCTGGACTTGATGGTCTTAGAGGTGTTTTCCAAGCAAAATCATTCTATGACTCTTATGATTCTAAACCTTCATCTGCCTACCGATGGCCCAAACCCAGGACCAGGCTCTGCAAGCCTCCTGCAATTGCCTCTCTTCGTATCTGGTGAGGTCTTGCACTCTTGTGCTTGGGAAATGTGAGTGTGGCCAGGTGTGATGCCATCAAGAAGGGAAATGGTGTGCAGATAACCAGCAAGAGTGGATAGGAGCAAGAACTCACTCAGGACTTGGTCCATCCTGCAAGTTCATGCTCAATAGTCACATCAGGTATTGGTATGTTTAAGGCCTGAGGAGTTCCAGCTCATGCTGTCACCCTGCCTTGGTCCTCAGGGCTGGTGCTCACCCAGGCAGGTCTGTTCTCCACCTGTGCAAGTGACAGGGGACGCCTTTGGGTGGGAAATAAAGGTTCTCTCCACCCTGCTACAGGTGCTGCTGGCTGCAGCTTCAGGCTCCTCTGCAGAGCTTGCAGAGCCTTTGTGAATCAGTAAGGGGGAGAGGACTGCAACCTGGATCTCATTTTGGAAGGCTGACAGCCCCCAAAGAATGCAGAATTCCCACAAGGGGCCTTTCACTCATGCCCACCCTTCTCTGGGCTGTACTCAAGGGGGAACCATGTCAGCAGCACGTTCTCTTTGGAGTGGTTTGAATGATCTGCCTTGCTTGGGCAAATGCCAGGCTGACATTTACTGCTGATGCCAGAGCTCAGGCACAGCCTCTGGAGATGCTGTAGAAGGTCACCCAAGGCTGGAAGGACAGCTGAGATGCCCACTCCTTTTGTACCTCTTGCTGTGATTTGCTATCTACAAATAAATCCCCCTCCAGAAGGTCTCTTTGACCTGAGGGGGTGACAGTGGTGGTAGAAAGCAACTTCTAGAGAGGAAAACATGCCTTTTGTCTGGGTTAAAACATGTATCTGCTTTGCTTTCTTCCTTTTGGTGGATGGAGAGTCCTCACTCTCCAGTGCAAGCAGCTTGGATCAGGTATGAGGCAGGAATTGGCACTGGGTGCTGCTCCTTGCTCCCCTCACCCTGCTCTGTGGTCTCACATCAGTTACTTGATCTCTAGGTATCTGCTGAGCTTCCAAGCACCATGAAGCAAATAAATTATGTATAGATGTGGCACTGTGGGACATGGTTTAGTGGGCATGGTGGTGTTGGGTTGGTGGTTGGACTTCATAGAATGGTAGGGTTGGAAGGGACCTCTGGAGATCATCCAGTCCACCCCCCCACTAAAGCTGGGGCACCCACTGTGGGTTGCCCAGGATCAGAATGTCCAGGAGGGTTTTGAAAGTCTCCAGAGAAGACTCCAGAGCCTCTGGGCAGCCTGCTTCAGGGCTCCAGCACCCTCAAAGCAAAGAAGTTTCTCTTTAAGTTCAAGAGAAACTTCCTGTGTTCCAGTTTGCGCTCACTGTCCCTTGTCCTTCCACTGGTCACCACTGAGAAGAGCCCAGCCCCATCTTCAGAACCTCCACTCTTTAGCTGTTGATCAGTATTGATCAGATCTCCTCCCAGGCTGCTCTTCTCCAGGCTAGAGAGCCCCAGGTCTCTCAGCCTCTCCTCCCAAGACAGACGCTCTAGTCCCCTAAGCAGCCTTGTGATACTCCACTGGGCTCTCTCCACTACTTCCCTGTCTTGAACTGGGGAGCCCAGAACTGAACTTAGGAGATCTCTCTTCTTGGAGATCTTAGAGGTCTTTTCCAACCTTAATGATTCTGTGAGTTCCCTTTTGGTGTCCAAGCAGGCTATAGAGCCACAGCTCCCTAGACTTGGTCCTGCCACGCCGAACTGTTGCACCTGGGATGGGTTAAGCATCACAGACTCGGCCTGACGAAAGGGGGAGTCCGAAGGGGATTGAACTTGGTTTAATTTCTGAAAATACAGTTCATAGTCACGTCCATACTGACATTCAGAACCAATAAATATACACAACAGCTTTCCTGGACTTCACAATCATCATCACTGACATCAGAATGAAGTGGTTACATTACATTTGGTAGGCAGTTTGGGCTGGACTGCGCAAGTGTTACGAATACACTGAAACCTTTCAGCAACGTTCTCCCAGTCTGCCTCTTGCCTCTTTCTTGCTGTGCTTGAAGGATCCCCCAACACTATAAATCTCCCCTATGGGTGCAGGACAGTTCACCCGTGCCAATGGACCTCCCAGCACTCTACAGCCATACACATTCCAAGATCAGTGCTGGGACCTGTGCTGTATGAAATTTCCTCTTAAGAAAGAGCATTTTGCTTTTAAGGGATCCCCCAAAGATCCCTCCCAAAGATACTATCTGAGCTGTTCTCTGCTCTGAGCTGATGCCAGCAGCCACAAGCTCAGCTTCACAAGGTGGTTAGAACAGGCTTGGTGCTGTTTTGCATCACCAGAGTGGTTCAAGGCTGGCAGGGTGTGCCAGTAAATCAGCTCTCTAGAGTACAGAGCGTGGTGAAACACCTCTGACTCAGCCACACCACCACCAGAGCTTCACACAACCCAGTACAGACCATAACACTTTTAGCTGGGGAAGGGGTCTGAGTAAAGTCTATGTACACTTCTTAGAGCATGTGGGTCTCCAGATCTCAGCTTTGCTATGAGTTCCTCTCTCCTTGAAGTCCCCGAGTCGTCCAGGTCTACAAGTGCTTCGCAGTGCCAAACCGTGCCCTCACACCTTGCTGGTCTGCATATGTCCATTGAACTCAAGGTTCCTCTGGGTTAACATGGACTCCTGCAAGCGGCTGCTGTTCTCCTGCCTGTGTTCCATGGGGTCACCATCCTCCACACCGTTGCCCTTTCGGAGGCACAGGACCTTCTGAAAGCTCTGCTTGAAGTTGTCAGAAAGAAACCCGTAGAGGATAGGGTTGGCACAGCTGTTCGCATAGGACAGGACCACCACGAAGGAGTAGACCCCGACCAGCACAGGGTCTTCTGGCAGTATGAATATCAAATTGACAATGTTCATCATGTAAAAGGGGAGCCAGCAGAACACAAAGACCACCACGATGATCACCACCATCCTGGTCACCTTCCTCTCCGACCTCCTGCGCCTCGTCGACCCCACTCGGATGCCCGAAGACTTGACCTTGATGACAATCAGCAGGTAGCAGAGGCAGATCACCAGCAGAGGCCCAAAGAAGCCCAGCACCGAGGTGTAAATGATGAAGGCTGCCGACCAGATGCTGACAGGCTCCGGCCAGCTCATGTTGCAGGTCTGGAAGTCTTCCTGCACGTCGGCGAAGATGATCACCGGAAGCACCACCAAGAAGGAGAAGGTCCAGACAGTCAGGCTGATGAGCTTGGCCACCCTGGGGCGCCTCCACTTGGTGGATTTGATGGGGTGAACCACTGCCAGGTAGCGGTCCATGCTCATCACAGTCAGGCAGAAGATGCTGGTGAACTGGTTGATGCCGTCGGCAGCCATCACCAGCCTGCACAGGAAGGAGCCGAAGGGCCAGTAGGAGATGGCATTCTGGGTGGCCATGAAGGGCAAGCCCAGCATGAAGAGCACATCAGCCACGGCCAGGTTCAGGATGTAGATGTTGGTGACGGTTTTCATCTTGGCGTAGCGCAGCACCACGTAAATGACCAAGGTGTTGCCGCTGAGCCCCACCGCGCACACCAGCAGGTAGCAGATGGGCACCAGGACCTTGTTGATGTACTTGAAGGCAGGCTGCTCCGAGAGGGTCCCATTCTCGGTCAGGTTGGCCAGCAGGGAGGAGTTCGCCCCTCTGGAACCAGCTTCTGTGCTGAAGGTGTTGGGGAAGTACAAAGGATCCATAACTTTGTACCCCCTCGCTTCTTTCCTTGCCAGGCTAAGAGAGATGAAACTTCACAGGCATCTTGTTCCTGGAAAGACAAAACAAAAATAGAGAGGGGGGAAAAAAAAGGGAAGAAAAAGAGAGAAGTTTCCAAGAAGGCTGAATTTTACACATCATTTCATTTGCTATCTATAGTCAGAGAGTTGGTGTTTGGATTACGCTGTCAGCACATGTGAGGAGATGAGATCAGTACCTGAGCAAAGGAACTGCACAGGGAGAGAGCCCAAGTGCAGTGTCCCAATAGCTGCAGGGATCTCTCTCACTGCCCAAGTGCAGTGTCCCAATAGCTGCAGGGATCTCTCTCACTGCCCAAGTGCAGTGTCCCAATAGCTGCAGGGATCTCTCTCACTGCCCAAGTGCAGTGTCCCAATAGCTGCAGGGATCTCTCTCACTGTCACAGGCTCCACACAGTGGGGTCAGGGCTGGGAGGCTGCAGCGTGCATCCCACCAGGAGAAAGGGTGATGGACATCATGCACCACAACCTTGCTGCCCCAGAGGGGTCTGGGTGCCATGCTATGTGGACTGTTGTGGCCACAACCTGCTGGTGACAAAGTCAGTCCTTTCTCTTCTGCTGAGAAATGTCAGTTCCTCCATGTCTCCTGTGCCACTTGGCCATCAAACCTCCCCCTCTGACCTCCTCACTCTCCAGAACCTCTTTTGTGAAATCAAGAAGCAGGAGGGGTAACACCCTCTGCTTGTACAGAACCCCACAAACACAGGACCCACCTTTCCTCCAAGCTTCTGTCTTAAAACTGATCCAGAAATTGTTAGAAGATCGTTTTGAAAGACCCTGACCAAAGAGTGTGTAAGAAATCAGACCAAAAGCAGAGCCCTGGCAGCAGGGCTAAAAGCTTTAAGGTCCTACTTGGTTCAATTCTGCTGTCACTTAGCAGAAGGTGCCTGGAGAAGCTCAGGGACTGACTCAGCCCCATCTCACCCCCATACAAGCTCTGGGTGCTTTCAGAAGCACCAGAAGCAAAGAGAGCTCCTGGCTCTTCACATCCAAAGCTCCACTGCAACGTTTCACAGGTCTTCCTGTTTACATAGAAACAGTCTGAGTTTGAGATCTTCAAATGCCACTTACTGCCTGGCAGAACCAATTGAGAAGCCCCAGGGATCATCAGCAGCTGTGTGGGTGGGAAGCAAAAACCCTTCCTAAAACCCAACAGAACCCCAGGGAAAAAAATAAATGATGAAAGAAAACCAATGAGCTGCAGGAGGGAAAGGACCATGGCCGAGAACACCTCTCCACCAGGTCAAGCCACGTGCATGGGGATGTGAAGCCTGCAGTGGAAAGGAACAAGCTGCTTCTTTTCCATCTCTCCAGTCTCTCCAGTGTTTGTGAACCCTTCTCCTCTCACCCTGAAGTGTCTAAGAAGCACCTTTCCCCTGCAAGGGATCCAAACTGCAGTGGGCAGCTTCAGGGCATAGACAGATGAAGAGATCTGGTGATGGAATACAGAACTGCTTTGGTTGGAGGAGACCTTGCAGGTCATCAAGTGCAGTGTTGTTTATTTAGGCAGTCTGAAAAGGGCTGAGCATCTCCACTGTCGTTTCTGTGGCTTGCTTGATTCACAGCAGTATTTTTTCATGGCCTAAGTAGGTGTTTGTAAAGCTTTCTGCTATATAAAGTTTAAAGCATCTGCTATGAGAACGAGGAGATGCACAACAGCAACCCAGCCCAAGATCTCTCCCAAGCCTAGCCAGCAGGCTGTGGTGAGGTGCTGAGGCAGAGCATGCCCAGCAGCTTCTGTTCCCATCACCTGATGAGGAAGTTGCCATAATAATCCAGGGGTAGGAATCTGGATTCAGACCCACCCAGCCCACATCGCACCCAGGCCTTCCAAACACAAACAAAATGCTGTCCTCCCCAGGCAAGCCAGAGCCTTCATGCCTCCAAGAGGACTGCAAACACCTCCAGGAGGACTGCAAACACCTCCAAACACCTCCAGGAGGACTGCAAACACCTCCAGGAGGACTGCAAACACCTCCAGGAGGACTGCAAACACCTCCAGGGGCGGTGCTTTCGCTTGGGGTGAGAAAAACTGCAGTGAGTGAGAGTCGAAGTGCCTCCAGCTACCAGTGGCAGTCATGAATATGCTGTTCTGATTTGGAAATGTGCAGATGGGAGGTAGGTGTCTCACATGTAACTCCAGGGCTGGGAGGAGATGTACCAGAGAGAGCAGAAATCCAGGGTGGCTGGGATGGGAAAGCTGAGCAAGCAGCCAGAGCTGAAACATCCAAGGCTTGAAGATGGAGATGAGAAAGGGACAGGGAAGATCTGCAGGTTCTGAATATGCTGCTGTGGTGTCTGAGGTTAAAAGCTGCAGCCATGGGCTTGCTGCAAGAGTTGCTGCAATCCTTGAGAGCACACTGGAGAGAAAGGTCAACCCAGAGCAGGCTCCCTGTGAACAGAATCCTGCAGTCACAGAATTGTTTCGGTTGGGAAAGACCTCGAAGACCATCAAGCCCAACTGTTGACCTTCCAGCACAACAAACAAGACTAAACTTCCACCAGACAGGACAAACTCCAAGCCTGGATGCAGAATGGTCTTTGACATTCTGCTCTAACACCAGTTTTGAATGACAAGGTTGTACTGAACCTCAGATCATTTGTGGGGGGACTGTGGAAGAAGCCACAGCAGCACCACGCTCACAGGATCACAGAACCACAGAATGCATCAGGTTGGAAGGGATCCTTAAAGGTCATCTTGTTCAAGCCCCCTGCAGTGAGCAGGGACATCTCTAATTCAGGACCCCATCAAGTGTGACCTTGAGTGTCACCAGGGGCCTCCAGCACATCTCTGGGCACCTAGTCCCAGTGCTTCACTACCCTTCCTCCTCAAGTTTAACCTAAATCTACCCTGCTCCAGTCTGACCTTTTGATCTGCAGAGAATTGCATCTTCTTGCATCCCAGACGCTGTGTGACCCAGCTGGTCAGCCAGGACCCCTGAGGGGAAGAACAGAAAGGTGCTGGGATGGGGCAGTCAGAACTGCATCTTTGGAAGCAGCCCTGGGGCTGACATTGGGTAAAGCCCTCCCCAGGCTAGCTCAGCAACAGCCAGTCTGGGTCAGAAAGTAAAACGGTTGTTCTGGGACTGCAAAAATAGGAGGACAGGGAAAAGAATCAGTGCTGCCTCTCCGCGGGGGAAGGTCAGGAAGTGCAGTCAGGTGTGGCTCTCATCCCAGGGTTATATAAGATGAGGATGGACATTTTTTTGTCTGAAGTCGCATCCTTTTTACAGCTTGGAAATGACTGACCACAACACTGCACAGGAAGCTCTTTGAGCCTCTTGCTCCTTTCACCACGTTTAGAGGTCAAGCCTTAGGAGAATCACAGAAATGTTTTGGGTGAAAGAGACCTTTAAGACCATTGAGCCCAGTTATTTACCCAGCACTGCCAGGTCACCACTGAACCACGTCCCTCAGCACCACATCCACAGGGCTTTGAAAGTCCTCCAGGGATGGGGACTCCACCACTGTCCTGGGCAGCCTGTCCCAGTCCTTTGCAGCAAGAAGCACTGAGAAGAGGAGTTCATGCTGTGTATAGCCTGCTGCACAAAATCTCTTCTTGACAGGGGTCTCAGGCTCCTCCAGGCACCCACTGGTGACATTTCTGATACACTCAAAGGGGGTTTTTTGAGGGACCTTTGTGTGTCTTCCGTGGAGTAGGGCAACTTTTCCAGCCTCCTTCTACAGCAGCTGTGACACTCTCCTCCTGCTGCTGGGTTGTCCTCAGGGGTCAGAGATGCCTCAGCAGTCAGCCACTCTGCTTCTTTGGAGCGTCCCTCTTGGTGCTGAGTGAATATTAATCTTCACTCTCTGATTTTTTTGTTCCATTTGATGAATTTTGCATCTTTCCCTTCCACAGCAGGTGGATTCAGAAGGAAACACATTTGCTAAGGCCCTCATGAAGTCTTGAGTCTCTTCACTGGGTGACAACCTGCATGCTGGCAGCACCAGCAAGGAACTGCTGTCATCTGAATGTCCCCCATACGCCATCTGGGGACGCACTGCTCCTAAAGTCACCCAGATCTGAGCCCAGACCTCCAGAGTCCTCATGTTCAGTGCTTCATCCACTGAGGCACTGGAACCTCAGCACCCTTGCCTCGCAGCCACTGGTATTTTGGGATTCATTCTAGCATGGCAACAGCAGAACAACCTGCAGAGCTCCATCAGCATGCTTTGCTGGTTGTCTTTGATGAGCCTAGATGCTTTTTTTTTCCCCTCCATTTAGCTTCTATCTTATCCCTCACCAGCACAATTTTGCTTGATCTTACAGTGCCCCTAGAGCACTTAATGACCATGAACCTCCACAGACAATGACTCAGTATAATTAAGGCATGCTGACTGATACCCTAAACCCTTGTTTTGGTATTCTTAATTAATGAGTTAATAATAATAATACTAGAAAAACACCTCTAGAGAGCTTCTTTCATGCAGATAATTTTCCCTTTGGTGAGAGAGCTCTGAGACATCATATTGGTCTGTGCTTTCAGCTTAAAACACACACCGAAGGGGCAAGCTAAGGAGCTGAGAACATAGATCCAGAGCAATCACTCATGTAACTCCCAGTCTGCATTGGACAGAGCAGTACCCTGAAAACAAAATAGGCATCCAGTGGAGCTGAACATACCTCACTGCCTGTGCTCCTGCCCAAGAGAACTCAGAGAAGAAACAGCAGAGCTCATGGAGTTGTTTCAGATCATCTAGTCCAACCAGCAACCCAACACCACCATGGCCACTAAACCATGTCCCAAGGTGCCATGGCCACACGTTCCTTGAACACCTCTAGGGATGGGGACTCCACCACCTCCCCAGACAGCCTGTTCCAGTCTGTTCTGGTACAGACCACTCTGCTCAGAGGGTTTTGGCCTCTGTGAAAACTTCCCTAGCAGGCATCCTAACCAGACACGCTTTGGCTGGGCACACGAGCAGGTATCCCTCCAACAGCACAGAGCAGCCTGTTAGTGCCTGAAGCATCATCACAACATAAGGAGGAACTTCAAACTGCTCAGGCAGATCAAGGCTGAAATTCTCCCTGGCTGTGGCTACAATAACAAAGCAGAAAATCTCTCTGTGAAGTGCATTGCATCAGAGTATAGCTGGGATCAAGAAGGAATTGCATGAAGAAATCTAATGTTATGAGTCAAGATGTGATGTCGCTGCCTGTTTACCACTACAATCACAACTCTCTCTTCTGCAGCACCAAACATAATGGCTGTGAAGAGAGTCATGACAATAGGAGAGCAGATTGCTGCTTCCAGGTGCGGAATGCCCAGCAGGAACAGACAAAAATGGTAATCCAGACAGATACACCTCCCAAGCAGATGGCTTGGGTAGTGATGGGAGGAAAAGCACTTAGAGAAGTATTCAACAAGTAACTAATAGCAGCAGAACTCTTTGCTTGTTCCTTTATCCCGTGGAGCTGGCTACAAAGTGAAGCAATTTGCTGTAATAAAGCAAAGAAAAGCTCCCCTGGGCCTTTAGCAAATCTGTCCTTTTAGGAATGAGAGTTCATCACCTGCTTCCCCAGCCACAACCCACGGGGCCTCATGTGTTGCAATTTGATGGCTGGAGCAGGCAGAGCCAAGGGCTGCTGCTGCAGGAGGGAGAGCAAGCTGCTGGTGGAAGGAGAAAGGAGGGAGGTGGTGGTGGTGGTGTGAAAGTTGGTGGGACCTGGCAGAGCAGCTCCTGAATAACACAAACACCCAGGCAAGGCTCTGTGTGAGGAGAAGGTAGAAGCAGCATCGTGCCAAGACCTGCTTCAGCATCTTACAGTTACAATAACACTCTTGTACTGAAGCAGTAGCTCCCTGGGAGCACAGAAATGTCATCACAATTCTTCGGTTTTTCCACTCTCTGTCCTATTTCACCACCTGGGGTGAAAAAAAGCAAAAGGCTTCAGCTCAGATGGGAACCTTCTCCTTGCTCGGATCTGCCATTAGATATTCCCCAGGGTGTGTTTCTCACTCCAAGCAACTGCAGTGATTGATTTTTCTCTGCAGAAGACACAACAAAACAAACTTCCTGGCACTGAATTGGATGCTCTGCTCGGACTAGTTACTTCGGTACTAAATACTGACCAGTGGAAGCCGAAGCTGGACGCCGCCTGGCCACTTCTAGCACCCCTACCGCGTTTAGGAGCTCTATTTGCCAAGCTGGCAACACTTTGTAACCACCCTGCTCAGCCCAGCCCAGCGTTTCAGAGCTCCCTGCAGAGATGTGAACTGGTAACCGGGTCCCATTTCCAGTTTGCAAACAAACAGCCCCTGAAACACTTTTGCTTTGGCCAAATATTTAGGCAATAGCTGTGGGTTTGTTTTGGTTTGGGGTTGGGATTGTTTTTTTTTCCGACCCCAAGCACACTTCAAGCTTTGTTATGCTTAGGGATTACTCACTTTTGGCTGCAGCTGGTCCTGTCACACAAGCACTCCTGTAAACCCCACGCTGGGTTTTGCTCCCGGGT
Organism: Picus viridis; assembly: GCA_033816785.1. Taxonomy (NCBI): domain Eukaryota; kingdom Metazoa; phylum Chordata; class Aves; order Piciformes; family Picidae; genus Picus; species Picus viridis. The sequence continues at coordinate 19,011,050 of CM066594.1, forward strand.
AAGTTGATTTAAGCAACTCCAGCACAAGGCAAGTGCAGAGCCCATATGTCCATGCTCACACCCAGGCAGGTCTGTCTGGGGTTAAACTCTCACCGCAGCACTGACCCAGCACTGTCACCAGAAGGCTTTGTACCAAAACGTTTCTTTTCCACCCCTCTCTCTTCTGCAATCTGTTACCATCAGCTGATTTCAGGGATGAGGCAGACTCGAAGGATAATTCAGTTGAGGAATATTTAACTGGAGGTTGTGTCTGCTCCTAGGCTGAGGGGCAGATGAAGTACCCACAGATCCCTTTGGCTTTGGGGACTCTTCTTCCAAGACAGCCCCAGGTTGGAGCTCAGGAACAGCTTCTCTTGCTGCCAAGAAGTGGAACAACTCCAGGAGAAGTGACTGCGTGTGGGGACCTCCCAAGGTGTGAGGTTTCTGTCTTGGCCACATCCCACACCACTAGTGCAGATCCACTCCGGCCACCAAGCCCTGGTGACAAGGTCCCACCAGGAGATGGAATTCCCAACACAAGCACTATCAGACTCATCCCAGCACCCTAAGCACTGGCTGCCTGCTGTGCCCTGCACATCTCCTCCTCCACAGAGCTACAGAAATCTCTCTGGTTCAGCCCAGCACAAACCTGCAAGTTCCAAACGCCTGAGCCGGGCTGTTCTCTCCTTGCCCTCCGGGGCACAGGTCTGGACACGGGCAACAAGCTGTGCCCAGTTCTGCAGGTGCTGGGAGCCAGCGAGGCACACACACAGACACAAGGTGCTGCTCCGACGATGATTCCCCAGGCTCCACTTTGACCTCGACCATCGACTTCTTGCCAATCACCCTGGAGCACATCCGACTCCCTGGGCTTCCCTCCTGTGTTTTATCAGAGAGCAGCACCCTGTATCCAGCTCTGACCCCAGCGTGGCTTTCTGTGCCCCTATTCCACCAGGCTGGGGAGCATCCAGGGCTCTGCGGCTCACGGGGGTGATGTATGGGGCTGTGCCAGCACATCCCTCAGCAGGTGCCTTTTCTCTCCCGTTCCAGCTTCAAAGCAATGCTGAGGATTGTAGTGTTTCAATGCAGTGCTCAGGATCGTCCTGCTCTTAAAGCAAGGCTGAGGATTGTCCTGCTTTCCGCATCTCATCCTCGCTCCCCACCATCCCTCCGGCCAGGATGGGCTCACTCTGCTCTCCAGCACCAAAAACCGGGTGAGAAAAGCACATTCGGGGGGAAGCTGCAAACGTGACCGAGCTCTCTGAAGCCTCATTCATCCCAGACAGCCCTCAAGAGTGGGGGTGCGCTTTGCACAGCCTCATCCTACCCCATTCCCATCCTTCCCCACACTGATCACTTTCGGCTCCCCCAGCCCCTCTCGCTGTTCCCCTATCGTCATGCAATGGTTACCTGAAGCTCCAGGGTTTCCTCTCTCCGGGTGGAGGAATGAACCGCCCCGCTCCGGCTGTAGCCCCCTCCCCAAACCCCGTCCCCAGCCCGCCCCGGGCCGCTCCCCGAGCCGGGAGCGCACCCCGAGCTCCGCCGCTTCTCTCCGGCGGGCGGGGCGGACCGCAGCCGCTCCCCCCGGGGAGAGGAGGGACAGGGCTCCCGGCTGGGAGTCCGGGGGTGGTCACGGAGCAGCGGCAGGAGAGGCTATCACAGCCCGGGAGGGGACAGCCTCGGGCCACCCATTCTGCCGAAAGTTGGGCTGGAGGTGCCGGAGCAGCAGCCCCCGAGCCAGGATACTCGGTCTCACCCCCACACACCCCCCCTGCCATGCCAGCATCCCCCTCCTCAAGCTCAGGGATGTCCTTACCTGGCTCTGTCCCCTCGCAGTGCTGGCGGTCCCGCTGCTCAGCCCCCTGCACCCCAGTTTGTGAGTAGCCCCTTGTCGGGGCTGCAGCTGCTCCGGGAGGGGCTGGGAGCACCCTTCGTGTGCCCACGGAGAGGAGAAAGGGCTATCAGAGGAGCCCTGCATTGCCTCCCCTGGTCTAGCTCCCTTGCAGCTCTGAGAAGTCCTTTTAAAGACTCCTGCGGGCTCGTTTGCGGCGAGCCCTCCCCAAGCCTGTCAGAGACTCGCTGCTGCTACTCTGCTGCTGCTCCGAAAGTGCAGCCCCTGGGAAGAGACAATGAGAAGGGAAAGGCATCTGAGCGGCGTGGAATCAGTGAGGCAGGAAAAGACCTCCAAGGTCCTCGAGTCGTCTGCATCATGTTTGTTTGGTTCTCCTGTCCCTCGACACTGAGCACAAGGGAAGATGGTGTTCCAGAAACGTGGACGTGGTACTTTGGGCTGTGGTGATCTTAGGCTGAGGGCTGGACTCATGATCTTAGAGAGATCTTCCAACCAAAACAGTTCCATGAAGCTATGATTCAGTGACTCCAGTCTATGATTCTGTGGAGTGAGAGGGTCACACTCAGCATCCTGCCTCTCTGTGCAGAATCACACAATGCTCTGGGTTGGAAGAGACCTTAAAGATCATCCAGTTCCAACTCCCTTACCATGGGCAGGGGACACCTCCCACCAGCCCAGGTTGCTCATCCAGCCTGGCCTTGAACACCCCAAGGAAGAGGCAGCCACAGCCTCCTGGGCAACCTCCTCCAGTGTCTCCCCACTCTTGCTGTAAAGAGCCTCTTCACAGGAGAGAAGGGGAGTTTTCCTCCATCTGCTTCCAAATCAGGCCTTACATTTCCAGGCTGGTGGAAAGATGTGGGATTAACAGCCAGGCTAAACCAGGGGCTTGGTTTAGCCCACTCCTAAACATCCCTTGACCTCGCTGGGGCTCTTCTGCTGGGGGGGGAACTGCTGAAATGTTTTACCCTTTGCAACAAGTGGAATGAAAGTCCTAAATGTCTCTCTCTGCTCCACCCTGCACCCTCCCTCTGCTCTGACAGATAGAAATACCCAAATCAGCGTCACCTAAGCCTCTTTCCTTTCTCCCATGCATGCAGGGGGGTGACCAGAGTGGTGGCTGTGTGGCTATGGGAGCAGAAGGCTCCTGTGCTCATCAGCATGCACAGGGCTTCGTGCTTCATAACAATGTATAGGATCTTAATCCTCTGGCCAGGCTATTCAATTAGGGCTGTGAGTGAGACACAAGTGTGAATGCAAGGGGGGAAAAAAAGAGTGGGCAAAAAGGGAGAAGGCAAAAGCTGCTTCTGGCTTGGCGCTTTCTAATTCAATCTGCTGATGTATTTATGGTCATGGATCACTAAATTGAACCAAGGCTTCAGCCTGCTCTTGCCATGACAATGGGCAGAGTCATCTGATAAAAATAGAGTTGGGATGGTAAACAGGAGAGGAGAAGGGATTTTGCTTACCTGCTTTGTAATGAGGCCAAGCTGAATGTGATACAAGAGCCAGCACGGTGGAGACCAGCTTGGAGCAAAACAGGGCTAATTTAATGACTCTCCATCATTTCTCTGAAGGGTGGAGGTGATGGGAGCAGGGCTGGGCTCCTCTCAGTGGTGGCCAGTGATAGGACAAGGGGCAATGGGTACAAGCTAGAACACAGGAGGTTTCACTTGAACTTAAGGAGAAACTTCTTTGAGGGTGCTGGAGCCCTGGAACAGGCTGCCCAGAGAGGTTGTTCTTCTCTGGAGAGATTCCTCACCTGCCTGGACATTGTTGATCCAACCTCTTGGAAGTGACCCTGCTTTAGCAGGGGGTTGGAGTGGATGATCCCTGGAGGTCCCTTTCAACCCCTACCTTGCTATGATTCCATGACTCTGTGACATTGTGATCCAACCTGTTGTGAGTGACCCTGCTTTAGCTGGAGTGTTGGACTGGATGATCTCTGGAGGTCCCTTTCAACCCCTACCTTGATTCCACGACTCTGTGATTTTATTAGCATTTCATTTTCATTTGTGATGTAAAAATAAAAGTCACAGAGAACCCCCCCAGTGGTCCCTAGGTTCCCCTCAAGCAAAGAGGACTTTTCTCCTGAAGAAACACTTGCCAGAAGTGTTTGTGCCAGGATCTGTGTTGGGCAGGATCTGTGTTGTGATAGAGGCAGGACCTTCAAGCTTCTTGTGTTCGACAGCAATGCTCCCTTGCAGGGATGAACGGAGTGAACACAAAGAGAAACCTGCTCTGTTATCGTGCTTTTCATGGCTAATGCCCCTGCTGAGAGACCAAAGATCAGTTACACCAACCACAGAATAAACATGGGAGGAAAAATACCTCCTGGCACACCGGCATGGGTGCAGGGAACCAGCAGCACAGCCTGGGCACCGCCAGAGGCTTGTGGGGTGGTAGCTCAGATTTGTGGTGGTGAGGGTCAGTGTGTAAGGCAGCTGAGATATGTGGAGGACAAGCAGACAGCAGTGATCTCATAGCAGTCTCTGGTTCTGCTGGGCCTGTCCCTTTGGCTGTGTGAAATATTTTAGAGGTCCATAACCTTTGTATCTCTAACATTTTTGTGTTGAGGCTACAGAGAGGAGAAGGATCCAAAACTGAGCTGAAAACCTCAGACTGCATCATTTTGGGTTGTGCAGTTCAGGAAGATACCACACAGAATCCATCCAGGGTTGGAAGGGACCTCTGGGGATCACCCAGTCCGCCCCCTGCTAAAGCAGGGCACCCACAGCAGCTCACCCAGGATCACAATGGCCAGGAGGGGTTGGAAGTCCCTCCAGAGAAGGAGACTCCACAACCTCTCTGGGCATCCTGCTCCAGGGCTCTGTGACCCTCACAGTGCAGAAGTTCCTCCTCATGTTGAGGTAGAACCTCCTGTGCTGGAGTTCCTATCCATTGCCCCTTGTCTTACCCCAGGGAACAAGTGAGCAGAGCCTGTCCCCTCCCTCCTGACCCCCAGCCCTTAGATATTGATAAACATTGATTAAATCCCCTCTCAGTCTTCTCCTCTCCAGACCAAACAGCCCCAGGTCCCTCAGCCTCTGCTCACCAGGCAGTGCTCCACTCCCTTCATCATCCTCATAGCCCTCTGCTGGACCCTGTCAGCAGATCCCTGTCCCTCTTGAACTGGGGAGCCCAGAACTGATGGCAGCACTCAAGATGAGGTCTCAGCAGGGCAGAGCAGAGGGGAGGAGAAAGCCCTGGATCTGCTGGACACCCCAGGACCCCCTTGACCTTCTTGGCCCCCAGGGCACATTGCTGTCCCATGCAGAACTTGCTGTCCACCAGCACTCTCAGGTCCTTCTCCACAGGGCTGCTCTCCAGCAGATCACCTCCCAGCCTGTATTCCTCACCCCCACAAGCCTCCCCACCTTGCATCCCAGCAGGTTACAGCGCTGGGAACTGTGGAAAGTGAAGCTGAGGCTGCTGAGCCTCCAGCCCAGCCTTCCCCTGCAGGTTGCAGCCTGCTTTTCCTCTAAGAATTTTAAACAGTATTTTTTCCCCCCTTTTAAACAATACCAGTTGGGAGAAACAGGAAACCCATGGAGCGAGAGCTCCAGTGTGTTACTTTCAGAGGCAGCCATGGAGCTTGGTGGATAGCAGCAGGTGCTCAGCATCACTTGGAGCATTCCAGTCCAGCTGAGCTTGGGGCTCCAGCGGGTGCTGAGCCATTCACGTTACCATAGAAATAAATGGCTCCCTTTTCTGCCACTCATTGTGCAACGCTTCAGCCTCCCCTGGCTGCAGATATCTATCCCCCTCCACCCCACCAGTCCCGGCCATGGGGTTGGGTTTCCAACCGTTCCTCCTTCTCCTGGGAACTCCACAGGCAGCAAGGACTTCTCTTACTTTTTTTTTTTCTTTCTTTCTTTCTTTCATTCTTTCTTCTTCTTCTTTTTCATGTTTTATTTTTTCAGTGATTGGCTTGCATTCAGCTCAAACATTTCTGAAGCTCTCAGCAAACGTGCTTCAGCTCAGCGTTTAACTGGGAGACACTTCTCTAGCTCCCAATTACATTCACAGCTTGGCTGGCTGAGGCAGAATGTTTTCACTTTGCCTGCAGAACACGCCGGGAAAAGCCAGGCAGTGGGAATCACAGCCAGGTCGAGGTGTTTGCACTTCCCTTTGTTGCCCTCAAAACCAGTGTCTTTCAAATCAGGGCCTTGAAACCCCCTCCAATGGGCTGTACTTACAGGACCATCTGTTGTCAAAGTGGTGAACTGCCTGCGGCAGGGACGCCAAGATCTTCCCGCTAGGTCATTACCAGCAGCTCTGGGTTACTCCCCACCTTGGTGGTCCCCTCTCAGGCTGCTCTTCTAGCCCAAGAGCCCAGGGTGTCTCAGCCTTTCCCCCTCACGATGCTCCAGGCTCCTCAGCATCTGCCCAGCTTCTGCTGGACCCTCTCTGGGAAGCCCAGAACTGGACACAATACTCCAGATGTGGCCTCACTAGGGCAGAGCAGAGGGGGAGGAGAATCTCCCTGGAACTGCTGGTCCCACTCTTCATGCACACCAGGAGACCCTTGGCCTTCTTGGCCACAAGGACACATTGCTGGCTGCTGGGTCACTTTTTATCCACCAGCACTCCCAGGCCCTTCTCCCCAGAGCTGCTTTGCAGCAGGTCAGCACCCTCACCTCTACTGGTGCATGGAGTTATTCCTCCCCAGGGACAGGACCCTACACTTGCCCTTACTGAATTTCATGAGGTTCCTTCCACCCACCTCTCCAGCCTGTCCAGGTCTCCCTGGATGTCACAGGGTGTCAGCCACTCCTCCCAGCTGGGTATCATCACCAGACTTGCTGGGGGCACACTGCATTCCTTCATCCTTTTTCCACCATGAGGACTTCATTGGATGGGGTCCTCTTGTTTTAACCAGTCACTAAAACCAGTGAGCCCTTTGTGTTGGTGGGACATGCCTCAAAGGCAGGGATTGCAGCTGCTTTTTGCCCAGGTCATGGATGATGAAGGGTTCTGTGGCCTTCCAGCACCTGGCTAGATATGTCAGCGGCATGTGCCTCATCCCCCACCCTCCCTGTCCCTCCACCTTTCCCTGCCCTTGGTGGATCCCTCTCCAGCAGCACAGGCCGTACTGAGCCGACAGGAACCCTCCTGGAGCTCTGATTCTCGAAGCTTTTTAGGGACCAGGGTTTGTTGTTTTATTTTTACTGATGAATAATTCACTAAAATCATTTTGCCCACATCCTGCTTCCCTCCACAGTCTTTGACTGGCATCCCACAAGAGTCTCTCAGACATTCTCAAGTGATGTTTGCAGAGAGCTTCACCACCACACTGAAATGAAGAGGACAGTGGCAGGACTCCAGCTGCAAAGCAGATAATTTCCAAGGGATGGCTGGGTTTCATCAAAGGAATGAAGCAGGAAAACCATTTGAGGTGACACAACTGCAGGAGATTTGTAGGAAGGCATTTGTGTGTGCCTGATTCTTCTCTTTCTGCTCTTTCAGAGCAGTGTCTTTCCCTGTACTGGGTTTGGAATTGTCTGCATAGATTTTATCCTGATCTGCTCTAATAAAAGGCAATTAGAGGCATTTTCATTTAATTAAGGTGCTTTGTTCTCAAAGGGATGATGTCCGAGCAGCACACATCCTTCATAATGTGACTTTCTTCTTTAAGCCTTGTGCTTGCAGCTGTCAGGAGCAGTGGGAGATGCTCTGCTTGGACAAGGAGGTGGTCTGCAAACCTGTACCTCGTGTGAAGATATTTCTCTGAATGCTTCTTGATTTCACAGAATCACAGGATTGCTCCAGCTGGGAAAGACCTCTAAGACCATCAAGCCCAACTGTTAACAGCACCATGGCCACTTAACCAGAAACCTGGGGCAGAGGTCCCCCTGGGGCTCACATATTGATGAGGATCATTTGCTGCCATAAAATCAGCGGTCTTGCTGCGTGCTTACTGTGTGCTGTAGTTTCCCTTTGCTACTGATTATCACTCCTTGATGCCCATGGCTCTGAGACAAAGCCTTCCCTGCTCCAGACAGGCAAAGGAATGCCAGCAGGGAAGAGAAGCAAGCCTCATCCTTGGGGGAGGAGCAGAAGAAACGTAGAATCAGAGAGTTGTTTTGGTTGGAAGCGACCTCCAAGACCATCCAGTCCAACCAGCAACCCAACCCCACCATGGCCACTAAACCCTGTCCCCAAGTGCCATGGCCACAGGTTTCTTGAACACCTCCAGGGATGGGGACTCCACCACCTCCCTGAGCAGCCTGTGCCAATGTCTCATCACCCTTACTGTAAAGAATTGATTTCTAATATCCAATCAAACCCTTCCTTGGCAGGGACAGATCTGCCAGCCAACCTTCTGGAAGAGGGTCTGTCACTCTTCATTGCATGCCCATCTCAAACAGCTGATAGGGCAATACACAAAGAGCCCAGGCTGATTTTCCATGAAAATTCCTTGTCATAGCATTATAGAACACTTTGGGTTGGAAGATCATCTAATTCCAACCCCTTGCCACGGGCACAGACATCTTCCACTAGACCGGGTTGCTCAGGGCCCCATCCAACCTTGTCTCCTACCACTGCAATAGAGACCATCATTATTAATTAGTAGGAAGAATAGAACTGTCTCCAGCTACCTTCTAAGGAAAGTCCACCATCCTCCTTCAGCTGTGCAAAATACCTGTGGTAGAGAAATCTCCTCCTCCTCTAAGCGTGTTGGTGCTGCTGAGGTGCTCAAAAACCTGCAGTGGAGGCTGCACCAGCGCTGGCACTGCCAGGAATGGGCTGTGTGGGCTAAGGATTGGAACTGGGGAAGTCAAGAGGTCTCTTATGAGCTCCACAGGTAGCTTTTTGTTGTGCTGCTGTGACCAGGGAGCAAAGTGATGAGGTGAGTTACTTAATGATTCATTCCTCATCTTGTTGGGAGCAGCAGGCAGCACCTCAAGCCTGCAGACCTGTTTGTTTTTACTGCTGGGTGCCTCATTATGCACATGTAAACACAGGCAAATCACTTAATAGAATGAGCTTTATTAAATAAGGAGAGGAGCTGTGTTCAATTGAAGGCTCCTGAGCTCTCATGACAAATATTTCCAGGCCTGGGGACTCGTTGCAGGGTCGGGAGGGATAACTTCCAACCCAAGCAGCAGCTTGGCAGAAGCCAAGCATTTGGTGGAAGTGCTGCAGATTTTAGGATTCCAAGCCAGAACTTGCTGCTCTCTCCCTGAAGAGAAGGGTGAGAAGATCTTTGACTTACAAATGCTCTTCACTGAACAGACAGGGAGTGTAGAAGCAATATCATACCCTGGTATCTGATACAACCCGGAACAAGTGTTTCCTTCACGCTATCTGACAAGCACACAGAGCTGGGGGAGAACACTGCTGCTCAGCCAAGCCATTTATTTATAGCAAATCAGACAGGTCTGTGAGATTGGAGACATTTCAGCGCAGCCCAGGAAGGTTTTCACACAGCCTGTGCTCCCTGTGACAGACAGATCCGTGTCTCAACCAGCCCTGTGGTGCAACCTCGTGTCTAGGGCATCGCTGTCAGGAGACAAAGGCTGTAAGCGTTCGAACAACACCTGAGCCGAAGGGACTTTCAGTGCTTAACCTGTTGTCACTATCCAACAGAAGCAACAGGGAAAGCTTTTCACTCCAAAAAGGGATGAAAGTAAGCGGGGAAGTCAGAGAAACTGGAGATACTGCAAAAGCCTGTGAAGAATCCTTCATCCTTTGTGCTGGGGTTGCATCAGAGATCCTTCAGACAGCTCAGCTCGGCAGTGGTGAGCTTCCACACTTCCACCACATGAAGACCTTGCAGTGAGTCACCTCACAGGGAAGAAGGGAGGAGAAGGGAGCAGATTGTCAGTGCTGGTCCCGCCCCACCTCACCAGCGTGTCAGCAAAGAGGTGGCTGCCTGCTGCTCTGCTGCTGGCCTCAGGGACAAGTCCTGCCTGTAGGCATCAGCTGCTGTTTCCAGCTTCCCCTCATCTTTCAACCAACATTCCATTTTTTTCCCAGGACAGACGGGGTGAAGGAGTGTCACCTCTCACCTCGACCACGTCAGCTGTGCTCCTGCCAGAGGGGCTGGACCAGGTGACCTTTAAAGGTCCTTTCCAACCCATTCTGTGATTCTGTGAACTCTGGGGTGATCATGGCGTGAGCTGCTGCACTGCCTGCAGTGCTGGGGGTGGCAGGTCCTGATACCTACCCTCAGCTTCACACAGTGGGGAATAGAGCATGAGGAACATGCAGACACCCATTTGGATCTGATTTATATCTCCAAGTAGGATTTTAGGGTAGGGTAGGGTAGGGTAGGGTAGGGTAGGGTAGGGTAGGGTAGGGTAGGGTAGGGTAGGGTAGGGTAGGGTAGGGTAGGGTAGGGTAGAAGAAAAGAGGAGAGAAGAAAGAGAAAAAGGGAAGGGAAGGGAAGGGAAGGGAAGGGAAGGGAAGGGAAGGGAAGGGAAGGGAAGGGAAGGGAAGGGAAGGGAAGGGAAGGGAAGGGAAGGGAAGGGAAGGGAAGGGAAGGGAAGGGAAGGGAAGGGAAGGGAAGGGAAGGGAAGGGAAGGGAAGGGAAGGGAAGGGAAGGGAAGGGAAGGGAAGGGAAGGGAAGGGAAGGGAAGGGAAGGGAAGGGAAGGGAAGGGAAGGGAAGGGAAGGGAAGGGAAGGGAAGGGAAGGGAAGGGAAGGGAAGGGAAGGGAAGGGAAGGGAAGGGAAGGGAAGGGAAGGGAGAACCTCACTTTTGAGTAGTCCTGATGGATCTTGGACCACAGAAGCCTGCCTTTGGCCCTTGCATTTTATCTCCTGCTCAGAGACGCTGGAAGCAGTCCCTCCCACAGCTGGAACACCTGCAGGAGAACATGACTGAGGTTGTGTTTTCTGCAGGTGGCCTCTATTGGCCCTTTTGCCACCTTCTAATGGAAATATCTTTGGTCCTGTTAGGAAACTGAAGCCTGCAGACAAATTGTGCTTCAATTGATTGTTTTGACTCTAATGAGAAGCAGAAGAAAAACAAACAAAAAACCCACCAAACCAAACCAAACCAAACCCCACCCCATGAAACACAAAACAAAACAACCCCCCCAAACCCCAAACTTGACATATTCAAAACAACCTCTGTGTGCCTGTGTCAATGTGTGGAACATAATAGCCTCATTATTAAACTCAGCAGCCAAAGCTGAAGGGAGCTGCTCTCATTAGCAGGCTCGTTGCTGATGGGAAGTGTTTGGTTAATGGGTGGAACATGTCTTCTTGGATTCTCCCTGGCTGTATGAAGAGCAGAAATTGCACAGAGAGGTTGGGTTGGGTTGGTTGGTTGGTTGGGGTTTTTTTTTAATAGCTCTAATGCCTTCTACTTAAAATATTTCCATTCCCCCTTTGGAAAAGCTCTAGCAATGCTTATTTATTCTCTGTCCCCAGGGAGCATTATGCCCATTTCGCTGGCACAGTGTGTTCTGTGGTGCCTCCACTGTGAGCTGATAACCATGCAGAAAAAGAACCATTGCTATCTTCCCTGGTGCCACAGAACCAGCCCAGGCTGTTTACCCAAACAAACTCTCTCCCCGTGACCAGCAGCTCGCGTTTCAATGCTGCAGATTTTATCAGGTGTGGGGTTTCAGACCAGCACTGTGAAAAACAAAACCCCCAAAACCATTTATCTGGACAGGCTGAGGGAGCTGGGGGTGTGCAGCCTGGAGAAGATCTGGAGCAACACCTGAGAGCATCCTGCCTGTACCAGAAGGGGCTACAGGAAGGCTGCAGAGGGACTGCTCCCAAAGGGCTGCAGGGACAGGAGCAGAGGCAAGGGTTTGGAATGAGAGCAGAGCAGATTGGGATTGGATGTGAGGAACAAGTTCAGCACCAGGAGGCTGCTGGAACACTGCAACAGGCTGCTCAGAGAGGTGGTTGAAGCTCTGTGCCTGGAGCTATTCCAGGTGAGGCTGAACAGAGCTCTGAGAAACCTGATGCAGGGGAGGATGTCCCTGCTGCCTGCAGGGGTTGAACTGGGTGAGGTTTGGAGGTCCCTTCCAACCCAAACCCTTCCATGATTCTATGACCTTCCAGTACCTGAAAGGGGCCTAAAACAAAGCTGGGAAGAGACTTTTCGCAAGAGCAGTGACAGCACAAGGGGAAAGTGGCTTTGAGCTGGAAGAGGGGAGATTTAGACTGGAGATTGGGAAGAAATGCTTTCCAGGGATGATGGTGAGACACTGGCACAGGTTGCCCAGGGAGGCTGTGGCTGTCCTCTCCCTGGAGGTGTTCAAGGCCAGGCTGGATGAGGCCCTGAGCAACCTGGGCTGGTGGGAGGTGTTCCTGCCCGTGGCAAGGGGGGATGGAACTGGATGAGCTTTAAAGCCCCTTCCAAACCATCCAACGCTTCTATGGTTTTACTTTCTCTCTTGCTCAGCTCCACACTCGGCTTTCCCCTGGCTGCCACACTTGAGAAGCAAAGAAGCTTTTCCCTTTAACAGAAAAAAACCCCAAACAACCCCTCTTGGCAAGCAGGACTTCTTGTCAGATAGGTTTAATTTGTGGCTGCAGCATCCCACACAAGCGCATGGAGATCCACAACTTACATAAGAAGTTTGTCTTCTCCTCTGCCCTTGTTTCTTCCTTGTGCTAACATTTGAGTGGAGAATCCTGGCTTGGTTATTTTTCCACTGCTTTATCTTTGTGCTGTTTTTAACAGTTGTTTTTTTTTTCCTTCCCCCTTCCCTTCCCTCCACACAACAAATGTCAGAAGCAAGATGACAGATTTCACACACAGGCAAGGCACCAGTTTCATGTGCAATGGTGTTTGCCTTAAATACTTCAGTGCTCACAACCTTCAGCAGAGCGTTTTGTCAGGAGATGGAGGATTTATTATAGTGGTTTTACTCACTCAGTTCAGACAACAGCTCTGCTTTGAGCTGATAATCTCTGTGCTTTCTAAAGAAGGAAGGTGTAATGTGAGCAGCTTAGTGCTCCATCTTCTGTCAGCCAACCATTCTCTGCCTCCTCTTTGCAAGTCAAGATAGGAAGCAGCAGGGTAATAATTTCTGTCTCCTTTCATACACTTTACAACTATCCAGTCCCCTATGGGGATCCAGCCTGGAAGGGATCCCTTCCAACCCCTAACATTCCGTGATCCTGTGATGCTTTGCTTTCAGGGGGCACACCTTCCATTTGGGGATGTTCTCTGTACACAGCTATAATCAGCCTATACCCAAACTCACATCAGCTCCACATTCTACGAAGAGAAGAGAAGAGAAGAGAAGAGAAGAGAAGAGAAGAGAAGAGAAGAGAAGAGAAGAGAAGAGAAGAGAAGAGAAGAGAAGAGAAGAGAAGAGAAGAGAAGAGAAGAGAAGAGAAGAGAAGAGAAGAGAAGAGAAGAGAAGAGAAGAGAAGAGAAGAGAAGAGAAGAGAAGAGAAGAGAAGAGACCAGTGAGTGGAGTCCTTATTGACTTTCTTCCTGTTATTCCACCTTGGATTGATCTTCCTCCTTCACCATTTTAATTGTAGCCTGCTTGGGAGAGTTTCTGAGTGGCATCCACTAAGCTGGCAGCACAATCTATCAGAACCTTAACTCAATTTGCTCACTGTCAGACTGCAGGTAAATGCACAAAACTCATCCTGAGTTTCCAGCTCACTGAAGGTCTGGCAGCAAATGCCAGCTGATAGTACCAGGCTTCTGTTCACTGCCTTTCCTTTCTCAAGGAACTGCAGATGTTTGACAGCGACAATTATCATCTCCTTTGCTTTCTTTTCTAGCTTTTATTTAGTGCATTGACAAGGTGGATTGGATCTGGAGAAGGGCAAAGAGCCAAGTCTGAGTCACCAGAAGAAATCCATTTGATGATAGACTCGTAGAATTCACAGAATCATTTGGGTTGTAAAAGCCCTCTAAGATCACCCAGTCCAACCAGCAACCCAACACCACCATGGCCATTAAACCATGGCCCAAAGTGCCACGGCCACACTTGCCTTGAACACCTCCAGGGATGGCCACAAAGATGATCAGAGGCCTGGAACGCCTTGCCCGTGGGGAGAGCCTGAGAGGGTTGGGGTTGTTCAGCCTGGAGGAAAAAAGGCTCTAGGAAGACCCTACAGAGGCCTTCCAGTGCCTGAAGGGGGGTACAGGAAAGCAGGGGAAGGACTTCTTACAAAGGCTTGTGGTGCTAGGATGAGGGACAATGGCTTTGAGCTGGAAGAGGGGAGATTAGACTGGAGAATAGGGGGAAATTCTTCACCATGGGGGTGGGGAGACACTGAAACAGGGAGGTTTCCCAGGGAGATTGTGGATGTCCCCTCCCTGGAGGTGTCCAGTGCCAGACTGGATGAGACCTTGAGCAAGCTGGGCTGGTGGGAGGTGTCCCTGCCCATGGCAGGGGGGCTCTAACTGACTAATCTTTAAAGTCCCTTCCAACCCAAGCCACTCTATGAAGATATCACTGCAGCAGAAACCCCGGGCTGGCAGCCTGTAGCTATTCCAGTTGTGATGAGTCACCTTCACAGGAGGTGTTCAGGAGAAGACTTGATGGGGTGCTTGGCTGTATGGTCTAGTTGTTGGGTGGGTTGGATTGTTTGATGGGTTGGACGCGATGATCTTGAAGGTCTCTTCCAACCTGGTGTATTGTATTGTATTGTATTGTATTTCATTCATCCACTGAGGTCAGCAGCTGCTGTGGGTATCCCTTTGAACGTTTCCTTAAGCATTGTGTTCAATCTAAATGCAACCCCCCCAAGTGCTCAGTGTTTCCCAGTGCTTCCATCTCATTACCCCTAATGATATCCTGGCATATTATTTCATCTCACTTCTTTCCCATTTGGCTCTTTTTTTTGCCTCATTCATTCACTACAAGAAGCACTTACCTGTGACTGTGCTGGATTTCAGTCCTACAGCTTCCTCTTGGAGCCTGACTTCAATGATTAATAACATTGCCTTCAAGAGCTTGACAGGTATGAGTAAATGCCCCTCACTATGAGTAAATGCTGAAGCATTCATCAGCTTTAAGACATTTGTCGACCACGAGTTTGCTTTTGATCGAGCACAGCCAAGCTGTGCTTTAATTATCTCTGTTCAGCTTCCCTCCTAAACCCACCTCCAAGCCGTGTTTGTGCTCCGAGTGAGCCACCCCTCGTTTCCAACACAAAGCCCGACGAAAGCACCCGCTTTGGAACGTGAAGAGCTCTCCCCGCTGCTTTCTCAGGCGCTGCCACGCACCTCTGTGAGGTTTATCAAGCCCTAAGAAGGATGCTGTCTCATTTTGGTGGCTAGCTGCCAGCTCTCAGTACCTTGGAGGTGAAGTTAAGTTCCACTGAGACTAATGCACCACAACTGCCTTGTAAAGTGATTTACAGCTCTGGCTGGAGCGCCTTCAAATGGGCATGACCGCAAGGGGTACTTAGCAGAGGGCTAAGGGCTCAGGAGATTTTAGTGAAAGGCCATTAAAGCCAGGATGGATGTTCTGTGAAAGCACAACCTCTGCACGGGGAGGAGGGAAGAGGAGGACAGCTCCTGACTGATTTCTCTAACCCTGTAACTTTGCATTTAATTCAACTCATTTTTTTCTGTTGATTCATAGAGTGGTTTGGGTCGGAAAGGACCTTAGAGATCACCCAGTTCCAACCCCCCTGCCATGGGCAGGGACACCTCCCACCAGCCCAGCTTGCTCAGGGTCTCATCCAGTCTGGCACTGGACACCTCCAGGGAGGGGATATCCATAACCTCCCTGGGCAACCTGTTCCAGTGTCTCCTCAGCCTCACTGGAAAGAATTTCTTCCTCATCTCCAGTTTCAATCTCCCCTCTTCCAGATTCAATCCATTCCCTCCCATCCTATCACAACAAGTCCTTGTAGAAAGGCCCTTCCCAGCCTCCTTCTCACAGAGACACCCTGGAAATGTCAGCCCTACAGCAAGGATTTGATTCATTCCCAGGGCAGGGCTTCTGAAAGAACTTCGGCCACAAAGACTTGACCCAAAGCTGTGTACAGTCTTGGTTAACCCCAGGAAGCTGAGTGACTGCAGAGAGTTTTAATGTTGGCATTCCTCTGCTAAACAAGACAATGAGGAAGGAAGGAAGGAAGGAAGGAAGGAAGGAAGGAAGGAAGGAAGGAAGGAAGGAAGGAAGGAAGGAAGGAAGGAAGGAAGGAAGGAAGGAAGGAAGGAAGGAAGGAAGGAAGGAAGGAAGGAAGGAAGGAAGGAAGGAAGGAAGGAAGGAAGGAAGGAAGGAAGGAAGGAAGGAAGGAAGGAAGGAAGGAAGGAAGGAAGGAAGGAAGGAAGGAAGGAAGGAAGGAAGGAAGGGAAGGAGGGAGGGAAGGAGGGAGGGAAGGAGGAGAGGGAAGGAGGGAGGGAAGGAGGGAGGGAAGGAGGGAGGGAAGGAAGGAAGGAAGGAAGGAAGGAAGGAAGGAAGGAAGAAAGAAAGAAAGAAAGAAAGAAAGAAAGAAAGAAAGAAAGAAAGAAAGAAAGAAAGAAAGAAAGAAAGAAAGAAAGAAAGAAAGAAAGAAAGAAAGAAAGAAAGAAAGAAAGAAAGAAAGAAAGAAAGAAAGAAAGAAAGAAAGAAAGAAAGAAAAGAAAGAAAAGAAAGAAAAGAAAGAAAAGAAAGAAAAGAAAGAAAAGAAAGAAAAGAAAGAAAAGCTCACTCTTGCTCATCTGCTTTTAAGGCTCTGCTGTCTCCCGGGTGCAGAGGTGCTTCATGTCGAGGGGGCAGAGGTAGAAGAGAGATGAAGTCACTGTCTGGATCACTGCTCTGTAAGTATCAGCTGTTCACATCTAGATAGGAACATAACTCCCCTGAGACTGGAAGGGAACAGCACGTTCACTGCCCTGCCTCCAGGGGCTGGAAGGGTTCCACTGCTGTGAGACTGGAAGAGGACATCACACACATCACACCTGGGGCTAAACAGCAGAAGACCTTCTTCTAAGGGAAAAGCGAGCATTGATCCTCCCAGGAGAAGCTCAACCTACTCTTCTGTTCTCTGACTTTCACCCTCAGCTCTCATTCTGCTGTTAACAGGGAAGGCAGGGGGCAGTCTGCCCAAGCCCTGCTGGGAGGGCTGTAGGACTTTGCTGGCCACCCTTCTGCACCTCAGCCTTTCTCTGCCAGGAGTGAGTCACTCCAGGCAGATCCACTATCCATGGCAAATGCTAACTGTATCCATGTAGAAGCTTCCTTGTCTCAAAGCCATCAAGAAACATGGGGAAAGAGGGAAGTATTGATAATGGTGATGGATAATGGAGCTGGTCAGGAAGCCTCCTCCTGAAAACCTCTCTGTGGTGGGGCTCATCAGTGGCTGATTTGGAAAATGGCAGGATGCCCAATCCCAGCAAAAAGCCTCTCTGACTCTGCCTTGCTCCTGACCTGCTGCAGCTGAGCCCTGCAGACCATGTCCACAGTGCAGTACTGCAGACAACACTGAGCTCCATTCCTAAGGACAGTATCTTGTCCAGTGAGTCACATGAAGCTCTCCCAAAGTTTTGTTTTCAAGAAGAAAAAGAAGCAGCAGTGAAAGGACTTCCTCACAGCAAGGCTGATTAGGCACTGGGATGGGCTGCCCAGGGAGGTGGTGGAGTCGCCATCCCTGGAGGTCGTTAAGAACAGCTTGGATGTGGCACTTGGTGGCCTGGTTTAGCTGCTGTGGTGGTGGTGGGTCCCAGGCTGGACTTGATGATCTCAGAGGTCTTTTCCAGCCTCAGCAGTTGATTCTGTGCTTGTGTGACTGTACCTCCCCCATCTGTTTCTTCTGGTACACTTGCATCCAACTGCTCGGGATGTTTGTTGGTAAGAGCTCCTGGTGTCAGGACACATTGTGATGGAGTGGTGCTGCCTGAGTGCATGGCAGCTGACTCAAGAACCATATGCCTCCTTCTGCTGCCACGAGGGAAGTAAGGATGAGATGCACTCCATCACACTCAGACACGAGCACAGACTTTGGTTTGGGGCTTTTTTCCCCCTAAGCTATGCAAGAAGCTCTTAGACTCAGCCAAAACTCATTCACACAAGGGGAAATTCTTGGATCTACCAGACTGACTACAACAAACTTAGCAAAGATTCCCCAGGCTGAGCTCTGCTTTTGCACCTTTCTCCTTCTTTTTTTAGGGAAGATGCTGCAACATTTGTTCTATTTTCATGGTTCTGTATCTTGATCTCACCAACAGCCACCAAATGTAGGTCAGAGAGCTCTTTCTAGGGTAAAAAAGGATCAAAGCAGCATTTTTAGCAACAACATTGTAGTCACTTAGACCTAACAGCAGCCTTCCAGTACCTGAAGGGGCTACAGGAGGGCTGCAGAGGGACTGCTTGCAAAGGCCTGCAGGCACAGGATGTGGGGGCAAAGGCTTGGAATTAGAGAAGATTTGAGCTGGACATGAGGAGAAAGTTCTTTACAATGAAAGTGGTAAAGTATTGGAACAGGTTGCCCAGGGACCTGGTTGTGGCCCTGTCCCCTGCAGACATTCAAGATCAGACTCAGAGGTGTCCCTGCTCTCTGCAGGGGGGTTGGATAAGATGACCTTGGAGGCTCCTTTCCAACCCAATGCACTCTGTGCATCTCTAAAATGGTCCCGAAGTGTTGAGAGTGTTCTTTATTGTGCTCCTGGGACTCGGTCTCTCTAGGCTCAGATGGCATTTGTGCTTCCAGTAGATCAGCCTTTCCCAAGTACACTTGAGAGGCAACCTTGTCTTTTTCTGACAGAAGTCACAGAGGAACTCATGGAGAGGGCAGCTGAAAACAGGTTGGGGTGTCCTGAGAGGCCTGTGAGCCAAGACCTGAGTGCTTTGGGGTCTTCTGCCCTTGGATGTATTCATACATCTTTCCTTGCTTGCATAAATAAGTGCCTGAGTGATGTTGATAAGAGCCAGGGTGTTGTTTCCTTTGCAAGGAAGAAAGGTTGAAGAATAGAATAGAATAGAATAGCATAGAATAGAATAGAATAGAATAGAATAGTCCAACCTATCATCCAGCACTACCTAATCAACTAACCCATGGCACCAAACACCCCATCCAGTCTCTTCCTAAACCCCTCCAGGGATGGTGACTCCACCACCTCCCTGGGCAGCACATCCCAAGAGCCAATCTCTTTTCTGGGAAAAATTTCTTCCTAACCTCCAGCCTGGACCTCCCCTGGCACAGCTTGAGACTGTGTCCTCTTGTTCTAGTGCTGGTTGCCTGGGAGAAGAGACCAACCCCCACCTGGCTACAACCTCCCTGCAGGGAGTTGTAGAGAGCAAGAAGGTCTCCCCTGAGCCTCCTCTTCTCCAGGCTCAGCAACCCCAGCTCCCTCAGCCTCTCCTCCCAGGGCTGTGCTCCAGACCCCTCCCCAGCTTTCTTGCCCTTCTCTGGACACCTTCCAGCAGCTCCACATCTTTCCTAACCTGAGGAGCCCAGAATTGGACACAGGACTCAAGGTGTGGCCTGACCAGTGCTGAGTACAGGGCAGAATGACCTCCCTGCTCCTGCAGGGAGAAACACCAAGTGACTGCAGACTGAAGATTTCCCCAACAACCAGCATTTGCTGCTGCTGAAGATCAGAGAGCACAGAAGTCCCCTGCAGCCATGCTCTGTGGTGGGAGAACCACCCCATGAGAACATTTCACTTTCAGATGGCAACAGCCTTCCTTCTGTATTATTCAAAGAGGAGTTTTCCCCCGACTGTGGCATGGGAACCCCCAGACTGATGTCACCAAGCAAACCCTTCCTCTGCAGCAGCTGCTGGGAGGTAAAGGTGCTCTTGACTCAGACAACCAGAGGAATTAGGGCAGCATGTCACTGTGGGATGACCAAGGCCACCCAGTTCATCCTAGCTGTTGACTTTCACCAGCCAGGTAGGGGCTGGAAGGGACCTCTGGGGATCATCCTGTCCAGCCCCTCTTCTAAAGCAGGTCGCCCATAGCAGCTTGCCCAGGATTGCAATTTCCATCTGGGTTTGGAATCGCTCCAGAGAAGGAGACTCCACAACCCCTCTGGGCAGCACCCTCACAGCAAAGAAGTTTCTCCTCCTGTTCAGGTGGAACCTCCTGGATTCTAGTTTGTGCCCCTTGTCCTGGGCACCACTCAGAAGAGTCTGGCCCCATTCCCTTGCCTCTTGCCCTTTGGGAAGGGACCCTCCAAGGTCATTTTATCCAACCCCCCTGCAGTGAGCAGGGACATCTCCAAGTAGATCAGGCTGCCCAGGGCCACACAGAGTCTGATCTCAAATGTCTGCAAGGACAGAGCCTCAACCACATCCCTGGGCAACCTGTTCCAGTATTTTACCACTTTCATTGTAAAGAACTTCCTCAGCACAAGCAGCTCCCCATCACTGAGAATAAGCTTTAATGTCAGAGTAGCCAGCGAGTTGGTTCAGTCACCTCTTTAGGTGAGAGTAGACAATTACACCTTAGATCTCGCTCCAGAGGCATCAAGAATGATCAGTCTGACCCATTCCACTTCCTTTTGGCCAGCATGGAAGGAGGTGTAGCTATTGGTCACCACACATCTCGCCTACACTCTTTCAAGTGCTTGAATCCAGGACCTGCCATTCTTCCTTGTGTTGTCCTCTGGTCTGAGCAAGGCAAATGCTTGCAGTGTCAGAAGCAGCTCCAGGCTGGCTCTTGTGGCCTTTCATCAGTCTCCACCTCCCAGGATGTGTCGTCTGCTGTGTTTATCCTCTGAGCTAAAGATATTATTGCATTGTGGAGCACGAAAGCAAATGTCCATGGAAGGCCTGAGCTTGAACATCTTATTCAACACCCTAATTAAGTGTCACCACCTCTAACTATGTAAGTGGTGCAGGCTGAAGGAGAAAGTGAATAATATTTAAGGTCTCCTAACTAGATTATTTTGGAACATGGTGACCAAAGTATTTTATAGATGCAGGCTTTAGGGCCAGATAAACTTCAGAAGAAAAATGATTGTTCCTTGAAAAGAAGCTGAGCTCAAACCCAATTTGCATAGCAGAGCCACAAAGTGCTCATTGCCAAAGGCAAACACAGAACCCCTGCTGCTGTGCCTGCTGAAGATTCATCTTCTCATGGGCCTTGGGTCAGTCACATATTGACACTTCCATCTCCAGTGTGATTCCAGCACCTGAAGAGGGCCTTCAGGATAGCTGAAGAGGGAGTTTTTACAAGGGCTTGTAGTCACAGGGCAAGAAGGAATGGATTGAATCTGGAAAAGGGGAGATTTAGACTGGAGTTTGGGAAGGAATTATTTACAGTGAGGCTGATGAGGTACTGGAATGGTTTGCCCAAGAAGCTGTAGATGCCTGATCCCTGGAAGTGCTCATGGCCAGGCTGGACAGGACCTTGAGCACCCTGGACTCCTGGAATTTCAGCAGGAATTATGCTTGACTGTGCCCACCAGAAGTGCTAACATGGCAGCTGTGCCTGCTTATCACCCAGCTGCACAGCACAGTGAGCTTTGCAAAGGCTCCTGCAGCACCTCAGCAGCCCTGGGCTGGGTGTCTGCCTCACCAAGGGGGAAAAATAAGCTCTGGCATTGGCATTGCTTTGAGATCTCACTTGAGAAGTTGGCTAAGTTCAAAATGTTCAGCCTGAGATGGACAATCCAGAGCTATTGTGAGCTAGTGGAATCACTCAGATGATTGGAAAGCAGTGTGTGGGCACCTTGGAGAGGGAGCAGCAGGAGCCTACAAAGAGCAACCTGGGACAAAGGCTTTTTTTCCTCAGTGGCATTTTTAATTCATTTGTTGGCAGGAGGCAGTTTATATTTTCTGGCTTGGCATAAGAACAGTGAAGGATGGAGCATTTTGTATGCTGCCACTTGTGCAGAGCCCAGAGGGCAGCTGTAAATTGACTACCCTCTAGAAGTGAGTAGATTCAGATTGGATGTTGGGA
Source organism: Picus viridis (assembly GCA_033816785.1). Classification (NCBI taxonomy): domain Eukaryota; kingdom Metazoa; phylum Chordata; class Aves; order Piciformes; family Picidae; genus Picus; species Picus viridis. The sequence goes on from CM066594.1 coordinate 19,032,656, forward strand.
AGAAGTTGTTCCCCATGAGGGTGGTGAGACACTGGCACAGAGGTGGTGGAAGCCTCATCCCTGGAGGGTTTTAAGGCCAGGCTGGAGGTGGCTGTGAGCAATCTGCTGTAGTGTGAGGTGTCCCTGCCCATGGCAGGGGTTGGAACTGGCTGAGCCTTGAGGTCCCTTCCGACCCTGCCAATTCTCTGATTCTATGATCCAATGACTTGCATCTGATGCTTCTTTTCTTCTTGTCTCTGATGATGTTGGAGATGAACAGAGGCCGTGCTGAGTGGAAAAAAATGAATCTAGTTAACCTCTCTTGTCTTGCTACCAGTCTTTGAAGCTGTGATGGTCCCTTCTGGACGAAAATTCACAGGACCCCAGCACAGTGGGGGCTAGAAAGGACCTCTGGAGATCATCTATTCCAACACTCCTGCTACAACAGGTTCACCTAGAGCAGGTTCCCCAGGAGCATGTGCAGGTGGGTTTGGAACGTCTCCAGAGAAGTACAAATCTGACACTCCCAGCTCAGGCCAGTCTTACTGCAGTAAGCTCATTAGGTCTAATTAATGATCTCATTGCCTAATCTGCTCTTTGCTCTGAAAATTGGTGGCTGATCCAGGACGTTCTTGTAAAACCTTAACAGGTTACAAACTGAGAGTCACTGCCAAAATCCCTGAAGACTCATTAATTAAGGGCCTAAAAAAAAGGAGCTTTAAAATTCCCTCTCCTTCCCTTCCCCTCTCCCTCCCTTCCCCTCCCCTCCCTTCCCTCCCCTCCCCTCCCCCTCTCCCTCCCCTCCCCTCCCCTCCCCTCCCTCCCCTCCCCTCCCCTCCCCTGTCCTCCCCCCACCCTCCTTGGAGGTGATTCCAGCCTTGCAAAGCAAAACGTCGTTGAAAGAGTTTGAGCTCATGGAAAAATAAATTCTCTCTGACAGAAGAGGAAATCTGAGGGCCCCAAGAGCGCAAGAACACAGAGTCCAGGCAGAGTGAGCCAGGTCTGCAATACATGAAGCCTGAATCTTTGCACTGAGTCATTGTTCAGGCTGAGGAAGGCAGCGACTCGGAGCTAGGTGCTGAGGTCCCCACGCTCAGGCTTCACTCCAGCCATGCTTTCAGTGAGGATTAGGTGGAATTGGCTTTACACATTGGTTTAAACTCATTTACTTGCTGGTCATAACCCTGGGTCTGAGTAAGGAGAAGCAGAGATTGATACTATTGGATATCAAAGGTTCCTCAGGTAGGATGGAATGGAAGGGGAATGGAGAGATCCACATCTCACCCAGCCCGGGGTGTGTAAGCGTCCTGGGCTCTCAGTCACAGCAGAGGGACACAGGGAGATCAGTGAATGCAGCAGAACTCTCTTTGTCTGTGCTTTATCTGCCCACAGGGATTGTGCTTTTATGTCCTGATTTTCTAGATGTTATTTTCCCCCCACCCCCTGCTCTCAAGCTCTGAATTGTGTTTTTACAGAAGGAGCTTGGCAGGCTGAGATTCAGCTTACCAGGATGCTTTCCTCTGACAGCAGCACAAGGCTGGGATTAAAGGCCAGATGTAGTCTCAGCTCAGCCATTCTCCCAAACAGACTGGAGAGCCCAAATTTGAAAGGCTTTGGGGGTTTGGAGGGGATTTACACCACCTCTCCATATCTACTGCTTTTAGAGCTGTTGCCATTTGTTACACTGGGTGGATTTTGCTTTCCAGAACTCATATCTATCTGTCTATCTCTCTATCTACAGATGTAGATATATAGAGAGACAGATATAGATATACAGGGAGATAGATATAGATATATAGATATAGAGAGTATAGATATAGAGAGATAGAGAGATAGAGATATAGAAATCTAGATAAAGAATGATAGCTAGAGAGATGAATCACACTTACTACAATGAATCACAGAATGGTAGGGGTTGGAAAGGACCTCTAGAGATCATCAAGTCCAGCCCCCCTCCAAAGCAGGACCACTTAGGCAGGTCACACAGGAATGCATCCAGGTGGGTTTTGAAGGTCTCTAGAGCAGGAGACTCCACAACCTCTTTGGGCAGCCTGCTGCAGGGCTCCTTAAAGACTCATGTTGAGTTGGGAAGTGTGTTCCAGTTTGTATTCATTGCACCTTGCCCTGTCACAGGATACCAGCACCTTCCCCGTGACACCCACCCATCAGATGTTTGTAAACATCAGCAAGATCTCCTCTCAGCCTTCTCTTTTCCAGGCTAAACAGCCCCAGGTCTCTCAGCCTTCCCTCACAAGACCAATTTTCCAGTCCCTGAATCATCCTCACAGCTCTCTGTTGGACACTCTACTATATCCCTGTCCCTCTTGAACTGGGAGCCCACAACTGGAAACGATACTCCAGATGTGGACTCACCAGGGCAGAGCTGAGGGTAAGAAGAATCTCTCCTGGCCTGCTGGCCACACTCTTCTTAATGCACCCCAGGATACCACTGGGCTTCTTGGCCACAAGGACACGTTGCTGTGTCGTGGATAACTTATTGTCCTCCAGGACTCCCAGGTCCCTCTCCATGGAGCTGCTTCCCAGCAGCTAATCCCTCCTGGTGCATGGTGGTTTTCCTCCCCAGGCACAGCACTCGACACTTATTCCTGTTGAACTTCCTCAGGTTCCACTTTGCCCAGCTCTCCAGGCTGTCCAGTTGCTGAATCCTCCCAGGTTCATATCATCAGCAGACCTGCTGAGGGTAGAGATACAGAGATAGAAATAGAGATATAAAGTGTATAGGGCTGTGTGCTTGTGTGTGCACATGCACACCCCTCCACCTAATTGTGTATGCACATATGGAAATGCATTCAGAGAAGCTGACCTGTGAGGAGCAGGCAAACTGAAGCTCATTTCCCATTCTCTTTCCTCCCTCTGTGTTTACCAACAAAAAATATTGAACCTTCTAATCCCTCTTCGTTCTTTCTTGCATCTGTTCTCTGCAAAATCCTTCACAATAAGGAGTGGCTTTCACGTGGGTCCTCTCTCTTACAAGGACTGTGTCTCTGAGGAGGAAAAGCTGAGAGAGCTGGGGCTCTTCAGCATGGAGAGGAACAGTCTGAGAGGGGATCCTCTCTATGCTCAACAAGGGCTAAAGGTCAAGAGGATGGGGCCAGACTCATTTCAGTGCTGCCCAGTGACAGGAAAAGGAGCAATGGGCACAAGGAGTTTTCACCTGAACTTAAGGAGAAACTTCTTTGGTGTGAGAGTGATGGAGCCCTGAAGCTGATTCTCTGGAGAGCTTCCAACCCCCCTGGCCATTGTGATCCTGGGCAAGGTGCTGGGGACGCCCTGCTTTAGCAAGGGGGTTTGGACTGGATGATGTCCAGAGGCCACTTCCACCCCCCCCACCGTGCTGGGATTCAGGTTACCAAGCTCTCAGCTGTCTCAGGGTGTCACTATTTACCTCTTTTCTTGATCAAGAAACCGAATTTGACATTCTTTGCAGCTCTCCCCTTTGCCAATGCTGCAGCATTCAGAGCAGGCTAATTGCTCCCTCTTTAAAGGAGAGTAATTAAACTGCAATTAAACTGACACCCAGAATATGGTCCTGGTCAAACAAACAGCCATTCATTCGGGTCACCTTGGCTAAATGAGACTCTCAGCACACGTCAGCCTTGGCAAGGAAAGGGATCACAGCACCCAGGGTGGCCGATGGGCACAAGGACGCAGAGGAGATGCCAACACCCAGCGTGGAGAGCTCAGCTCTGTGGTACCAGCCCCAGCCCAGTGAGGTGGGAATCCTGGCATTAGCATTTGCAGCTTCAGCTGTCAAGTGACCTTCAAGGAAGCATCAAAACCAGGTTTATTAAAGCTCAGTTCCTGGAGTATTACAACCACACACAGACAGAGCTCTTGGGAGCGTGGTTTGTAGAACCACAGAGTGCCAGGTTGGAAGGGCCCCAAGGATCATCTGGTCCAACCTTCCTAGGCATTAGTGTGAGAAGCCCAGGTAGAGATACTGAGCATGCAGAGCACAGGGAGCTTGCAGAGGAAGCACACAGAGCACAGGGAGCTTGCAGAGGAAGCACACAGAGCACAGGGAACTTGCAGAGGAAGCACAGAGCACAGGGAACTTGCAGAGGAAGCACACAGAGCACAGGGAGCTTGCAGAGGAAGCACACAGAGCATGCAGAGCACAGGGAGCTTGCAGAGGAAGCACACAGAGCACAGGGAGCTTGAAAAACAAACATGCAGACAGCACAGAGCCTGTCTAGCACTGTGCTGCTGCACCTGGGGTGCTACTCACCCAACAGAGGATCCAGAGGCACTTCCAAAGCCGAGGGAGTTCCTAACACAACTCCTCTGAAGCGTTTGGAAGCCATTCCTCGCTGCAGGCTGCTGAGCTCCTCTGCTAGAGCCCGTGTCAGATGATTCAGCTAATCCCTCTCCAAGATAAGGAAGCAGGGTAAGCTGGCTACACGAGCTGGGATTTCCACAGGAATTAAGGGCTCAAGCAAGCAGAATCCCTTAGGCTGCAGAGCAAACAACAGTCTTTGTGCCTTCATTTAGCAGCATTACAGGGTTTTTCCTTCCCTTCAGCAAGAACTGCCAGGCTTCAGAAAGCAGACAGACCTGGCAGCAGCAGTGTGGGGTTTTCCCCACCTTGGCAGCTTTTTTCCTTGCCTTTAATTCTTTAGATGGATTTAGTGTTGGGTGGATGTAGCCCACACCCTCTTGGATTAAGTTTTGTTTATTCCCATACAGTTGTCTTTGCTTCATTGTCTGCTTTCTCAACACGGGGAGTACCTCCATCCTGCTCCCTCTCAGCAGCAGATGGTCACCAAAACCTCACAGTGGAGTCTCAGCTCCTACCTCCCATGTCACCAGCTGAAGAAAAAGCTTGAGGTTTAGTTTGTTCAGTTTCACTTTATTTAGTGCTCCCTGGGTTTTGTATTAGAGACATAGTGAGAGACCTTTACTCCAGCAAGTGTGAAAGAAGATGAGCTCTGGTATTAAGCTACAGAAGCTGGTGATGGTTTTGAACTAAAGAAGGGTAGATTGAGACTGGACATTGGGAAGAAGTTCTTGACTCTGAAACAGGTTGCCCTGGTGAAGGCTCCACTCCTGGAGACATTCAAGGCCAGGCTTGGGGGAGCTCTGAGAAACCTGATGTAGTTGGGGGTGTCCCAGCTTACTGCAAGGGGGTTGGACCAAATAACCTCTACAGGTCCCTTCCAACCCAGTGCATTCTATGATTCTGGGAACTCTCTGATTCTGGAGGTGTTCAGGAGGAGACTGGATGGGGTGCTTGGTGCCATGGTTTAGTTGATTAGATGGTGTTGGATGATAGGTTGGACTTGATGATCTCAAAGGTTTCTTCCAACCTGGTTAATTCTCTTCTCTTCTCTTCTCTTCTCTTCTCTTCTCTTCTCTTCTCTTCTCTTCTCTTCTCTTCTCTTCTCTTCTCTTCTCTTCTCTTCTCTTCTCTTCTCTTCTCTTCTCTTCTCTTCTCTTCTCTTCTCTTCTCTTCTCTTCTCTTCTCTTCTCTTCTCCTCTCCTCTCCTCTCCTCTCCTCTCCTCTCCTCTCCTCTCCTCTCCTCTCCTCTCCCTCTCCTCTCTCCTCTCCTCTCCTCTCCTCTCCCTCTCCTCTCCTCTCCTCTCTCCTCTCCTCTCCTCTCCTCTCCTCTCCCTCTCCTCTCCTCTCCCTCTCCTCTCCTCTCCTCTCCTCTCCTCTCCTCTCCTCTCCTCTCCTCTCCTCTCCCTCTCCTCTCCTCTCCTCTCCTCTCCTCTCCTCTCCCTCTCCTCTCCTCTCCTCCTCTCCCTCTCCTCTCCTCTCCTCTCCTCTCTCTCCTCTCCTCTCCTCTCCTCTCCTCTCCTCTCCTCTCCTCTCCTCTCCTCCCTCTCCTCTCCTCTCCTCTCCTCTCCTCTCCTCTCCTCTCCTCTCCTCTCCCTCCCCTCCCCTCCCCTCCCCTTCCCTTCCCTTCCCTTCCTTCCCTTCCCTTCCCTTCCCTTCCCTTCCCTTCCCTTCCCTTCCCTTCCCTTCCCTTCCCTTCCTTCCTTCCCTTCCCTTCCCTTCCTTCCCTTCCCTTCCCTTCCCTTCCCTTCCCTTCCCTTCCCTTCCCTTCCCTTCCTTCCCTTCCCTTCCCTTCCCTTCCCTTCCCTTCCCTCCCTTCCCTTCCCTTCCCTTCCTTCCCTTCCTTCCCTTCCCTTCCTTCAGCTAGGAAGGAGGTGAAGGAAATGCAGCAGCACCATGTGTGGCTGAGACTTGAGATTGAATATCCTCACAGCCTGGCACTGGCTGTTTGTGCCTCTAACTGCTTCTGAGGAAGCCACACATCATAGAATGGTTTGGGTTGGAAGGGACCTCAAAGATCATCTACTTGCAACCCTTCTGCCTTGGGCAGGGATACCTCCCACTGGACCAGGTTGAGCAAGGCCCCATCCAACCTGGCTATGAGCACCTCCAGACTCGGAGCTTCCACAGCTTCTCTGGACAAACTCTTCCAGTGTCTCACCACCCTCATGGGGAAGAATTTCTTCCTGAGATTTCATCTAAATCTGGCTTTTTCCAGTTTGAAGCCATTGCAAACAACAGACCTTGTCCTCCAGCCAAGCAGCAGCACCTGCAAGGTGGCACTCAGAGGTGTCTCTGATGCCATGAGCTGGCTGCAGAGACACAGCAGGAATGATGAGGAGAAATTTCTCTCCTGTGAGGCTGCTGGAACCCTGAAGCAGACTGCTCAGAGATGTTGTGGAGTCTCCTCTGGAGAGATTCCAACCCCCCCCCCCAGGCCACTGTGACCCTGGGCAAGCTGCTCTGGGTGCCCTGCTTGAGCAGGGGGGCTGGACTGGGTGACCTGCAAGGGTCCCTTCCAATGCCCACTGTGTTGTGAGACTGTGTGAGTCCCTGTGCCTCACTTCCTCTGCCCATGCCCGACTTTACAGAGGCAATGTGAGGATAAGTAGGATCTGAAATACAAGAGAAAGAGCTCTGCTGTGCTCATTCATCACAGAAACAGGAGGTGACAAATGAATTCATACCATTATTTTCTTCCCTGCATACAAAGTGTATGGATCTGTGATGGACCTGCTAAGACTTTCCCGTTGGAGTGAGGCTCCATCCAGTCATTTGCTAAGGCTTTGCCAGCTGGCTGGCAGCGTGGCCCCAGTGGCAGCATTCCCAGGCTGCTCAGTGCAATCAGTGTAATGGGCTGAGCTCTCCTGAAGCACATGGAGCCTGACAAACCTGGGCCATCAGTCTTCTCCCAGGGGAGGAGAAGGGGTGGGTGGCACAGGTGTGTGTGTGGCAGCTATGCTGTGCCTCCTAACTGCTCTTTCATCTGCGGGGGCTTGTGTGCATCCCGAGGCTGCTGCTTTGCTTTCTTTGGAGACATTCAGTATCAGACTTGATGTGGCCCTGGGCAGCCTGATCTAGTTGAAGACGTCCCTGCTCACTGCAGGGGGCTTGGACAAGATGGCCTTGGAGGGTCCCTTCCAACCTGATGCAGTCTGTGAATTGCTTGTAGTCATTTTATTTTGGTAGTCTTTCTGGGGCTTCTTTTCCCCTTGGAGTCTCAGAAGGGTCATCCTCTTGGAAGTGGTGGAGTCACCATCCCTGGAAGTGTTCAAAAGCCACGTAGACCTAGCACATGAGGATCTGGTTCAGTGGGCGTGGTGGTGTTGGGCTGATGGTTGGGCTTGGTGATCTTGGAAGTCTTTTCCACCCTTTATGATTCTACAGTTCCAGGCTGTGAGTCTGTGATGCCCTGCCAAGAGGGCTCTGTACTGATGGGGCTGTTCAGCCTGGAGGAGAGAGGGTCCTGGGGAGATCCTAGAGCTACATTTCATTTGCATTTTAGCCTGGAGAAGAGGAGGCTCAGGGGAGACCTTCTTGCTCTCTACAACTACCTGAAGGGTGGTTGTAGCCAGGTGGGGGTTGGTCTCTTCTCCCAGGCACCCAGCACCAGAGCAAGAAGACACAGTCTCAAGCTGTGCCAGGGGAGGTTTAGGCTGGAGGTGAGGAGAAAGTTCTTCATAGAAAGAGTTATTGGCCCTTGGGATGTGCTGCCCAGGGAGGTGGTGGAGTCACCATCACTGGAGGTGTTTAGGAAGAGACTGGATGGGGTGCTTGGCGCCATGGTTTAGTTGATTAGGTAGTGTTAGATGATAGGTTGGACTTGATGATCTCAAAGGTCTCTTCTAACCTGGTTAATTCTATTCTATTCTAGTCTATTCTAGTCTATTCTAGTCTAGTCTAATATCTGAAGGGGGCCCACAGGAAGGCTGGGGGAGGGACTATTTGGAAGGGCTTGCAGTGATAGGACAAGGGGCAGTGGTTTGAAACTGGAGCAGGGCAGGTTTAGGCTGGGCATGAGGAGTAAGCTCTTTACACTGAGAGTGGTGAAATACTGGAACAGGTTGAGGGCCCATCCCTGGAGACATCCAAGATTAGACTTGCTGTGGCCCTGAGCAGCCCGATCTAGTTGGATATGTCCCTGTTCACTGCAGGGCTCTGGGCAAGATGACCTTAGAGGATCCCTCTGCGTTCTGTGACTGAATCTGTGAAAGCGCAGTAAGTGCTCTCCCTGTGCCCCCAGCCCAGCACCCACAGCAGCAGTGGCACAAGGCACAGAGCTCTCCCTCTCCTGCTCTCCCTCTCCTTGGCTGCTCCTCACCACCCATCACACAGGTTGAAAAACCACCCCGTGGTGCAAGGATGTAAAGCCCAGCTCTTCCCCTCCCCTCCCTCCCCCAAAGCACCATGCAATCAGGAGGGTTGGCTCTATTTATATCTCCACAAGAGCCTTGGCTCAGAACTAATTCCCGTGAGCTGCGTTTATGAAGAGAACCCTGTTTCAGAGGGGGAAACAACACTTGCAATTATTTAATTAGAAACCCAGCGCCAGACAGCAGAACAGGATGTGCCCTGGGCTAATAACCGCAGGCTTCACAGCTCCCCGTTTGCACTGCAGCCCCTCCTCCGCTGTACCTCCAGACAGACAGAGGTGCAGCAGGGCAGGGCCGAGCCACGCAGGGGCTACAAATCCCCCAGCGGGTGTTTGGCCCCCCAGTGAGCTCTGCTCCCCCCAGAGATAGAGATTATATAGATGTAGATATAGATATATTTTAATCCCTGAGAAGGCTTCAGGAAGACCCTGAGGGGGTCAAACTGGCTGCTTCAGACCTCAGGAAGAAGACTTTATCTGGACAAGTTTCTTCAACTGACAACCCCAAAGATCCTCATGTCCTATATATTATATATACACATATATACACACACATATATACACACACATATATATATATGGATATGGATATAGATAGATGATGGAGATTGAGATAGAGATAGAGATGATATAGATGTAGATATAGATATATTTTAATCCCTGGGAAGGCTTTAGGAAGACCCTGAGGGGTCAGCCTGGCTGCTTCAGACCTCAGGAAGAGGATTTATTTCTGGGCAAGTTTCTTTAATTGCCAAATCAAAAGATCCTCATGTTCTACATATTCTATTTTATATCTATCTATCTGTCTATCATCTATCTGTCTATCTATCTATCTATCTATCTATCTATCTATCTATCTATCTATCTATCTCTAGATATATCTAGATATAAACAAACCCCTGTGAAGCTTGAGGAGGACCCTGAGGGGTCAGCCTGGCTGCTTCAGACCTCAGGAAGAGGATTTATTTCTGGGCAAGTTTCTTTAATTGCCAAACCAAAAGATCCTCATGTTCTATACATTCAATTATATATATATATATATATAAAGAAGCCCCTGTGAAGCTTGAGGAGGACCCTGAGGGGTCAGCCTGGCTGCGTCAGACCCCAGGGCACGTTTCCCAGAGCAGCGGCAGTGCGCAGCGCAGAAGTGTCCCCGCGGAGCGGTGAGAGCTGCTGGTCTGTGGGAGCAGGCTGTGTGCCGGAAGGGCAGGGGCAGGTCCTTGTGCCCCTGAGGAAAGGGGAGGTGGCTCATGCGTGGCGAAGCACGGTCTGGGGACAGCTTTCCTTGGCACGAGTGAGTGGCAGAGGGCGGGCAGGGCTCTGCTGCTTTCCTCCCACGCTTCTGTTCATCGCCGTCTGTGGAGGGCGAAGGTGACCTTCCTCCTGCAGCCGTCAGCTCTTCCTTTCCAAGCCCCACACCTCCTAAAGTGGGGCTGCTCTGCTCTCTGAGTACTACCCAGTTCTACCTGTTTTGTATAATATTCTACTGGTACTGATCTGGCTGTGGCTCTGGGCAGCCTGCTGTAGCGTGAGGTGTCCCTGCCCATGGCAGGGGCTGGGAACTGGCTGAGCCTTGAGGTCCCTTCCAGCCCTGACAATTCTGAGATCTCTGTACCGACACTGGAGGCTCTAGCTGGCTGTGAAAATAATTTCTGACTGAATTATATATCAAAGGAGGTGTGGTGCTGTTCCACCTCGCAGTAGGGATGTGCCACGGGTGGAACACTCTTCCCCTCTGTGTTTTACTCCCCCAGTGTGATTTTTCAATCATTACAGCCCCTCCTAGCTGACAACTCAGATGTCAAAAAATTATGGAGTAAAAGGCTGCCCAGAGAGGCTGTGGAGTCTCCTTCTCTTCTTCAAGACCTGTCTGGATGTGTTCCTGTGTGACCTGTGCTGGATTCTATGGTCCTGCTCTGGCAGGGGGATGGACTCAGGATCACAGGTTCACAGGAAGTTAGGGGTTGGAAGGGACCTCTGGAGATCATTGAGTCCAACCCCCTCGATGATCTCCAGAGGTTCTTTCCAACCCCTATCATCCTGTGAACCTGTGAAATACCTCCTCTAGCCTGGTCCAGAGCAGAGCCTGGGCATGAAAGCCTCCTGGTCCTCCCACAGCCCCATCAGGCAAGGCAGAGTTGCCACCATTGCTCAGGGGATGCTCCCACAGAGGGTTAAGGTGGTTTTGAGGCAAGATGCAGGCACTGAGGTTGTTCAGCCTGGAGAAGAGAAGGCTGCAAGAGACCTCCTGGTGGCCTTTCAGTATTGGAAGCTGGGGACAGACTCTTCAGCAGGGCCTGTTGTGACAGGACAAGGGATGATGATTTGGAACTAAAATAGGGAGGTGCAGACTGCAGAGCAGGATGACATTTTTTACACTGAGAGTGGTGAGACTTTGGCCCAGGTCGCCCAGAGAGGTGGGATGTGTCCCATCCCTGGAACCATCCCAGGTCAGGTCGTTTGGGGCTCTGTGCAACCTGCTCTAGCTGCAGATGCTCCTGCTGACTGCAGGGGGTTGAACTAGAGGACCTTGAAAGGTCCCTTCCAACCCAAACCAGCGTGGGATTCTGTGAATCCTGTGGATTCATTGTCAGGGAAAAAAGCCAACCCAAACCCAGGCAGTGCAAGTTCTCAAGCCCCAAAGCCAGATCCGAAGGTTTCTGTGAACCCAGGAGGCTGGGGAAAGTTTGCTGTGCAACTTCTCTTTCCACTTCTTCTGTTTGTGTCCCTTGGAGTGAAGGACTCGCACTGGAGATGAGTGATGGCTTTTGTGAGGTGTCTGCTTCTGCTGAGCCCTCCTGAGGAAACGCCCAGCCTCTCACAACCCTTCCTGGAGGGGGATGTGGATGGGTTTCTGCTCTGCCCAAATCTCCAGAGCAGCTCTTGTCATTGTCTTCTTTGGCATCATTATTTATCATCGTTCCAGTTCTCACTCAACCTGAGAAAGAGAGCACTGCAGAGACTTGCCAGGCAATTGCACGAAGCAGGGAGGGGGAAATTGGCAGCAAAAGAAGAGAAACAAACCAGGAATAATCAGAATAATTACCTGGAGTGATTAGCACAGCTACTGAGGGAGCTGGCACCGCTCAGCCTCCCTAAAGCTCATTTCTCAGGGCTTTAAGACAATTTAGCCAGGCAGCTGGAGTTGGTTTCATCAGGTGGAAATCAAAGCCTGCTTTCACAGAATTATGCAATCATAGAACTGTGGAGGGTAGAAGAAACCCTGAGAGGTCACCAAGTCGTACCACTGGCCTAGAGCTCACAATCCACCACTGCCACTAAACCACTGCCACTAAACCACATCCCTCAGCACCACATCCAAAGGGCTTTTAAACACCTCCAGGGATGGATACGCCACCACTGCCTTGGGCAGCCTGTTCCAAGCCTTGACAACCCTTCTGGGGAAGAAATTGTTCCTTATGTCCAACATAAACCTCCCCTGATGCAACTTGATGCAGTAAGGGGAAGAATCATAACTAGATTTGGAAAAGAAAAATCCATTCCTAGGCCTCATTTATTAAAATAAATAAATAAATAAGAATTAAGAATTGACTTCATCTCTTCTTGTACCAGCAGCTGGCAAGTGTTTGCTAAGAGCATCAACCATCCCAAATGATACCAACTTGCTATTTCCCTGATTCTCAGCGAGCTTGGAAAGCTCAGGACTGGTAAGGTGCAAAAAAAAAAAGTTGTTGGGGAAAGAGGTACGAGATGGGTGAGTCGCCAGAAGAGTTCCTCAAGTTCCTAAATTGCCCTTTGCTGATGCTCCGTTGCTCCCCTAATGACCTCTCGCTTTCCATTCCCCTCGCTGCTCGCCCGCCGCAGGGCCGGCGGAAGGACCACTCCGAGCTGGCGCCACAAGAGGGCGCTGTTGTAATTCAGCAAGCGAGAGGCTGCTGGCGCTCCAGCTCTGCTTCGTGCTCCGATCGAGCACACAGCACAGTGTCATGAGCTGGGAAGGACCTCGGAAGATCTTCCAGTTCAACCCCCTGCCAGAGCAGGATCACCTATACCAGGTCACACAGGAACACATCCAGGCAGGTTTTGAGCATCTCCAGAGAGGGAGACTCCACAACCCCCCTGGGCAGTCTGTTCCCGTGCCGCCTCTTGCAGGATAAAAAGTCACATCAAGCTCAGAGCAGCTTCTGTCCAGCAGCCCCTCAAGCCCATTTTCTCATGCAGAGCAGGGGGGGAAATCTCATCATGGATGAGACCTGGATGCATTCCTGTGTGGTCTGCCCTAGCTGACCCTGCTTTGGCAATGGGGTTGGACTAGAAATTCTCCAGAGGTCCCTTCCAACCCCTAACCTTCTGTGATTCTGTGATGTTGTACCCAATTACTCTTCCAGCAGCACTTCAGGCAGGTGATGCAGCTCCACGTGGGCTGCTCCTCTTCCCCTTTAATAATTCTTCCTCACTGATTCCAGATGAGTTCTGATGTCAAGCTCCAGTGAGTGACAGGCAGAGCTCTTCCAAGACAGCATCGTGACACCCATGCTCCTCCTGACAGCACTGGCAGCTGGAAATGCCTCCTATACCCATGACAAGTGTGACTATGTCACCTCAATACTTGAACCCAGAGCCTCCAGAGGCGAGGCAATGCATGAGTTTTGCCCACGAGAGGAAAAGAGGTCTGATCCCTGAGGAAGGAAATCTGAAGTCGGAGAAGGTATTTTTCTGGATGTGCCACTAGAGGGGAACAAAGATCTGCAATAGTTCCTGGGTTTGCAGGGAGCCTCCTGCAATCCGGGGGCTACTGCACCTGCCTGGAGATGACTTCTGTGCCAGCACCATGTGAATGCTTCTCCTTATCTCTGACAAGAGAAAAACCCTCAATCGATGTTATTAATTGCATTTCTCACAAGCAAGGGCAATCGTTCCTGAGGAGCTGTGGGAATTTCACTGAATGCTGCCACTGACACCAGGTGAAAACCAAAGCAAACAACACAGCCTGTGGTGTTCTCCCCCTCTGCCCTGCCCCAGTGAGGCCACAGCTGCAGCACTGGGTCCAGTTCTGGGCTCCTCAGTTCTAGAGTCAGGGAACTTACTGGGACAGTGCAGCAGAGGCTACAGAGCTGCTGAGGGGCCTGGAGCAGCTCTGTGAGGAGCCAAGGCTGAGAGCCCTGGGGCTGAGAGCCTGCAGAACAGCAGCCCCAGAGGGGAGCTGAGCAATGCTCAGCAAGAGATAAAGGGGGTGGGGGGCTGACTCTTGTCAGTGGTGCCCAGGGACAGGACAAGGGGCAGAGGGCACAAACTGGACCCCAGGAGGTTCCACCTGAACAGGAGGAGAAATTTCTTTGGTGTGAGGCTGCTGGAGGCCTAGAGCAGGCTGCCCAGAGGGGTTGTGGAGTCTCCTTCTCTGGAGAGCTTCCAGCCCCCCCAAGCCATTGTGCTCCTGGGCGAGCTGCTGTGGGTGCCCTGCTTGAGCAGAGGGATTGGAGTGGATGATCTCCAGAGGTCCCTTCCAGACCCCCAGCACGCCAGGATTCTGTCATACGTTCTGTGGTACCGCTGTCCTAAACGGGATGGTTGTGAATAACATGAGAGGTAGCTGTGTGAAACACAAAGAAATTGGTTCCAAACCATTCATGCTTTATGCTGGGAGGTTCACCAATGAAGTGCAGCATCATCTCTTGGAAGTTTGTCTAGAAATGCCAGAAGCTGCTAACGTGGTGATTGGCTTCTGCACCGTGGAGGCATCATTCACTTGCAGTAGTCTGGAGGCGTTAAGGCTGAAGCTCTCTAATTATGATGCTTGTAGAGGAAACACAGAAGAAAGAAAAGTGAGAGGGTAGCTTGTCACTTTCTCCATAAATTTTGTGCCTAGATGAAAAGGAAAGGGTCAGAAAATGAGTGTCTTAATTAGTGTGGAGGAAAACTGTAAATTATCTGAATAAACTAATGTTGGAAGGCTGGGATGCACCGAGAGGGCTTGTGAGATCCAGAGCCACAGTGGAAACCTGGATTTGGCAGGGATTTGGACACTTTGGACTGGGAGAAGGGCTGACTGCCATTGGTCTTGTTGAAGGTGGGCAGATGCTAGAGGAGCACATCACATCAGACAGAATGGACTTGCTCCTTGGGGTCATCAGTTGACCTCTCTATCCTGGCTACGTGGGGAGGACAGTTGGGGAGAAGTATTCTGCCCCTAGTCCTGTGATAGAACTTAGCTGCAATCCCTCCTCCAAGTGCTTCCTACCCTCCACCCCAACTGCTGTCAGGTCTTGGTGGTGATGCTTGCTTTCAGCCAGCTCAAAGAGGAGCTTGGATCTGAATTTGTGTCTGTTCAGCTTGTGCTAAACCACAGATCATCACTGGCAACCATCAGCTCTCCCTCATGACTCCAGCGTGGCAGCTTCTTGTCCACACTGGTGTTTGGACCCTCAGTGTCTCACAGCCCAAAGAGCAGGGAGCTTCCAGATGGTCCATCTCAGCCCGGTGCCAGGTGTCACCCGCTGAAAGTCTTCTCCATTTATTCACCCACCTCTTCTCCAAAGCCACAGAGCTTTGTTCCTGCCTTTGAGTTCCTCCATTCAAACCTCCAGAGCTGGAAAATACCCAGAGGTGAGTGCAGTGAGGTTTACCTCTGTGCTGCAAACACATCTTCAGCTTCTCACAAAAATAAAGCCCCATGGCCAGCCCCTTGGAGCCTAAATTCTCTCCCCAGCCTTTATGTCATAGAATCAGGGAACTGATTCTATGGTGCAGCTTGAGACTGTGTCCTCTTGTTCTGGTGCTGGGTGCCTGGGAGAAGAGACCAACCCCCACCTGGCTACAGCCTCCCTTCAGGGAGTTGGAGAGAGCAATGAGGTCTCCCCTGAGCCTCCTCTTCTGCAGGCTAAGCAACCCCAGCTCCCTCAGCTGCTCCTTACAGGGCTTGTGCTGGAGACCTCTCACCAGCCTTGTTGCCCTTCTCTGGACACGTTCAAGTGTCTCAGTGTCTTTCTTAAACTGAGGAGCCCAGAACCGGATGTGCCATTTGTTCCTTCCTACCTTGTTGAAAATGGGTTGACTTGCCAGAAACACAACAACAGAAGAGGTGACCTCCCCAGCATCCCCCTGCTGGGTGAGGACACAGCCTGTCTCTTCCCTAACCACACTGGAGCTATTTGTTTGGGATGCTGCGAGTGAGTCACCATGGAATTATGCTTCCCTGGAGGACCCAACAGCAACAACAGAAAGAGCTGGACACTAAATCTCAACATAAATCAGCCAAGAGTTAATGTTTTTCTTTGAGCAGAGCAATGGGAAAAGTTGGAGCAGGGCTGCTGGGTTCAGGGTGAAGTCGAACTCCCAAACTTTCTCTTAAATTAGCCCCGGTGGGGGCGTAAAAGCCTCCTTGGGGACCACAGAGCTCTGCAGCAAATTATGCCAGCTCCACCAACTCGTGTTCATTAGCAGTGTCGCTCACTCATGTCACCTCCACAATTATTTTAGGACCTGTCACCAGGAACGTTCTCCCACCAGCAAATGTTTCCAGCTCTCTCTAATGGGGAGGCTGAAGTTCGAAGCATAAGTTACCTCTGCACCTGCTCGTCCTGCCGGCTGCCTCTGCGCAGCCCTGAGGAGCACAGCGCAGCGGAAGGCTCCTGCGAGCTGCTTGCATCTCTCAGTCGATTGGGAGGCACTTGGAGGGGGGGATGGATGGGCAGCAGTGGAGGGGGGCTGGGCAGCTTCCCACTCCATCCAAGTGGAGTTGGAGGAAGTTGTATTAGGAGTAGCATCAGCAACGGTGTGGCCAGCAGGAGCAGAGAGGAGGTCATGCCCCTGAACTTGACTTTGGTGAGGCCACAAGTTGAGTGCTGGGTTCAGTTTTGGGACCCTCACCCCAAGAAGGACATTGAGGGGCTGGAGCAGGTCCAGAGAAGGGCAACAAAGCTGGGGAAGGGTCTGGAGAGCAGGGCTGGTGGCAGAGCAGCTGAGGGACCTGGGGGTATTCATCCTGGAGAAGAGGAGGCTGAGGGGAGACCTTCTGGCTCTCTACAGCTGCCTGAAAGGAGATTTGAGTGCAGGTCTCACCTCTGCATGGCGGCACTTGGTTGCGTGCTGCTTCTCAGCTACTTCTGCTCTGGGCTAGGGAGGTTGTGAAAGGCACTGGCTGCAGCTTGAGTTCAGACATGAGTAAGTTGGATGAGCCACTGTTGGAGGCTCGAGGGATGAGCCATGGAGTGAAGGGAGCAGCCTTGATGAAGTGGATTATGTTGGAAATCAGCAGCAGGCAAAGCAGTGAAATGTCGACATGAGCTGCAGCAAGGAGACGCAGCAGTGATTAATACACTGCAGGGCTGCAACTAATCAGTGCTTGCAAGCACTCTGGACCTGGAAAGCATCTGCTGGGAACAGTTTGCTGTGAACATCTCCTACACCATGTTGACAAATCATTTTGATGCCTTCACAACAGGGAGAGAGGCTGACAGCTCCTTTGGTGGCTGGGGCCTCTCACTGACGTTCCTCGCAAAGGCACATCCCGGCCTCCTCGTGGGGCTGCAGGATCTTGCCCAACCCTTGGCCCACAGCTCCATGCCTCTGTGTGCATTGAGGTTTGGGGCTCCTGCCGTGCCTTCAGCCCTCAGCATGCCTCCAGCACACCCAAACCTTCACAGGATCACAGGTTTGGGTGCAGGCAGGAGGGCTGTGAGGTGTGCTGGTCCCCAGGAACCTCGACGTACATCATCTGGAGCCAGGATGTCTGTTACATCTCTTCCAGCTCCATCAGGCATTGGAACAGGCTGGCCAGGGAGGCGATGGAGTCAGCATCCCCCGAGGTATTTAAAAGATGTGATGCTGAGGGACATGGTTTAGTGGCTTAGCAGCAGTGGTGGGACTGTGAGCTCAGGGTGAGTGGTTGGACTTGATGATCTCAAAGGTCTCTGCCAAGCTCAACAGCTCTAGGATTCCGTGAACATCTCCTGTTCTCCAGCCACAGGGCACACAGGGCAGAGTCCAGGACCACATTTCCCTTCATGCCAAGCTGGAGCTGGGTTTCCTAGGGAAGACCACACAACTTTATGACTGGATCCACCAGCAAGCAAAACACGAAGAGGCAACTTGCTCCTGAGAAACCTCCCTCCCTCTTGGAGCTCTTTCTGGGGTAGAGCCCTCAGAGTCAAACTAATGACCCCATCTTGCCACCACGAGCACAGGCACCTCCTTCCCCAGACAACAGGTGAAAAACAAGTTCATGGAGGATTTCCCCCACCCCCCCTTCCCCCAGTTTCCCTTCTCTTCTCCCTCCTGTCTCGGCCGCCTGCCTTTTATAGCCTAACACATGTGGGGCTTCAAGTAACAAAAAGAATTTCCAGTGTCAGGCAAATAATTTTTCCATCTGTGAGGTTTTTTTCTTCTCCCTATTTTGTATTTCTTTTTTTTTTTCCCCCAAATGAAGTGGCATCTGTGAGGTGCTGTCTGTAACTGATCTGGGCAGGAGCTGTGCAGCCCCTCACCAGCAGCCTGCTGTCCGTGTGCCGTTTTGGGCTGCTCCAGCTGTTGTTGTGGAGAGGACAGGCAGCAGCTCAGGGGACAGCTGCAGACAAAATGAAAGTTGGGTTGTTTGGGGTGGGTTTTTTGGTGTTGTTGTTGTTCCTGTCCAGCAGTTGTCTTACTCTTCCCAGCACACCCTGATGAGGCTTCCTAATCTCAGGCTAAGGTTAGAAATCAGGTGAGTATGCTCAAGTGCCTCCCTGGCATGGGCCAGGTCTTGCTTGTCCTGCTGCCCCTTTCCAGAGTGCTGCACCCCCAAAGGTGTTTGGGGAAAGCCTGATTTCACACAATCCCAGCGTGGTGGGGTTGGAAAGGACCTCTGGACACCATCTAGCCCAACCTGCCTGCTCAAGCAGGGCACCCACAGCAGCTGGCCCAGGGTCACAATGGCCAGGGGGCCGGAATCTCTCCAGAGAAGAAGACTCCACAACCTCTCTGGGCAGCCTGCTCCTGGCCTCCAGCAAAGAAGTTTCTCCTTCTGTTCAGATGGAACCTCCTGGGTTCCAGTTTGTGCCCACTGCTCCTTGTCCTGTCACTTGCACCACTGAAGAGGGTTTGGCTCTTCTTGAGAGCTTCCCTTCAGGTATTTCTCAGCATAAGACAGAGGAGGATGTGTACTCCCTGGAGGTGTTTAAAAGACCTTTGGGTGAGGAGCTCAGGGACAGGGTCTCAGAGTTGTGTGCTGGGAAGTGCTGGACTTGATGATCTTAAGGTTTCTTCCAACCAGGCCATTCTGTGTTTCTGTGACTTGCCACCTGCCCACATGGGCCAGAGCTCCATGAAGGGAAGGAAAGGCTTTGCCAGAGCTCCAGCAGCACGTGTGTGCTGTTAGAGTCTGTTAACGAAGAGGAATCTTTATGCAGGTACTGAAATTCTACATGCACAATATAGCATCTCTGGCAGGCAGGGTCTGACAGCCTCCCTCTGCTTGCACTGCCCTAACGTAACCAGATCTCAGCTAGCTGGAGGAGGAGCTCCCACCGCTTATGGCTCAGCACCAGAGACATCAGGATTCCAACCCACAGCCCTGCGTGGGAGCTGGGGGTGCAGGAACATCCTACATCCCCACGGGCCCCCCCCAGCCCTGTGCAGCAGCTCTGCCCTCGGCGAGGGCACCGGTGGGTGCCCCCCCAGTTACACAACCCCAAGCCTTGCCAGCAGGGCCCTCGCCTTCCAAAGAGGGTCTGCTTTCTCCTGGAGTGCCTTGAGGAGGTGGAAATGCTCTTCCCATCTCTCTGCTGCCCACACTCCTCCTGTGAGATCCCACACACGTGGCAATCAAAGCTCGGGAGCCAGCCTGCCTTTCCCAGTGCTGCTTCTCACCGTTCTCACACCTGGGGAGGGGGGAAAGATGTGGCAGGGGGAGGGCACTGGGGGATTTCCAGCTCTCTCTGCCCTCCTCTGCAGTGCTTTGAGGGGCCCAGGGGCTGGCACCCACGATGGCAATGGCAGCTCGAGTGGTATCACCTAAGACAACCTCCTTTGGAGCACGCAGTGTGGCTGCAGGAGGAATATTTCTCCCCAGCAGCGTCACGAGGCAAAACTCAGCAGGTTTTTTTGGTGTGTGTGTCCTTCCAGTCAAGGCATCATGACAAGGATGGTTTCCTACATGCTAAAACACAGACTGGATCACAGGGGGCAATGGAAGGCAACACTGCTCCTCTATTCCTCTAGAACTGCCACGGAGTTTGCAGGCATCCTTCTTCCATCTAATGCCACATGAGACCTTCCCTCAGTCCAGGTGAAAGGAAGGTGCTTGGTTAGGTAAATAGACTGAAACAACCAGGTGGTGTTTCTCACTTCCTGGCAAATGTTTCCACTTCCTGACACTATTGATTCCAGATCAAAAAAAAATGCTGCTTTATCCCTCTGCCACTTACCTTCTACACAATCCATTAAGCTCAGCCTGAGAGCTGGGGGAAGTTTCCTTTCCCACCAGGTTTCCCTGGCACTTTTAGGATAATGCTTGGTTGGACTGAAAATGTATTGCTCCAACTCAAGGATCCTCTCCAGCAGAAGGTATTTTCTCTTCATCTTTCTCTGCACACCCAGGAGAAGCACAGAATATTGGGGGTTGGAAGGGGCCTCTGGAGATCACCCAGCCCAACCCCCTGCCAAAGCAGGATCACCCAGGGCAGTTCATGCAGGAACACATCCAGACGGGTCTTGAAAGTCTCTAGAGGAGACTCCACAACTTCCCTGGGCAGCCTCATGTTTAGATGGAACTTCCTGGGTTCCAGTTGGTGCCCATTGCCCCTCATCCTATCCCAGGACATGACCAGAAAGAGCCTGGCCCCTTCTTCTTGGCAGCCACCCTTCAGGTATCTGCAGACATTAATAAGATCCCTTTCAATGGTGAGAGCAAGTGAGCACGGTGCTGGTGTTAGCCATGCATCAGCCAGCAGCAAACGCCGGAAGCCATGCATGCCTTGAGTCTGGAGGGCTTGCCAAGAACTCTTCTTGAGCTGAAACACTGAGGGAAGGATTCATCCTTTTTTGTTTGGTGCACAGTGACACTGTGTAGAGCTAAGTGTCCTCCATCCTCCCGGTCACCGCCCCCTGACATCTCAAATTTCTCATGCCCCTGATTTGGAGACCCAGAGCCAACTCCAGATGAAGTCCATAAATGCTTAGGGTATAAAAAGAAGTGGAAACCAGGCTGCTACCCCTCTCCATCCTGGACAGCACAGCCTCAGGCTGCACAGCTGGATCCTGCAGCTAAAGGCAAGGTCAAGGTATGGAAGGAAGGGACTGCCCTGGGGGACAGGGGGACAAAACATCTCTGAGGCACCTGTCACCTCCCTCCCCTCTCCCAGTTGCCATCTGGCCAGGAGCAGGAAGCTCATCTGTGTGGATATGGTGCTGGAAAAGACCTTTAAGATCCTCAAGGCCCAGGCATGAACCCAGCCCTCCTGGGTCATCAGCAGCGCTGGGTTAATGATCTTGGGCTTGACTTGCTGCAAGGTCTTTTCCAGCTGAAGTGATTCTATGATTCCACGACTCTGTGATTGCTCAGCCCAGCTGGCCAGCTACTGCAGCACTGCTGGATCTTCTTCCTGACCTTCAAGATCAGTTGGCAAACTCCAGGCAAGGAAGCAAGACTGAGAAGAGCTAAATCAGGTTGCGAAAGCTTGGAGGACCCTGGGATTACTTCATGGAATATCTCTCATACCTTGCATGCCCTTGGGGTTTTCTTCCAGCTCTTGGTTTTGCTGCCAGGCACAAGGAGATCAGGCACCCCTGCCTGTGTGTGGAGTGGATCTCCATCTGGTCTGGGCGATCCCACTCGTGTGGGACACCCCTCAGGCTTTCTTGGCAGTCGCTTCTCACGTGTGCAGCCGAACACGCTCTGCTCCCTGCTCCGTGCTGCATGACATAATCCTGTATCAGTTACTGCTTATTTCCTTCTTTTATGTCCTTTCTAGCCTCATTCAGACACAAATTCCTCACCTCCTACATCAAATGCATCGCAACCCACTTCCTCCAGACACTGACTGGGGAAAAACTTGGCACCAGGAGCCCACTGCATCGAAGATGACTTCTTGTCGTTGTCGTCGTCGTTGATTTAAGCAGCTTTAAGCTGTTGATCTATCTCGGGCTCCACATCCTCTCAGCATCACCAACCATCCGATGATTTTATGGCGATTGCCTGGTTATGCATGGCCAGGCTGCTTTTCCACTCACCCAAACCTCTTTCAGTTATGGAAAGGGGAGAGGGGAGGGGGAATAAATAATGAAAGGGTGGATGTTTATTTTATCTCTTTTCCCTGGAGAAGGAGTTTAATAATTTAGCAACAGATATGAAACTGCTCCACGAGGAGTAATTTGGTTTAGGAGGGAAAAATGAGACGATTTTTTCTCTCTCTCTCTCTCCCAGATCCCCACATATAAAGGTATGGTTTGCTTTGGATCATGTTCACTCTCAGAAGACTTGGTTTTGCTATTAAAATCTTTATTTCACTACAGATTATTCTACCATTCCTTTGTCTCTCTGCTATTAGTCTGCTTTTGGTATGCAGCTGTCACCATGGCTTTTAGGAACCTGCTTTCTATTGGTTCCCAGAAATGGTTTATATCCCCTCAGAACAAGCCAATAAAGGGTTTCAGGTGCTTTTTAACCTGCCAAATGCAGCTCGTCAAGAGATGCATGGAAAGGAAGGGCAGGAAGGAACAGATTGCTTTGTCACAACTTCTTTACTAACTCTGCAGTTTGAGTTTGTTGCTTGCTTGACCAGCACAGGGATGGACACAGCTTATTTACTAACCCTGTAGTTGGAATTGATAGCTTGCTTGGTTTCTTCAACAACCATTTTCTTCCTCCCCTTGTGAAGCATCAGCTCCGTCCCTGTAGTGACCAACACCAGCATGGGCAAGCCCAGCGTCACCAAGTGAAGGATTGGATTCTGTGCGCGCCCAGAAAATGAGCCATGACCTTCAGGGCCAAATTGATGGGGCTCTGAGCAGCCTGATCTGCTTGGAGATGTCCCTGCTCACTGCAGGGTTGGGGTGGACAAGGTGACCTTTGAGGGTCCCACCCAACCCAACCCAGCCCAACCCAACCCAACCCAACGTGTTCTGTGCCTCTGCGATGCCTTGGTGAGTGCAAGAGCAGCGCTCAGTAAACTGCGCTCCTGGGGCAGGGGGACTGTCAAAGACCCTTATACGTATTTCCCAGAAATTTTAGAGGTTTAATGGCCTCTGAAATCACCAAGATCTTCCAAAGATCTATTCTCAGAAGACCTGTAAGAGCTCAGTATCTTGCCAGCCTTGGCGTCTCTGTCGAAGGGGGCTGAAGTTGACTGAGTTATTGCAGGCGAGGCAGACAGAAGGGCGCATTCAGGGCAGCCACACAGGCTCCTTTCACCAGCCAGGTGGAAAAAAAACACCCACCCAAAAAATAATCAACAGCCCAAACCCTGCAAACCCACACTCTGCTTCCCCCCAGGGTCCTGAGCCCACTGCTGGGACCTGGCTGCCAAACTGGGGACACCCCCTACCCCTCTTGTGCAGCGAGACCCTCACAGCCTCCCGATGCACAGCTGAGCAGACAACCCTTCTCCAGCTACTCATTTTTAAACACTACCACTCTTGGCAGAGCTTTTTTCCCCTCCCTTTGCATTCTGACCTAATGGAAATTCTTCTCCAGAGTTGGAATTTTTATTCCCCCCCCCGTTTTAATTTACTGCTTTTTAATTTTTTTATAGTTTTTGTGGCTTCCCCCTCCCCCCTTCCTCTCCCCCTCTTCTCCCCCCTTTCTCTCCCCCTCTTCTCCCCCTCACCTCTCCCCCCCCCCCCCCTTAGCCATTTTTAATGTGTAGCACATAATAATATGAAGCTAAGGACACTGATAATTCCTTGAGCAGCCCTAGTGAAACACTATCCAGATGTGTTGCTGGTTTTCTGCAGGGGGAATGCATTGTGCACGTCAGAAAAGGGGGAAAAAAACAACCCAAAGAGGTAATTTCCCCCTCAGTTTTCAATGAAGTGAGGTGGGACACCATTTTGGGGGGCAGAAGATGAAAACCAGCACACCCAACCTTCCAGGAACATAATGAGGAGGAATCCAGAAGAGGTCAGTCAAGGAAGAAAAAGCTGGAGAGAGGGGAAAAGGGAAAAAAGTAAAAAGGAGAAAAAACCTCCAGGCTTAGGAATCGGGAGCAGAAATCTGAGCCTCGTTCCCTCTAAGCTTGGATAATCTAAGTCAAAACCCACATGAATGGGTTCAAGCTGAGCCCAGGCTGCTGTTCTGCATGGCTGGATCCTGCAGATGAAGGCAAGGTCAAGGGGGCTGCTCTAGGTGACAGGGGGACAAAACAGCCTCCAAACCCTCTGTCACCTCCCTCCCCTTCCCCAGTGCCCATCTGGCCAGGAGCAGCAAGCTCAGGTGTGCAGATATGGTGCTTAGGGCCATGGCTTAGTGGTGACCCAGCAGTGTTGGGTTAATGGTGGGGCTTGAGGGTCCAAAAGGGGAAGGATGAGGAAGAACCTAAAAGGGGAAGGATCTAAAAGGGGAAGGATGAGGAAGGATCCAGAAGAGTTCAGTTGAGGAAAAAAAAAAAAAAAGCTGGAGAGAGAAAAAGAGGGGGGGGAATATTAATTAGGGATATTAATTAATTATCCAGGCTTAGGAATCAGGAGCAGAAATCTGAGCCTTGTTCCTTGTCAACTTGGATAATCTAAGTCCAAGCCCACATGAATGGGTTCAAGCTGAGCCCAGGCTGCTGTTCTGCACACACATGGACACCCCCACCCCCTGCCCCATGCCGCCTTTGCTCCTTTTCCTTACATTCTAGTGGCTGCTGCCTCGCTGGGAGCGGGTGGGGAACACATTTGCTCTGTTCCCCCTCAAGAGGAGGGCTGAAAACATCTTGATTCGGTAGCAATTGGACTTTCACAGCCCCAGTGGCTTCAAAGTGCTGCAGGTGCTTTATCTAACGCTCCTGAAGGCAGCTCCATGAGGCAGGCAGAAGCCAGCATCCTTCTCCTGATTTCACACACCGGGGTGGACCCAAGACAGGGATGATATATTCCCTGCCCAAGGCCACACAGCACGGCGATGGCAGAGATGGGATTAGTGCTAAGGAGCTGTTGGCTCCCAGCCCAGGATCAGGGCTCTGTCCACCAGCCCAGGCTTTCCTCGGGATGGAAATGCACTTGTGTGTGAGCTAAAGGGGAGGGCAGGAGGGAATAAGTCCTTCCAAGGCAGAGGTTGGTTGGTTGGTGCCTTTCTGACTGCCCTCTTTCAGACTGCAATGAGCTGAACTGAGGATGGGAGTGAGCAGCAGGTCTCTGCTAAGGGAGCGTCTCTGGACAGAGATGGATGAGGGAGCACTGACCCCAGTGGCTCTGCTGGCAGGGGAGCAGTGACAAGCAGCTGGTGGTTGCAACTACCTCCCCAAAACAGCTGGATCTGAAGGAGGACATCTGGATGCAGTCTGGGTGGCTTGTGAGAAACAGGGTCCAGAGTCACCTAGGAGAGTGAACCTGGCTGCTCAGGATGCAGAACAGCCAACAGCATAGCCTTGGCTAAGGGGACAGGGCTGCAGCGTGGCTGTGGAGGTGGCCTGGGCCTCCCATGGTGCAGAGGTGGGAGGAATAATCAGGGAGTTATGCACTCCCAACCCAGCCCTGGTGTCCAAGGACTGTGGTGGGTCAGAGCTGTGTGGGAACCACCAACATCCCATCCCTCCCGAGACACACACAGGGACTTTGCAACCTACAACCACACAGAGCTCAAAGAACCAGGCAGGGATGTAACAGGTGGAGGAGAGCTCTTCAATCTCTCCAGACCTGGGGGTTGGTCTCAGCGATCTCCAGAGGTCCCTTCCAACCTCTGTCATCCTGTGAGCCTGTCATTCTGTGCCTGCTAGTCCCAGCTTGGCTAGGATGTTGGAGGCTTCTGAAGCTGCAAGAGGGCTTTTCTTCCCCCATGCAGAAGTCTGCCAAACCTGCATCCCACTGCCAGCCCTGGCTGTGCCTGGAGTCTTTCAGGTGCTGGGATGCTCCAGAAACCCTTCTGAGGGCCTGGACACCAGGAGTTTTCCAGCCCCTCTGGTTTCAAGCAGCCAATGGAGATGAAGCTCCCCGGCAGACAGCATGAGCGTCTGCCCGGTTTCTCTGTCACGGTCATTTGCTGACCATCCATGCCAAGTGGGGCTGCATTTACATGAGGAAAAGTCTTTTCCCTCTGAGGGTAACAGAACCCTGGAGCAGGCTGCCCAGGGGGTTGTGGAGTCTCCCTGCTAGGAAATATTCAAGACCCACCTGGATATGTTCCTGTGTGAGCCGCTCTAGGGGACCCTGCTCTGGCAGAGGGGTTGGACTGGATGAGCTTTCAAGGTCCCTTCCAGCCCCTAACATGCTGGGATTCTGTGATTTGCCAACACACAGCCACTTCTGTTGAGCTTTCCCTACTCCAGAGCTTCTGCCTGACTTCTCAGAGCGATGTCACAGTGCGGTGACCATGAAAAATCTCCTGTAACATCAGAAAATCCACTTAGTGACCACCTCTGCCTCACTCAGGAGGAAAACGAAGACGAAGCTTGCTCCTGCTTAAACATCAAAGCCTCAGAAGAGCAAGAACTCGTTGCAGGAAGCCAAGTTTTACTACTTCTGGTACTCAAAGTTGTTTCTTACCAAGAACATAGGAAATAACCTTGGGTTGTCCTTCTCCACACCAGGAAGAGCTTTGGTCATGCGATTAAATCCAGATGTGTTTCCTTCCCAATTTGCAGACTGGTTCCATGGTTTGCATCGTGTTTGCTCTGTGAGAAAATAAATGCCTCCAGCTCTGAGGACACTTCTGCCTTTGATCCCAGGTGACAGCATGTGGATGACTAACATCTTACCAGCCAGTTCCCAGACCCAAGAGACATCTCTGTATTCCTGAAGTTGGCCTTGGGACCCTATCACCAGGCTTTAGGATCCTATCAGCAGGCCCACCACCTTCTCCAAAGCTGGCATCAGGAAGTCTCACTTGAGCTTCCCTTCTGTGTGGTTAGTATCATAGTATCAGTAAGGGTTGGAAGGGACCACAAGGATCATTTCGTTCCAACCCCCTTGCCATGGTTGCTGGAGTCCTGGAGCAGGCTGCCCGGAGTCTCCTTCTCCAGAGAGATTCCAGGTGGGCATTGTGACCCTGGGCAAGCTGCTGTGGGTGCCCTGCTTTAGCAGGAGGGTTGGGCTGGGTGACCTCCAGAGCTCCCTTCCAACCCCTGCCATGCTGGGGTGTTTCTGAACTCCAAGTGCAGTCCAGCCTGTGCTCACTGGGTACCCACCACAGGAGGTGCCTGGACCTGTGACCAGCGCACCACGAAGCTCTGGTGAGTCGGAGTCCCTTCTTCTGCTTCTGGCTGGAAGTTCATCTCAGTTCATCACAGTTGTGTTTTACCTTTGTTCTGCTTCCCTACACATAAGGCTGTGGCCTAGAGGGAGAAAGGCTGCTTGAATGTGCAGGAAAGCTGGGCTGGATTCCCGTTCTCCTGCTCCTTCAACTGCCTTAAAAGCAGAAGGAGTGGGGGGTTTTCCAGCCACATGCCTGTCACATTCATGCATCTCCTTAGCTCAGCATCCTCGAGGAACTTGCTCTCCAAGCCTCATTACCTTTGGTCTCCAGTTCCAGGAGCAGAGCAAGCATTTGCCAGATTCCTTGGTATGAGCTCCTCACCCCTTGCAAAACAACAACAACAAAATCATCAAAACAAAACAAAAATGCAATCTTTAAAGCATTTAAACTTTGCACAAGACATTTGAAAGCAAGCCCAGCTGCCAATCCCACATGAGACAACCTGGAGAGAAATTAATCATAGAATTGTGAAGGTTGGAAGGGACCCAAAGGCTCAGCCAGTTCCAACCCCCCTGCCATGGGCAGGGACTCCTCACACCACAGCAGGTTGCTCACAGCCACATCCAGCCTGGCCTTAAAACCCTCCAGGGATGAGGCTTCCACCACCTCCCTGGGCAACCTGTGCCAGTCTCTCACCACTCTCATGGGGAAAAACTTCTTCCTAACATCCAATCTGAATCTCCCCATTTCTATTTGTTTTTCCATTCCCTCCTGGTCCCATCATTCCCTGACACCCTCAAAAGTCCCTCCCCAGCTTTCTTGTAGCCCCCCCGGGAGCTGGTGAGGGAGAGAAGCACCATTCAGGTGAAGGAGTTTATTACCCTTATTGCCCTGGGTGATTGCAGGGCTCCCCCCCTGTCTGTCCACACTTTCTCACTGTGCCACTTCTCCTCTGCTCAGCACTGCAATTAGTTTGATTTATATGAAACATTGTGGCCTCTCCCTTCCCCTGTGTTCCCCTCTTTGGGAAGCCTGCAGAGTTTGGGCAGGAATGAACCAGAACTAATAGGGATGGAAAATGGTCCAGCAGAAAATAAATGGGGCAGCAACCAGGGATGTGGGCTCCTCCACTTGTGATGCCACAGACCTCACCAGCAGGTGAAAGTAGCCTTGAAAACCAACTGGAAAAAAAGGAATGGTTTGTCTTGAGAAAAGCAACAGCAGAGGGGAGGGACTGACCCTCTCTTGTTGCCCTGCTGGCAGCAGAACACTTGGAGCAAGACTTCAAGCAGGTAGAAATCACCTGGCGTGGGGATTTCACGCTGAACCCACCTCTCAGGGGAAAAGTTTGCTGTGTGGGGTGAATCTTTCTGAAGTGGGATCTGCTGCCAGGCAAAGGGCCAGCCCCCAACTTGCCAGAGAGCCCTCAGGGCTCACTTCACCCCTGCCTGGCACCCTGAGTGCTGAGCCCACGCTGCCGCTCGCCTTTGATATGGCCTCGCACCCTCAGACAGCACATTTGGGGCATCAAACGAAAGCCCCCGAGCCTGCAGCGCTCACCCCTGCCCACCCCTGCCCAGCCCTGCCCACCCCTGCCCAGCCCTGCCTGTGCTGCCAGCACCAGAGCACACATAGCTCCTCCATCCTTGCTGGGCAAGGCTTTTACCAAGAGCATGGGCAGATTTGTGGACTGAGCACCTCCCTGACCTTGCTGAGCATCCCACAAGGTCCACAGGTAGGCTGAGACACCTGGGGCTGTTTGGGCTGGAGAAGAGCAGCCTGGGAAGGGATCTTGTCCATGCTCAGCAAGAGCCAAAGGGCAGGGAGCAAGGCAGAATCATAGAATAAAATCATAGAATCATCCTGGTTGGAAAAGACCTCAGAGACCATCAAGTCCAGCTGTCAACCCAACACCTCCATGACCACTAAATCATGTCCTGAAGTAATGAGGCCAGGCTGGGTTTAGTGGTGACCAGGAGCAGGACAAGGGGCAATGGAACAGGAGGAGAAACTTCATTGGTGGGAGGGTGCTGGAGGCCTGGAGCAGGCTGCCCAGAGAGGTTGTGGAGTCTCCTTCTCTGGAGTGATTCCAAATGCCCCCTGGCCACTGTGCCCCTGGGCAAGCTGCTGTGGCTGCCCTGCTTTAGCAGGGGGTTTGGATTGGGTGATCTCCAGAGGTCCCTTCCTGCCCCCACCATGCTGGGCATTCTGGCACTCTGTGACATTAATCCAGTTAAGAGAGTTTAAGGAAAAGCTGGTGGAGAGCAAGGCTGCCACTGTCACCCAGCTGCAGCCATGACCTCACTTAACCACACTTGGCCTCCCTGGCTGGCACCTCCTGGCACTTCCCCCCCGTGCTGGTGCTCCACTCCACCAGCTCAGCCAGAGCACGAATGTACTGCAGCCGGAGGAGCCAGAGAAGAGGAAAAGATCTCGTGGGGCAAGACTGGAGGGGAGGGGGTGCAGGAATCACTTCTTTCCTGTTGAGAGCTGGCACTAACCCCGGGCAAGCTCTGGAAGATGGCATTGCAGCCCGTGGCCATCCCAGCCTGCCTGCAAGGCTTGGGTCGCTCTCCTTGCCCTAATCCGCCCTGGATCAGCTGATTTCATTTCTAATTTCCTCACACATGTGCTGGAGCACAGCTGTGGAACATGAGCCCAGTCTGCAGAGGAAATCCTGAGATTTACACAGGCCCCAGTGGATTATAAAAACCTGGAAACCGGACAGATAGCACTCGTGTAACAGACGCCAAACATGCTGGGGAGGGGAAAACACACAACAACAACAACAAAACCCAACCCCAGCACAAAACTCAGCCCAGATGAAAACCTGCTGCTCTCTGCAAAATGTAGAAGTGTCTCTTCCAACGCTTTGAACTACTGTCTTAAAACTCTGTAGGTAGCTAATGTTTCAAAGGTGTAATCTTCAGGAGGATTTCTCTCTCTTTTTTTTTCCAAATGGATTTGGTAAAGGAGCAATAAAAGAGTTCTCAAAAGGGCTTGACCTGGAGGGCTGCAAGTTGTTGGTTTTTTTCCCCTTTTTTTTTCCTTTTTCCTTTTTTTAACTTATTTTTTTTCCTGGTGAGATTCATTTCCAGCTTCCAGAGCTTCTCAGAACTTCCAACAGCTCTCCTGGCTGCTGCTGTTCAGTGCACAAGGCAGTGGGAGCGAGAGGCAGCTGTTTGTAGCCGGGAGATGCTGCTGCGTTTTGCATCCCAGTGGAACCAGCTGGACGCTGTGTGGGTTTCTGAGAGGGGGCAGAGCAAACTCTTCCCCCAGCTTCTTCCTTCTCAAAGGAGGGTTTGGCTTTCCTGCAGCCTGAGAGATGCCCCAGACAGAAGAGAGCTCATTCACAGGCTGGGTGTTCAGCAGGTCTCGCAGCGTGGATTGACCGTGGTGGCTGCGCCAGTCCACACCGCTCCCTGGGGCTGATGTCTGTAGCCTGTTGCCCACAGAAACCTTTTTCCTCCCATCTGCTAAGTGGAGCTGGCCACAGCCACTTTGTCTTCATGAAATGTCTTTGTCCTGGCCCTTGGCTTCTTCTCTTCTGTGCCCATTGCCTCCCATTTCTCTGTGACCTTTCTCTTTATGCAAGCATTTCTCCCTCAGACCTTTTTAACCACTTCAGCTAATGACTGAGCTGGAGGGGGTAGCCACTGTCCTGGAGTGACACTTCCAGAGTCCCCAGATCAGTACTTTAGGAAGAACTTTTTCCCCCCCACACACACATTTTCCAGTCAGCTACTGTCTCAGAGCTGCCATTTTTGTGCTCAGTGCAGTCTCCAGCTGCAGCAGTGCTGAACTCGGTGGGATCAAAACCAGGCAGAAGGTCAGGCTGCTTTTTCTTGAGCTGTCAAATATGATTTATTGCTTTTCTCAGGATCAATGGCTGAAGAATTTGGGTTGCCAAGCTGTGCTGGGTCACATCCATCCAGGGTGGTTAGCAGGGCCGGAACCTCTTATTTTGAGCCCCACAGGACTTTGTGTGAATCTTGGTTCTGTTTTATCTTGAGCATCAAAAGAATTCTGAGGAGGGGTCAGATAAAAAGTTTTGGGGGTTTTCTCCCTCTTTTCTAGGAACCAAGATGGTTTGGGGTTTGCAAAAGCAAAACCAGGTTAGCTTGGATCTCAGATGTATTTTATCTCAGCCACCAATCTTTCATTTGAATTTGGGGTTTCCAAACCAAAACCCAGCTAGTACCTTGTAAAAAAGAAATCAAACATGAAATCCAGCCTCCTCCACACATTCCAGGTGGTTGCTGAGAAGAATTCTCCTCCAAGTTCATTTTAATCAAACTGTGACAAGGAGAAACCTCAACTGACATCCACCTCCCCCTGGAAGGAGCAAATCCCATCCTGAGAGGGGCAGGAAGGAGAGCAGAGAAAGGCAGACAAGACCTGACTTGGTGTCTGCACTACCAACGTGCT
Organism: Picus viridis; assembly: GCA_033816785.1. Classification (NCBI taxonomy): domain Eukaryota; kingdom Metazoa; phylum Chordata; class Aves; order Piciformes; family Picidae; genus Picus; species Picus viridis. Next base: position 19,063,997 of record CM066594.1, read on the forward strand.
CCGAGCTGGAGCTATTTAAATGCAAAGCAAGAACTCCAAGCATCTCATGACCTTTAGCATGGCTTGAGACACTGTGAAATGATGTTGTAAGTAGCATATGACAAGACAGAAGAAACACTACCGAGATTTGCCTGGACTGTAGAAGCTATTGAGGGAGCCAAGAGAATAGAGTGACTCGAGCCGTGGTGCTTTACAAGGTGCTAAAAGAGGTGTGAAGGTGCAGAGTGCATTGCCTTGGAAGAGCATTGTGTGAAGGACTCAGCAAGGAGGAGCTTCTCTCAGGGATGGAGTTAAGACTGTAGGATGCACAAACCTGGCAACCTTTGCCTAGCTCTGGAGTCCTCAGCACAGCACAGCCAGGGACCTGTTGGAGCAGGGCCAGAGGAGGCCACAGCAATGATGCAAAGGCTGGGAGCCCTCTGCTGTGTGCCCAGGCTGAGAGAGTTGAGGTTGTTCAGCCTGGAGAAGAGAAGGCTCCAGGGAGACCTTCTGGTGGCCTTGCAGTACCTAAAGGGCTGAGCAGAAATCTAGGGACAGACTTTTTACCAGGGCCTGCTGTGACAGGACAAGGGGGATGGCTTGAGCTGAAAGAGAGAGATCCAGACTGGAGGGAAGGGAGAAAAATTTCACACTGAGGGAGGTGAGACCCTGACCCAGGTTGTATAGTGGGGTGGGGGATGATGCCCCATCCCTGGAGCCATTCCAGGTGAGGTTGTTTAGGGCTCTGAGCAACCTGCTCCAGTTGTAGCTGTCCCTGCTGACTCTTTTCCAATCCAAACCAGTCTGGGAGATGGGGCAGGAGACTGCTCAGTTTATAAAAGGTGGGGTTGCAGCATTTGTATTTTGAGTCTTTCTTTTAATATCCAGAAAGAATCAGGTCTTGGCAGATGGTCAGTGACAGAAAGAAGGAAATCAGTCTCTGCAGGTCAATTTTTCCACCAGTAATGTGATCCCACACGAAAAAAAGTAGTCTCCATCCTTCCCCCCAGGACTTGCTGTCTCTCCTGTTGGATCCAACCCTTCTAAAAAATTGCTTCCCATTTGAGAAATGGATTTCCTCAGCTCTCAATTTGTCTGCAAGTCCCTTCCACCGTGTTTTCCAAGGTATCTGTGGTGCTCTGCGAGTCAGCTCTCAGTCCCAAGGGCTTTGTGACATAAACTGTGGCTTTTGACCCAGAATCAAAGCTTCCTGGGGTGAGGGCTGAGTGTTTTCTTTTGCATTTTGCAGCTTTCCCACTTCAGTGAGTAAGAAAGGAGCCAGATGAAAATCTGCAGCTAGAACACCTTCTGCCAAATGCTCTTCCTGTGTTGGTAGCCTCCATAGCATTTGTTTGGTGCATGTCAGCAGGGATGGGAAAGTAGAACGAGCCAGAATCTGCTGTGCTTGCAGTATTTAGCTCAACCTTTCAGAATGATCCTGTGAATAACCCAGAGAGCAGAGATCCTGCAGTGGTCTGGGGAGCAAAGCTGGAGGTGTAAATGAGTGCTCAGGGAGGGCTGTGCACAGCAGCTCTTCAATTGCTTCTTCGAGCTGTGGGCTGATGTGTCCAGCTTGTGAACCTGCCCTAACACAGGTGTGCCCTCATGTCTGCTCCCCCTGTTTGTGCCCACCCCAGGGTCTGCTCTGATCTGGGCACACTGCCATTGACATCATCAGGCCTCAGATCAGGCCACAGGAGATTCTGCCTTTTGCAGGTGGAGACCTACAGAGCCCAAATCTGGCACAGGCTGGCATGGCCACTCCCGTCCTGCTCTGAGCTAGGCCAGAACTGATTCTGGTCAGGGAAGTGACTTCTCAGCTCAGGCTCTGCTCAGTGAGGCACTTTCTGAACAGACACCTCACAGACAGTGGCTGCTCCTAGCAGGGACACTTCCTGCCTAGGTCTGGGCTGCAGAGAGCCTCTGCCTGAGACTTGCTCTGCTGCACACCAAGGGCACTGCCACTTCTGGTGCCCCACCTTGGGGTGCAGCCAGTCAGAGGTGGCAGCTGCGGGGAGGAGCAGCCAGGACAGGTGACCCTCAGCTGCCCACCCCGGGCTTGCATCCCATGGGCAGCATCTTCAGGATCAAGCTGAGACATCACCAGGGTCAAGCCTCCTCTTCACTGGCTGCTGTCCCAGGAGGACTCTGTTCATTCTGCCTTCAGCCCCAGTCCCTGTGTCGCTGAATGCAGTTCCAGAACCCAGCTCCTGGATCTGGTTCCCATCTGCTGCTGAGTCCATCCTTGGGCTTCCCCAGTGGCTGCCCCCAGCACCAGTGGTGCCAGTGGTGCCTTCACTGCCATCGGGGGTTGGGCTCCATATTGGTTTGTGCCTCTTGGTCCCTATTTCATGGGATTGTTCTTTCCATCCCAGCTGCTTCAGTTTCTCTCCCACCCTATCAGTGCCTCTCCCTTCTTCCCTTTCTGTTCCTTTTGGGAAGGGAGCCTCTGGCATTCATCTGACAGCCAGCTGAGCCCTGACCCTTGACACCTCCCATGCCCAGCAAGGAGGACCATCCCTGGAGAAGCAGAGCCACCCTTGGCCCCAGTGGGCAGTGCCAGCCCTCTGCACACCACCACAGGCGGTGCCAAAGCCTGCCTGAGTCTCTGCACTTTCACATCCATCCCAGCAGGACCCTACCTGCGGCAAAGGCAAAGGCAAAGGCCCAGACTTGGGGATTTTATTGGACCATTAACTTGGACAATGAAATTCTTCAGGGAGGATATTTCTCGAGACAGACAGCTTTGTCAGGCCGCTTTTTCCACCTGACCCTGGGCCCCAAAGGTAACAAAAGCCTGAACACAGAGGCACGCTGTTTTGCTGCTCAGTACCACGATCCAGGGAAAGTCAACCATCAGCCTGCTGAATGTTCCTCCTTAATTAGGTGAGAAAAGTCAACGGAGCCACGTGGCTCTCACAGGGGAACCGTAGGGAGGCTGTTCCATGGACAACTCCTTTCCACCCTGACGTGCTGCAGACCTGAGCCCCATACAATCGCCCTTTGAAAGCTGGGACCTGGTTCCTGCCCCTGTTTCCCCTCCCCTGATGGCACACTGGGGAGAGGTTGGAAATCCTGTAACCCCCCCCCCTCCCCAAGAGCTGAACAGTGCCTGGTTGCAACCGTTCCTTCAAAGGTCTCTCTGCTGAGGCCACTCAACCACCAAAGTGACTCCTGGGCTGTTTTAACTTTGCATTTCAGTGCCTCTCTGCTGCCAGGGCTGCAAAGCTCTCTGTGTGCAGGGTAGAATTTGTCCTGCAATGCTCACGACTCAGCTCTAAGAGCCATGACCATGTCCTGTAGCAAGACAGGAGGCTGAGGTGCTGGCATCTGCCTCATGTCAGGGTTCCCAAGGAGCTGGAATCCTGTTGGGGTGCCAAAATGAGGGGTTTGAGGGCTGTGATTCCTGAGCAAAGTGGCACAGCACTGCACCCCATCACCTCCAGAGGTTAAAGGTTTCATTTCCTCCAGAGCTTGGAGTCTGCTGTCACTTTCAGACCTAATTGTGCCATCACCTCCTTACCTGGAGCCAGGTAACAGGAGGAAATACTGTCACTGGTGCTTGTTGTAGAGAATTACAGGTTGGAGTAGCCTGCACATTGCTTTTTTTTGGGGGGTGAGGTGGGTAATTTCTAGTGTACCCCAGTGTCTGCACCACTGAGCCTGGAACACAAGCAGAAGGTCTGGAACAGAGAACTCTCAATCTCAAAGCAAAAGACAAACTGTGGGGATTTAAGAGGAATCAAAGTGGCTTCACTCACATTGCTTTGGATGTCAGTGGCACTGCCAGGGCAGGATCTGACTCTCCAGCCACTGCCCAGCTCTCCAGAGCCAGCTCAGATGTTTAGACATTCAATATTTCCTTATAAACTGCCGCCCTGCAACACCTTCAGGCTGTGCAGAGCAGATGGCAAGACTGAGGTAAAGTCAGAACTCCTAAGCAGGAGAAAGGAAGAGGATGGATGGGAGAAGGAGCAATTTATTTCCCAGCAAGAAGGATGAGGCAGACTTCCCTTCTCCAGACCAAACAGCCCCAGGCCTCTCAGTCCTTCCTTGCAAGACAGATGCTCCAGCCCCTCAATCTCCCTTGTAGCCCCTGTTGGAAAGTCTCTGGTATATCCCTGTCCCTCTGGAACTGGGGAGCCCAGAGCTGGACCCAGTGCTCCAGATATGGTTTCACTAGGGCAGAGGAGAACCTCCCTCGACCTGCTGGCCACACTCTTCTGCATGCACCCCAGGAGACCATTGGCCTTCTTGGCCACGAGAGCACATTGCTGGCTCATGGAGAACTTACTGTCCACAGTAAGTCTTCATGGAGGGTCCTCCCTGCTCTACCAGGCAGGCAGCTTTATCAGCAGTCTGAAACACAGAGTCAAGGTGTCACAACTTCTTCCTACCCAGATGTGATTTATTGGTGGCATCAGACACCCTCAGCCCCTCCCTCAGCAAGCTGTGACTGCAGGCATTAGCCTTCCACACGGACCTGGTGTTTTGGTTCGAGTTTTAAGTGGCTTCCTCTGCAGCAGTGGGGAGAAAGAGCAAGCCAGCAAGAGAAAGTGAGCAAGCTCATAAATCTGTGGAAAACCGAACCTTGGGAGGATTTTCCATGGCTGAACACAAACCAAGGTGGGGTGTGCAGGGACCAGAGTGCTGCTTTACAGCAGGACAAGGAGGAGATGTTTGGCAGCCCTTGGAAAGCTGGGCCTGGGAGTGGGTCTGCGTGGCAGGGCTCCGGTGGCACCCAGCCAGGCTGAAGGAGGAATAAGGACAACTGTGCTGCTCTGCTGTCTGCCTGACCCTGCTTACCTCACCAGCTGCTGCTGCTGGGGCAAGCACAGTTCCTGCCACTATAACCCTTCTGCTGTTCTGTTGTGCATCTGTTTGCTGCCTGTTTCCTGAAAATAAGGGATGGGGATTTTCTCTCTTAGGAGGAGCAGCTCTGTGAGGAGCAAAGGCTGAGGGACCTGGAGCTGTTTAGCCTGGAGGAGAGCAGCTCCAGAGGGGATCTGATCAGTGCTCAGCAAGAGCTAAAGGGTGGGGGGCAAGAGGATGGGGCCAGATTCTTTTCAGTGATACTCAGTAACAGGATAAGGGGCAATGGGCACAGACCTAGGAGGTTCCATTTGAATAGGAGGAGAAAATTCTTTGGTGTGAGGGTGCTGGAGCCCTGGAGCAGGCTGCCCAGAGAGGCTGTGGAGTCTCCTGCTCTGAAGAGATCCCAAATGCTCCTAAACATTGTGATCCTGGGCAAGCTGCTGTGGGTGACCCTACTTTGGTGGGGGGTTTGGACTGGATGGTCTCTAGAGATCTCTTCCAACCCCTGCCATGCTGGAATTTGGGGTTCTGTGACTTCAGGTGAAGAAGTTTCTTATAATGTCCAACCTGAACCTCCTTGGTGCAACTCGAGGCCATTTCTGCTCATCCTATCGCTTGTTTCTAGGGAGAAGAGACCAACCTCCACCTGGCTCCAACCTCCTTTCAGGGAGCTGTGGAGAGCAAGAAGGTCTTCTCTTCCCTGGCAGGCAAGTGAAGACCCAGCAGACAAATATCTGATGAACTAATGACAAAAAGCAAATCAGAAACCAGTGCTGCAGGCCCCAAGGAGGCAGACATGCGGCTCAGCACCTTCCAGAACATGGTGCTGTGCTGTCTGGGAGAGGAAGGTGGTGGAGAGGCATGAGCACATCTGCAGCCTTGGCCCCAGCAAGGACCACCCCAGGGGGTGTGGGAGCAGTTGCTCTTGGCTCTCGTTTCTCCATGCAGGAAACCAGAGGCAGCAGCACGATGCAGGCACCAGACGGCGAGTCCGGCGTGTCCCGGCCCAAGGAGCCGCTCCCTGCGGCCGGCTCTGCGGGGCGCAGCTCTGCCCCAGTAGCCTCTTTCCCTGCTCCCACCTCCAGTGGAGCTGCTGGGGGATCAAACCACTGCACTCCACCAGCACAATGAACTCAAACATTCCTCTTCCGGAGAGGATGTGGTCAGTCACCACACACATCTTCTGGGGCCCGAGCGCAGATCCGCGCAGTCTGCTCGCACATCACATGTAATCTGAACAGCAAACTTTCTGACATGCACTTCAGACCTACCCCTGGCCTTGTGGGACATTTCCCTTCTATCTCCATGATACTAAAGAGTGAGACTCACTCAAAATATTGGTATCTGGGGAGGGAGAGAAAAAAAAAAAACACATTTCAGCAGACTATGACTCACACAAGAATTCCCTGAACCTGAGATGTGGGTAAGTCGTTAGGATGAACTCATCCCAGCTTGGAGGTGAAGAGTCAGGATCTCTTCCCAAGCTGAAGCTCCCAAAGCCTTCCCCAGTTTGGTCCTTACCAGGCAATTCATGCTGGCAGCACACAGATCCCAGCAGATCCCAGCAGATCCCACCCCTTGCAGGGAGTTCCACCTAAACATAAGGAAAAGCTTTGCTTTGAAGATGGCAGAGCCCTGGAGCAGGCTGCCCATGGAGACCGTGGAGTTTCCTTCTTGGAGATGTTCAAGACCCACCTGGCTGTGTTCCTATGTGTGGTCTGCCCTAGGTGACCCTGCTCTGGCCGGATCTTGCTCCCAGTGATCTCTAGAGGTGCCTTCCAAGCCCTACCATTCCATGATTTTGTAAGGCTGGGAGATGCTTTCAGGTGGAGCTCCAAGCTTAGAGCAGGGACCAGCCGTAAGACGTAGCCCACTGAGCACATCTCTTAGCATGAGGTCTAAGGCCACCACTTCATGTTCCATGGCAGGACATCAGCCTGGACATGATATGATGACTCCTAGAGCTGACAGTTTCTCTCCCACTAGCAGCATCTTGGGGACTTTGGCCTCTAAATTTCTCCTGTGTCCTCCTTCCTGCACTGGCCCAAATGCTGCTGCAAGTTCTGCAGCACCCATGCCACAGTCATCTCTGCATAAGAAAGGAATCTCTTTAATAGCAGTTCTCTAAGTACTGTAAGTTGGCCAAGAAGGCCAATGCCATTCTGGGCTGTGGTCAGTAGATCGAGAGAGGTTCTCCTCTCCCTCTACTCTGCCCTTCTGAGGTCTCATCTGGAATCTTGTGTCCAGTTCTGGGCCCCTCAGTTCAGGAAGGACCTCAGGGAACTACTTGAGAGAGTCCAGCACAGAGCCACAAAGATGATTAAAGGAGTTGAACATCTTCCTTAGGAGGAGAGCCTGAGGGAGCTGAGGGCTCTGTAGCTTGGAGAGGAGGAGCCTGAGAGGTGACCTCATTGCTGTTGATAAAGATGTGCAGGGGGAGTGCCCAGAGGCTGGAGCCAGGCTCTGCTCCATCACACAGGGCACTGGTGGAAGCTGAGGCGTAGGAAATGCCATGGAAAAAGGAGGAAGAAGTTTTTCCCTGTGAGGAACAGGCTGCCCAGGGGGTTGTGGAGTCTCCATCTCTGGAGATATTCAAACCCCTGCTCTAGGTGACCCTCTGGCAGGGGGCTTGGACTAGATGACCTCTTGAGGTCCCTTCCAGCCCCTGACATTCTGTGATGCTGTGAAAATAATGCTTATGACCAAACCTGACCTTTTTTCCCCCACTCACATTAAAATCTCAGAATGACTTCTTAAATCAAAGAGGTTGGTTTGGTTAGTTGTTTGGTTGTTTGGTTGGTGGTTTGGTGGTTTGGTTGTTTGGTGGTTTGGTGGTTTGGTGGTTTGGTGGTTTGGTGGGTTGGTGGGTTGGTGGGTTGGTTGGTTGGTTGGTTGGTTGGTGGGTTGGTGGGTTGGTGGTTTGGTTGTTTGGTTGTTTGGTTGTTTGGTTGGTGGTTTGGTGGTTTGGTGGTTTGGTGGTTTGGTGGTTTGGTTGGTTGGTTGGTTGGTTGGTTGGTTGGTTGGTTGGTTGGTTGGTGGTTTGGTGGTTTGGTTGTTTGGTTGTTTGGTTGTTTGGTGGGTTGGTTGTTTGGTGGGTGGGTGGGTTGGTTGGTTGGTTGGTTGGTTGGTTGGTTGGTTGGTTGGTTGGTTGGTTGGTTGGTTGATTGGTTGGTGGGTTGGTGGTTTGGTGGTTTGGTTGTTTGGTGGTTTGGTGGTTTGGTGGTTTGGTGGTTTGGTGGGTTGGTGGGTTGGTGGGTTGGTTGGTTGGTTGGTTGGTTGGTTGGTTGGTTGGTTGGTGGTTTGGTGGTTTGGTGGTTTGGTGGTTTGGTTGTTTGGTTGTTTGGTTGTTTGGTTGGTGGTTTGGTGGTTTGGTGGTTTGGTGGGTTGGTTGGTTGGTTGGTTGGTTGGTTGGTTGGTTGGTGGTTTGGTGGTTTGGTTGTTTGGTTGTTTGGTTGTTTGGTTGTTTGGTTGGTTGGTTGGTTGGTTGGTGGTTTGGTGGTTTGGTGGTTTGGTTGTTTGGTTGTTTGGTGGGTTGGTTGTTTGGTGGGTGGGTGGGTTGGTTGGTTGGTTGGTTGGTTGGTTGGTTGGTTGGTTGGTTGGTTGGTTGATTGGTTGGTGGGTTGGTGGTTTGGTGGTTTGGTTGTTTGGTGGTTTGGTGGTTTGGTGGTTTGGTGGGTTGGTGGGTTGGTGGGTTGGTTGGTTGGTTGGTTGGTTGGTTGGTTGGTTGGTTGGTTGGTGGTTTGGTGGTTTGGTGGTTTGGTGGTTTGGTTGTTTGGTTGTTTGGTTGTTTGGTTGGTGGTTTGGTGGTTTGGTGGTTTGGTGGGTTGGTTGGTTGGTTGGTTGGTTGGTTGGTTGGTTGGTGGTTTGGTGGTTTGGTTGTTTGGTTGTTTGGTTGTTTGGTTGTTTGGTTGGTTGGTTGGTTGGTTGGTGGTTTGGTGGTTTGGTGGTTTGGTTGGTTGGTTGGTTGGTTGGTTGGTTGGTTGGTTGGTTGGTTGTTTGGTGGTTTGGTGGTTTGGTTGTTTGGTTGTTTGGTTGTTTGGTTGTTTGGTGGGTTGGTTGTTTGGTGGGTGGGTGGGTTGGTTGGTTGGTGGGTTGGTTGGTTGGTTGGTGGGTTGGTTGGTTGGTTGGTTGGTTGGTTGGTGGGTTGGTTGATACAGGACAAGAATTGGGTTTTTTTTCTTTTTAATCTGAATATCTTCAGCTGCCAGGAAATACTTCAGGATTTGGGGTGGGTTTGGGTTTTGGGGGTCTGTTTGGGGTTTTTCTGGGGGTGAAGCACGTTTTCCCATCAGCTGCAGAGTGGATATCAACACATCCACTTCATCAACCTGTAATTTCCCTGCTGAATAGCTCCTGGTGTCTATTAAACCCCAGTTGGTGTAATACATAATCTCCACCTTCCAGCCTGGATCTGGAATATCAGGTCTGGAGCTGCAAATATCTGCAGCAAGCATTTAGTAATGACTTTCTTATGACTTCTGTGGCAGATATAAAAGCTTGTAATCTTGAGATGATTGCTTTTTATCAGTCAAAGTATTTTCCAATCTGTCCCATTTCCTCCACCCACAGATTTTGTTTTCTGTGAAGAAAAAAAAAGTTAAACAAACAGGATCCATTTCTCCAACAAAAACAAGAACCAGCTTGTGAGCCAAGAGGAACTGGGCTTGAGTGCAATTGGGCTTCAGGGCAAGTGAAAAACATTTCTCTGCTTGTGCTAATTAAGAAATTGAAAGTTTAGAGGGAATAAGAGCACCATAAATGACGTGCTGGAAAGAGCCTAACTGGGCTCTGCAGGGTAACACACATCGTGTGGCTGTGGCCCTCCTCGGTGAGAACATCTCAGGAGCATAAAGGGGTTGTGGCAACCACAGTTTTGGAAACCAAAGTACAAAGCAGCTGCTCTCATGGCTCTGGGTCCAGCTGCTTTGGAGCTGCTCTTCAGCCTCACAGCCATCAGCTTCTGAGCCTCAGGAAAGGTTTGTTGCAGCTGATGGATGTGGGACGTGGAGCTGGGAAAGGGCAGAGTTCGTGGGGTGGTGCAGCCCAGGATGTTGTCTTCTGGACCCATGGCCCTCTACAGCTCTCAGAGCTGGAGAGATGAACTGCCTGGTCTGGGAGCCAGGCACTCCCCTGACTCCTTGGTCAATCCTTAATTTCTCCTGGGCGCTCATTAATGCTGGCCCCAGAGGAACCAACCTGGCTCCTAGCCCCTATCCCCCTGCCAGCAGCCCTGCCTTGCAGCCCATCCTCTTTACAGGCAGCAGATGATCATCTGGCAGAGTCCACATCTCTGCTTGACATTCAGAAGTGGTTGATGCTCAGGCAAAGGTCAGCTCTCCCCCAGACTGGAGGAGCCAAGTGCTTCTGCCTCCCCGATGCTCCCCGTCGCCAGCCAAGCGTGAGCGCTGACCGATGACTTCTTAATGAGCACTGCCAGCAGCCCAGAGAGCTGCAGCTAACCCTGCAACGAACCCAACACACATGGACTTGACCAGCAAGGTCCTCAGGGAGGAGGTTCAGCAGGCCAAGAGTTTCTTGGAGAGCTCCTCACCATGCCGGGCTGCCCAGGCACAGTTCCCCACCAGGAGCTCGGTGGCTGGGGGGCTGGCAGGGAAGCCCAGGGCATTCCCAGGGAGAAGGGAAACATCTAGAAGCATCTCTGAGAGTGCAGGCGAGGGGGGGGGAAGGCTCAGAAGCAGGATGGGAGCTGCAGGAGGGAGGGCAATGGCAACAGGTTGCCTCCAAGCTGCTGCTGGCACATGCTCCCAGCCGCCTGTTGCTGCCTCTGAACAGATGTGGGCAGTTTCTCAGATGATGAAGTACTGAATATGTTTCTCCTTCAGGGATTATTACTACTAAATAAATCTGCAGGTTTATATGTTTAGCAGCTGACAGAGATTCTTTTTCCCTCCCCTTCCCTGTGATATGATTCCTTGCAGCAAGAGCCAAAAGAAGGCTTTTAAGCCAGGGAGCAGAGAGAAAACTCTCAGGATGTGATGTGGGACATTTGAGAGACGATGCTGCAGCAAATGAGGGCAAAATATCCTACCCCAAACTCAGCTCATCTGGACATTTAAGCTCTCCTCCTAGTGTATCTTGGACTCCATGAGCATCAGTTTAACCACCAGTTCATAAATTCCTCTGCTATCTTCAGAATTTGTGGCCTGGGAAAATGTCTTCCTCTCTCTCCTGGTGGTATTGGATTTATTCCTCCCCCTCCCCCTTTTCTTTCTTTTTGAGCAACATGGGGCCTGGATTTACAGTGGTTTCAGTCCCACTGAAAAGATTCCCCCAAACTGAAAGACAAAGAGTGTGTGCTGAGGAGCACAGCCTGTGTGCAAGGGTGCTCCAGCTCCAGCTTGGTGAGGGCAGGCTGATCCAGGAGCTGCATCATGCCATCTTGATCTTTTGATGTCAACTTTTGTTGTTAGAGGGACTAAACTTCCTTGAAGACACCTCTGAAACCAACCTGGAGAGAGGTCTGGTGCTGTTTCTGTGTCTCCTGGGTGTCTGGCACCAGAGATACCCTCCCTGCACCACTGCAGAACTTTGCTTCCTAATTCCTCCTTCCAGTTTCTAACTTCTTGTTTCATAAACATTCAATTCAGGCCCCAGCTCTGGAGACATAAGGGACGTGCCAGAAACACTTGCCCATGTGCCAAAGCCACTGGCAGCCGTTGCAGCACCTGAAAAGCTCCAGGACTGTTTTACCTGTGATGGAATATTGCAGTATCAGCAATAGTGTGGCCAGCAGGAGCAGGGAAGTGATTGTCCTGTACTGGCCACTGGTGAAGCTGCACCTTGAATGCTGGGTTCAGTTCTGGGACCCTTCTGCCAAGAAGGACATTCTACCAAGTGCTGGCATGGGTGCAGAGAAGGGCAGTGGAGCTGGTGGAGGGTCTGGAGGCCAGATCTGGTGACAAGCAGCTGCGGGAGCTGGGGTTGTTTAGTCTGGAGAAAAGGAGGCTGAGGGGGAGACCTTCTGGCTCTCTACAACTCCCTGAAAAGAGGCTGGAGCCAGCTAGGGGTTGGTCTCTTGTCCTAAGGAACAAGCAACAGGACAAGAAGAAATAACCTCAAGTTGCAGCAGGGGAGGTCCACTGTGAAGAGAGGAAAGTGGTCATGAACCCAGCTCCTCCAGCAATTTGGGAAGCCCAGGAAGCAGATCCCACTTGGGTGGTGCAGGAAGGCACAACATGCTGCTCGAAGCTGGCTTGCCCACAGACTGAAAAGCTGAGATGTCTGCAGGAGAAAGTCAGGAGGAGGGTGTGTAGCTCAGGGCAGGTGAGCTGGGGCTGCTGATTTGGAGGATGAAAGCCTTGAGCCAGGCTGGCAGCACCAGCACCGTGACAAGGGACACAGCTGACTTCATGCTCTGCTTTCCTCTTCTGCTGCCTTTCGGATGGGGATGTGAAGGTCCCCATCCAGCCCTGGCAATGTAAAGTCCGGGAGATACTTTCTCCCTTGCCTGCTCACAGCAGGTCCTGCTCGTGGCCAGGCCCTGGCATGTCCTTAGGGAAAAGAGGATGCTTGGCATGCAGCTGGCACAAAGTGTGGGGCTCTTGAGCCTGGAAAAGAGCAGACCAAGCAAGGATCTTATAAATGCATATAAATATCTAAAGGATGGAGGTCATGAGGATGGGACCAGACTCTTTTCCGTGGTGCCCAGGGACAGGACAAGGGGCAAGGGGCACAAATTGGAACAGAAGAAGTTTCACTTGAACTTCTTGATTTTGAGGCTGCTGGAGGCCTGGAGCAGGCTGCCCAGAGAGGTTGTGGAGTTTCCTTCTCTGGAGAGATTCCAAACCCCCCTCAGCCATTGTGATCCTGGGCAAGCTGCTGTGGGTACCCTGCTTCAGCTGGGGGGTTGGACTGGATGAAGTCTCTTCCAGCCTCTACCATTCTATGAGTCTATAAATCCCTGCTCAGCCTGATGGTTCTCCAAAAAACCCCCACAACCCCTTTGCTGCCTTTTGCATCTCCCAGACATGAGCTAATTAGAGCTTGCAAGGAGCCCAGTGTCAGATAAACCTAATGGGATCCACGTGGAGATGGGGAAACTGTTGGGCTCATGACTTTATGTCTGATTGCTGGCTCCTGGCTGTGGTCAGCCCAGTGAACGTGCCTCTGAAGGTGTCTCCTTGGTGCTCTCCATGCAGCAAACATCTGGTGGGAGCTGGGCTGGTCCAAGCCCTCTCTCTGCTGTGAGACTTCGCTGAATCACCGAGCAATTAGGTAAGAATAAAGCTGAAATGAGCTCTCATGTTACAGCCAAAAGCCAATGCAAGGAGGACAGAGCAACTTACATCACAAGTCTGAGGTTAATGCATTTCACAACAGCACATGAAAATCTTTTAGCAGATTGTTCTTTATTTAATGGTTAAAATGGGAGGGGGTGGGGTGGGGAAGATGCTGTGTAATCCCACAGTCATGAAGAGAAACCTGCTCCTGGGTTCATCCTCCTCCCCACACCCCATTCACAAAGCTGAGGAGGAAAGAGACATCATTTGTGAGATGTTCTTGTCTGGGAAAAGAAAATGATATAATATTTAGCTTTATTTTCCCCTTGATGTCCCAGCCTGTGTGGACGAAGAAGATGTTGCACTGGCTGGGGGGAACGCTGGCAGCTTTTCCTTGCTGGTTTACAGCACAGTTGTTCTTCGAGACAAAAGGTTTGAATTAATGGTGTTTTAATGTACAGGATATGACAGAAATGAAATGCAGGAACAGTTGGCTTGCACGCTGGGAGCCGAGGCAAAACAAAACTTGGCTGGAAGCCTGCGGAGCTCCTCCGGGACCCCCGAAAGGGGTGTGAACATTAACTCACAGAGCAATAACCCTGCTGATCATGAGCCTGCCTCAGACTCCCTCTAATGCAATAATTGGATAAAAACCATCTTCAATTGGCCTATTAAAAAGCCCAGCCTTGAACACTGGGTAGACAAAAGCAGAACAAACCACAGGTCCTGAGCCCTTCGAGGCTCTCTTATCACAGGATCTCAGAACTGTTTCAGTTGGAGCAGCTCTCTGAAATTATCTAGTCCCACTGTCAACCCAACCCCACCATGGCCATTAAATCATGTCCTGAAGTGCCACCTCCACACATTTCTTGAACACCTGTATCTACAAAGCCTCTTGTTCTGTCAGATGCTCACCACCCTCCCTGCTTTGCCCTGGGGTGATTTGTCTTCTCAGTCGTCTCCATGTTTTCCCTGCAGCCCCCGGTTTAGCCCTTCCTCTCTACAACTACCTGGAGTGAGGTGGAGTTCAGTCTCTTCTCCCAAGGAACAAGGGCCAGGACAAGAGGAAATGGCCTCAAAATGCACCAGGGGAGGTTGAGGTTGAACATTAGGAACAATTTATTTCCTGCAAGCATTGGAATGTGCAGCCCAGGGAGGTGGTGGAGTCACCATCCCTGGAGGTGTTCAAACAACTTCTAGCCATGACACTCAGGGACACGGTTTAGTGGCCATGGTGGTGTTGGGCTGATGGTTGGACTTGATTGTCTCTGAGGTCTTTTCCACTTTTAGTGATTCAATGATTCTACCCTGAAAAAGCCACTGCAGATTTAACTCTTTTTTGGGTTGTTTTTGTGTTTTGTTTTGTTTTCTTTCCAAGGCAATATAAATCCTCCCAGCACCGAGCCAGAAGGCAGGGCTGATTATCATCAAAATATCTCTGACATTTCCTTTAGGGGGTTTGAAATGCTCAAGACCTCTATTCTATCTTTGTCAGTGTCTTCCTCTGCTGCCTCCAACCACATGCCTTAACTCCTCCATCTTCCCAGCCCCCAACTTGCCCTCTGATGTTTCAGGCAGAAAGGATGCGTCGTGGAGCTGACGACGGCTCGGTCGCGGTGCCAGCTTGTTCCACAGGCTTGACTCTGCTTTTCCCCCAGATTATTTTTTTTTCCCTTTTAGTAATTGGGAACAGGCAGAAGTTTGGGTATTTAAAGGGGGGGGAGGGAGGGAAGAGAGAGAGAGAATGTTCCACATAATTTAGAGAAGTTAACAAAGCATGAAACTAAATAAAAACCACCATCCGGTGCTGATCTCAACGTTTCTCTATGCATCAGTGCGCGGAGCCGTATAGAAAAGCTCTGAGCTCCATCCCTGCTTGCAGGACATCCTCCTTGCTTGCTGCTGTGGCATTTGGAAGGCTTTCTGACCAGGCTTGGTTTTCCTGACCCACGCCCGAGTGCTTCGGGTTTCCTGTTTCGGGTGCTTTGCCCCATCGCTGGCGTCTCGCGAAGCTGCCACGGTGGTATCTCAGCAATGCAGTCTTCTCAGCAGCTTCTGGAGGTTGGGTTAGCCAGAGTGGCTGCTTTGGGAGGGTTCTCCTTGCTTTCTGCCTTTTTTTTTTCCCCCTGAAGATCAGAACTCACAGAATCCCAGCGTGGTGGGGGCTGGACATCATCTAATCCGACTGCCCCCGCAAGGTCAGCCGCAGCAGGTTGCACAGGACTGTACCCTGGCAGGTCTTGAATGACTCCAGAGACTCCACCAGCTCTCTGAGCAGCCTGTTCCACTGCTCCACCACACCACCCCCTTCCAAAGGAAAGAGGCAAAGAGATGTCTATAATGAGGAAGAATTATTAGGGGAAGAGAGTCAACAAGCCAAACCACCTACATTCACTGGTGCAGCTCTTGTGTGAGAGGATGTGGAAGCTCAGCAGAGCGCTGTCAGGACGGGGAGCTGGCAACTGGGAGGTCCAGAGCCAGAAGCTATAACTTGAAGGAGATCTCATCAAAGGGAGAGAGACCAGCAGGATCCCCCAGTCCGTTTCCCAGTGACCACATCCACAAGCAAGATCACAGAATGAAAGGCTTTGGAAGGGACCTCTGAACATCATCTAATCCAGCTGCCCTGCTAGAGCAGGGCCATCCAGAGTAAATTACACAGGAACACAGCCTGGTGAGTTTTGAATGCCCCAAGAGACACCCTGTGCCTCCATGGGCTGTGCCCCTAACACCCTTTGCATCCATCCTCTCCGTGAGGATGGAGCTGCCTGGAGCTCTGGGTGCCTTGCTGGTGGATCTTGGCCCTAAAGTGCAGGGCAGTTTGGTCAGGGGATGCCTTAAGCGTTGACACTGGCAGCTGGCTTGTGTCTGTCAGTGTGAGGCTCCACATAACATGGTCAAAATTGATTCCTTCTACATTTCTTCTGTTCCTACCCCAAACCCCAGACCAGGCAGATGCTGAGCCCCTCGCTAGCACAGTTGATTTCCTGGTTGTGATTAGGGATGGTTTACATAAATTTCCTAAAGTTGTTTTTCTTTTGTTACTGTCATTTAAACAGAGTTCTGTGGATCAGTGCTTTCCTGAGACATCTGCACTTCAAAAGTCCCCTGCCAACTCTGGTCCTGAAATGGGCTGTGGAAATCCAGTGCAGTCAGGAGGACTTGCACTTGGTTGAAGCTCTGACCCAAGCTTCCTGCTGGGAAGTCTCAACCTCCCTGTCACCCCCACCAGTTCAAACTCGAGCTGCAAGAGGCAGTGTGGGAATGAGAGCAAGTTTAGCAGAGCAGTTAGTGGCAAGGGAGATGTTCAGCCACTGCGTGAGAAACTGCCACCAGGATGAGCCGTAACGAGGTGCCAGGCTGCCACTTCTCCTCTGCCCCTGGGTGAAGCTGGGCCAAGCTGGGCATGGGGAGAAGTAAGTGTGGGACCTGGTGTGTGGCTCCTTCTTTGCTCACCCTCTCTCCAGCTGGTGGATGCTGGACAAGGTCTGCCGTAGATTTCTTGCCTCTCCTCCCTGTCCGAGCTGGCCAATGCTTTCAGCGTGAGTTGAGCCCTCCCCATTCCCATGGCTGTCACGAGTGAGAAGAAAGGTGACAGAGACACTGGCAGACTTCATGAGCTCATTTTTCCATCCTGAAATGAAGTCAGACTGCTGAGTAAAGAAGTGGATTCACTTTTTCCATTAGTCCCCTGCCATGGCACAAGGGTAAGTGAGGCTCTCCCCTTCAGCACTGGCGTTCGCCTGTCCTGCATTTCAGGTACACCTTGACCTTCTTCAGGGAGGCTGTGGGAATTTAGTCCTTGCCTTTTCCACCTGAGGTGACCTGGCAGTGTTGGGTTAATGGTTGGACTTGATGATCTTGAAGGTCTCTTCCAGCCAAAACCATTACATAATTCTATGGGTCTGTGATCATGAAGTGGCCTTCAAGAGTAGAGCCTCCCACTTCCTGTGAGAGCTGAGTGGATCCAGGATCAATATTTCTTCTCTCCAGGCTGAATGGTGGCTTGACTGCACCCACAATTCATGCTGCACCATGGAGCTCAGACCCTGGCTCAGCTGGGAATCACAGAGCTATTGGATTCTGGGGTTTACCTCCTTTACTAATAAAAATAATAGTCAAAACATTTCACCATTGAGCCCCATTGTGAAAGTCCAACTCCTGCAGCCAAAACAAAATGTTCTGACCTTATTCACACCAAATTGTGTCATCAACTTTGATTCCTCCTCAAGTCTTCTTGTGGCTGTAAAGCTCCATCCTTTTCCATTGGCAGCATCCCTCTGTTTTACGAGGTGTGGTGGTAGTGGTGTTGTTAATGTAGGTCCTGACTCCTTGACAATTCAGTACCAGAAGTGATTTCCTCAGCTGAAAAGCAGCCCTCGGATCCCAGCTGGCCCTGAGAAACAAGTGTCACTCAGACAAGAATCAACCCTGTGTCCACCTGAGCACTGCCCCGTGGTGGGATGCTGCAGCTTCCAGGGGCATGGCCTTTGCTCTCAGCCATTACTCAGCATCAAGGACATTTCCAAGCCATATTCCTGCTTTTATCCTGCCAACCACTCTCATTCCTGTTGGATGGAGGCCTGCCTCTGTGCTATAAGAGAACCTGATTATTCTGCTTGGGAATGTGGATTTAAGCACCTCTGTTGGTGTCTAAGGCTGGCAGACTTTGGCTTCCTGTGGTTAAAGGAGGTTAGACATGTAGCTGTGACAACTAAACTGGCATGGGTAGAGATAAAGCAAGGTGGTTACATCCCTTCACTGTCTTCCAGAGCTATTCAGGGAGTCCTGCACTTGGATGACAACAACCCCATGAATGCTGCAGGCTTGGGGCAGAGTGGCTGGAAGCTGCATGGCAGTAAAAGACTTGGGAGCGCTGGCTGAACATGAGCCAGCAGTGTGCTCAGGTGGCCAAGAAGGCCAAGAGCGTCCTGGCCTGGGTCAGCAATGATGTGGCCAGCAGGGTCAGGGAAGTGATTGTGGCCCTGACTCTATGAATTCTGTGCCTGCCTTGGATTCACTGAGCATCTCCTAAGAGCCCAAGAGAACAAGTTTCTGTCTCAACACTGTGAGGCAGAGCAAGGTGATGCCAGGGAAGAGCAGGATGGCATGCCAGGAATACAGATGTACTGATAATGGGCAATTAAGGGGACATGTGCCAACAAGTCAGGAATAGATGTTAGTGCAGAAATCCTGGGATCAGCCAGGTCTCATTATACAGAGACACTTCCATCCTTCTCTGGAGTTTTACAGCCATTAGCTATGGGACTCAAATTGAATCAGTTACTTTTCCATTGCTTAATGACTTTAAGGAGGCCCACAGGAAAGATGGGGTTGGACTCTCTCAGGGAGTGTAGTGATATAATGAGGGGTGATGGTTTCAGACTGAAAGAGGAGACATTTGGATTGGACATTAGAAAGAAATCCTTCACTGTGGTGGTGGTGAGGCACTGGAACAGGCTGCCCAGAGAAGTTATGCCTGCCCCAAACCCTTGAACAGTTCCAAAACCAGGTTAGATGGAGCTTTGAACGACCTGGTCTAGGAAGGACAGGAAGGTTGGGATTGCCTTAAAGCTGATCTTTAAGGTCCCTTCCAACCCAAACCACTCCATGATGAGTGTATGACTTCTGGACTTCTCTCTCTTTCCCACCTACATATCAAGATGGCAAAAGGGGAAGAGCTCACCAAATCAGACTCAAAATAGAAAGCCCACCCACACTCCTGTCCTCAGCTGCCATTAGCATCCCTTGCTGATGTGTCAGCACTGGTCCCTCTTCATTGACCTCATCCACAGGAAGAGAGGTGAAGCCCAAGTTCTGGATGTCATCATGAAGCAGCTGGGTCTCTGTTTTCATTTTGAACAAGCACACAAGGAAAGGCTCTCCCTAGACTTCTTCATCAAGTAAATGATGAACACCAAATGTTCATCAAATAAGCAATGATCCTTCCAGAGAACAAGGTAGAACCAAGGAGATATTAAGGCTCAACCTACATTCCTCTGGAGCTGAAGGAATCCTCCCACTGGTGTTGCAAAGTCTCCCACAGAGATAAGCCTTTGGTGCCTTGCACTCTTCTACCATGCAAGGTGGGAGATGTAAGCCCCAGCTCTGCATTGCCATGGCAATGGGTGGGGGCACAATTTCTCAGTGCCTGCACACACTGCATCCAGAAACAGCAACTGGAGGGAGGGGGAAAGTCAAAAACCAGTCACATCTTTCAATCTGAAATTCCCCAGAGCTCGTTGGTGGAGGAGGGTTTGCCCCACGCAGGAGAAGGCCGATGGAGCAGGAAGTTTATGTTTGCTGTAGCAAAGCAACAGTAGCTAATGCAGAAGCTCCTTCCAAGGCTGGGTTTTATTATGTGAGGTCTCTCTGAATTAGTGTTTCACGAAGCATCAGTGACTCAACCTGCAAGCATGGGAACTGTTGCTAGCAGCGGGCAACAATTAAGCAAATTAATGTGGAGCAGCCACACACTGTGGAGCTCACAGGCTTGCCAGACTGTCTTCCCCTCTGAAACCAGGAGAGCTCTTTGCTCCTCTCCTTGTGTGAAGGGCTGTTGGCTTTTCCAACCCAAAGGCTCTGAGCAGTGTTGGCTGAGAGGCCTTCACAGTTTGAGGTTCCATAGGGAAGAAGCTTCCCTTCTGGGCAAGGGACAAAGTAATGCAGAGGTGAGATTCTGTCCTTCTCAGCAGTCCCATCGGTTGACCAGGACAGCAGAAGAAGCCATTGCTGCATTTGTAGCCTTCCAGACTGTTGTTATGCCACCAGGAATCTCCTGTTGGCCTTGGGGAGGCTTTAACTGCTGCCAAAGTGTTAGTCAAGCTTCTGGTGGAGACAACTGCGTGGGCAGTGGAGCTGGAACTGGAGGAGGTGCTACCAGCAAACCATACCCCTAAGCACTACATCTACACAACTCTTTAACACCTCCAGGGGTGAGGACTCCACCACCTCCCTGGGCAGCCTATTCCAGTGCCTGAGAACCCTTTCAGTAAAGAAATTCCTCCTGACATCCAAACTAAACCTCCCCTGGTGCAACCTGAGGCCTTTTCCTCTTACCACTTGTTGCCTGGTTGAACAGTAGTGGTGAATGGTTGGGCTTGACGATCTTAAAGGTCTTTTCCAGCCATAAGGATTTTGTGATTCTGGGAACAGACCAACCCCCACATCTCCCCAGCCTCCTTTCAGGTAGCTGTAGAAAGAAAGGGTCAGGGTGAGGGCCGCAGGAAAAACTGGAGACAACTGAGAAGACAAATATGGATGGTGGTGAGCATCTGACAGAGCAAAAGACTTTGGAGAAAGTGCTGAGAGATGAGTCAGGCCACCAGCCCAGTGGGACCTTGGTCTGCAAAAAGGCTGAGAAAAGGCTTCGCTGCGTGGCCCACGCCAAGAGCAAAGCGTCAGATGAAAATCTGCGGTCAGAAGCTCTCTAGCTTGGAGGTCTGCGCGGGAGCAAGTGAGCTTTTCAGCAATGCAACATGAACCTCCGGCAGATCAGCAAGGCAATCACTCTGTGACAGTAGCTAAAAATACGCTGGAGGGGAAAACATTTCAAGCCAGGCCAGGGCCGGCTGGAGCACCTCTCCCCAGCAGACGTTTCCAACCGCTCCAGCATGCTGCCCTTTGCTTTAATTCTTCTTTCTCCTCTTTTTCTTCTCCTATTACCCCCTTTGCCTTTTCTCCTTCCTTTTTATTTTCTTTTTAATTTTTCTTTCTTTTAGTTTCTCTTTTCTTTTTCTTTTTTCTTTTTCTTTTCTTTTCTTTTCTTTTCTTTTCTTTTCTTTTCTTTTCTTTTCTTTTCTTTTCTTTTCTTTTCTTTTCTTTTCTTTTCTTTTCTTTTCTTTTCTTTTCTTTTCTTTTCTTTTCTTTTCTTTTCTTTTCTTTTTTTCTTTTCTTTTCTTTTCTTTTTTTCTTTTCTTTTCTTTTCTTTTCTTTTCTTTTCTTTTCTTTTCTTTTCTTTTCTTTTCTTTTCTTTTCTTTTCTTTTCTTTTCTTTTCTTTTCTTTTCTTTTCTTTTTATGGCAGGTAACTTCCTGCTGTGACCAAAATTGCTTCTGTAGAATTGTGTGGGAGAAACCAGAAAACAAATAGGTTAATTTTACCTCTGAGGCCAGAGAAGGATATGAAAAGAGAAGCTGGATACACAGATGGATAAATGATTAACCAGGCACTGTCCTTTATCTGTCTGGAAGTCTCTGAAAGTAAAGGTTAAGAAAAGAGTACAGAAGCAACTGGCCATAGACCTCATTAATCTGTCTCTTTTTGTTGGCACCAGGCAGGTAGCTGGACCCCCAGGGGCTATCAGCATCCACTTTCAACATATTTCTTTGATAACCAAAGCAGGTTTTCACATCCAGCAATGACTAAAGTGGTAGATTTTGCACTGTTACCTTACCTTACCCCCAATGTTTTTGGATCACAGGACAGCACAATAATCAGCTTGGCAAAGGAGCTTGGCCAAGAGATGCTTCTAATGTGATTTTCAGAGCAGGAAAGCTCTTGAGTTTGTAGGAGAGAGCCTGGGCTTCTCTGGGGTTAAATTGTAAGCAGGAGCTGAAAAGGGCAGAAGGCATCTGAAGTTTGGCACAGGCTGCCCAGGGAGGTGGTGGAGTCCCCATCCCTGGAGATGTTCAAGAAACCTGTGGCCATGGCACTTGGGGACAGGGTTTAGTGGCCATGGTGGTGTGGGGTTGATGGTTGGGCTTGGTGAGGTCAGTTCCAACCTTTATGATTCGATGTCACAAATGGCTGAGCCAAGCAGAGTCAGCAGCTCCCACAGAACCTCCAAAGAGTTTGACAGAGGAAAAGAAGTAACTGGGGGTGGGGGAGGGATGAGGGCAAAGCAAAGCAAAGCAAATGCACTTTTCCCTTCTTTTCATCAGGGAATGTGTCAAGCAGGGGTTAAAGTGATCTCTCCAGCCCAAGATCACAGGAGACCTCCCTTTGTCAATCTGGAGTGGTTGCCAGATATTGGGTTGAATAATTAAACAGCTCCTTAACCCTCGGCCAGCGTGTCTCCTGCTCACTGCCCTGCTCCTGACAGCCTGGCCTTGAGTAGCTATGGCAACGATTTGGGCTCCAGCCTGTTGACTGAAGAATATGGAAATCACAAGGATTTCATTTTGCTGTGGCACAAAAAGAAAAACCCAAACTTGTTTGATCTGAGGGTTGTGGCTTTTTTCCCCTGCAGCTTTCAGCAAAGAATCATTTTGATATTCATATCTCCCATTCAGATGTCAGCTAACAGCTCCAAAAGAGAAACAAAACAACAACAAAAAAAAAAGAAGGGGGAAAGAAAAAGGAAGGAAAAAAAAAAAGGATGAAGAAAAGAAGGGGGGAAAAAAGGATAAAAAAGGATGAAAAAAGAAAGAAGGGGAAAAAGGGAAAAAAAAAAAAAAAAAAAAAAAAATAATAAGAAGAAAAAATAAAAATTTAAAAGGAAGAAAAAAAGAAGGAGGAAAAGAAGAAAAAAACAGAAGAAAGAAAGAAGGGGAAAAAAGAAGGAAAGAAAAGAAAAAAGAAGAATAAAAAGGGGAAAAGAAGGAAAAAAGAAGGGGAAAAAGAATGGAAAAAAGGGGGAAAAAAGAAAAAAGGAAAAAGAAGAAGAAAAAGGAATTTAAAAGGAAGAAAAAAGAAGGAAAAAAAAGAAGGGGAAAAAGAAAGGAAAAAACAAGGAAAAAACAGAAGGAAAAAAGAAGGGAAAAAAGAAGGGAAAAAAGAAGAAAAAGGGAAAAAAGGAGAAAAAAGAGAAGAAAAGAGAAGGAAAGAAAAGGGAAAAAAAAAAAAGAAAAAGAAGGAAAATAGAAGAAAGAAAATAAGAAGGGAAAAAAGAGAGAAACCCAAAACAAGAGGGGAAAAAAAAACCCAAAAGTTTCCCAAAAAAGCCCAAAAGCCACAAAACCCACAAAATGTTAAATTCATCTCCTGTTTCTGGGCTGGATTAACACTTGAGGTGCTGGCTGGGGAGAGCTATTTCAGCTTCATCCTGGAGTCAGGAGGGCTGAGATGCATCTGTCCTGAGAACACCTAAAGGTGCAGGACAGTGGGAAGTGGGGGTGGGAAACTCTGCAAGAGCCAAGGAGGGCTTAGGGGGAGGAGCAGTCTGAAAAGCTTCAAGAGCACCCAGGAAGGCTGCAACAGAGGAGGCTGGTGGGGTCAGAGTGAGGAGGTAGCCCAAAGACCTGAGAACATCTGGTTCTGTGAAGCAAGGAGGGAAATCCCCAACGTGGGGACATCCCTGCAGCAGCAGCTCCAGTGCTTCAGGGAAAACAAAGTGGAGGCAAATGGAAGAGCTGAGCCTCATCCAGGACATGGAAATTCAGCAGAGAGCTGCCAGCTGTGCAGGCAGGATTCATCCATCACCAACAGTGGCCAATGCAGAGCAGGCTGCAAGTGGGTGGAGCAGGTGCTGATAACTCATCTGCTTGGAAAATGCTGTGTCTAGAGCACTTGTCTGGGGGCTGTTTGGGTTACAGCCATGGGAGGAAGACACAGAAGGAGAAGGACTACCTGAAAGGAGGATGGAGTGAGGTGGGGTTTGAATGGCTTGCCTAGGGAGGTGGGGAGTCCCCATACCTGGAAGTGTTCAAAAACCATGGCTCAGGACATGGTTAGTGGCTAGTGGCCATGACGGTATTGGGTTAATGGCTGGAATGAAGGTGTTAGGTTAATGGTTGGATCTGATGATCTTAGAGGTCTATTCCAACCTTAATGATTCTATTAGGACCATATCAGGGACAAGCAGGAGTCTGTTTCCATCCCATCTCTCTAGCTTGCTGACAGCTGTCTGTCGGGAAGCTCTTGAGGGAGAATCTACTCACACACAAAGACCAGAGGCATTTAACTATGGCCTTGAGGAAAGCACCTAGGAGTCCCACATCACTGCTTTTATCCTGGTGTTCCTTCTGCACCATCTTGTATCTCCCCTCCAGGCTGCATTCCTACAGGAAGCTGATCAATAACCTGAGCTCTTGAAGGGCTGGTACAAAGGCACCAACTGTTTGCTCAGACATTAGCACTGCACAGTTCCTTTGGACTGTCCTGGCTGGTTTTGGTTTCTCTTTCTCCAGTGTTTGTGGGGTGGAGGTTGAAGAGGAGAGGAGAGGTTTGAATGCAAGAGCTGAAATTCAAAACCTATTCCATATCAAAAGCAGTGGAGTGCATCAGAGCATGGTGATTGCAGCCTACTGAAGCCAGCAAGCCTTTGCCCTCAGCAGTGCTGGGAACTGGGCTGGCCCCAGGGCTTGCACTGCAAGCTGCTGCTGACTCATGCAAGAAAGGCCTTCCCTCAGCCTGCACCTTAGATCAGCTGAGGCTCAGCCCTTGCAGCCGGGATTCTGCACCCCCTTCTATGTGTGCTATTTCCTCTCCATTTTCAGGGTATGGAGAAGAAATAAGGCTACAGTACAGGCACTATCTAGAGCCAAGACACCCAGCCAGGCTGGCAGGTGCCCAGCAGGACTCAGCTTTGCCCTGCAGAAGACCTGCAGACACTTTCTTCATCATGGAATCACAGAATTGTTTTGTTTGGAAGAAACCTTTAAGATCATGGGGTGCAGCCTTTCACCTCAGACCACCATGGCCATTGCACCATGTCCCGAGGTGCCCTGAGGTGTCTACCTGGGCTTTGAACACTTCCAGGGATGGGGACTCCACCACCTCCCTGAGCAGCCTGTTCCGGTGCCTCACCTCTCTCGCAGGAAAGAAAGTTTCCAAACGCCCAGGCTCCTTTGCAAGCAGAGTCAGGAGGAATGCAAGGAGCCAACACAGCTGCTCCTCAGAGGGCAGGGTGGGATCAGCAGGATCCAGGTACCACCTTCATGAGCTAAACCCTACCCAGGTGGGACCTGCTTCAATGCCAGGACTGTGTGATGCTGAGCCCTGCCGAGAAGAGCTCAGCCCTGCATAAAGCCATTGCTCAGAGTGTGATAGCAGCACCCAGCCAGCTCAGCTGAGGGGTCCAGCGTGCTGGGGCTCATAATTGCTCCACAATTGCAGCAGTTACAGAGTCCTGGCACTGTGGCCTCTCACCAGTGGAGCTGGTGGGCAGCAGCTGAGCATGCAAGCTGCCAAGGCTGTAGTTAATGGGAGAGCTAAAGCTCATTTTTCTCATCCCTGGTAAATCCACTCCTCAGTTAAAAGCTGTAACAGCTTGAACCAAAGAGCAGAGGCTCTGCAGCTGCTGGCTGTGACAACTTGTGACCTCTGTGGATTGGCAAAGGTGGAAGGCTCTTGTAACACAAACTCCAGGAGGTTGCTCTGGCTCCCCAGTGGGCTGAGCTCTTCGTGTCCAGCCTTATGCTGGAGCTGAGTTTGAACTGCTTAGCGTCAGAGTTCCCTGGCACTTGGAGGGCTCCTCTGGGGCATTGCTGCAACGCAAGGAAATGGTCTGATGTTCCAAAATGCACTACAGAAGTGACAGCTTTCACCAGGCTGGATCACTCTTGGGGTGCAAGTTGATTTGCAGGAGCACTCAAGTATCTGTGCACCTTTCTGGCTCTCCTTTCATCCACCCATATAATCAGTTTGGATGGAAGAGACCTTGAAGATCATCAACTCCAACCATTAACCCAGCACTGCCAGGTCACCACTAAGCCATGGCCCTCAGCACCACATCTCCATGGCTTGTAAATCCCTCCAGACCCTTCAAGAAGTCAGTTTGGTATCTCACAAGACCAGTTCTTCACAGGAAAATCGAGAGCTGGCTTCTCTGGTGGAGGCAAGCAAGAGAACCAGCTCTTCTTGGACTAACACAGCATATAGTTTAACTGGTCTCTGCTGGATGTGTGAGGAGAGAGGAGGAAGGTAGGGCCTGAGTGATGCTACACTCAGCCAAGATTTTCAGGTGAAGGCAGCAGAGCTTTCTGCACAAGCAGTCAGTCCTAATGTCTCCATCACCTATTTCGTGCTTAGGGTGATGGAAGACCCTTAGGGCTCCCAGAGTTGCTTCTGGTCCACTGAACACACAAATTATCCTACACTTCAAAACTGTCTGAGTGAAGAATGCACAAGCAGCCAGCTGGCCAGAGGACACTAATCCCATGCTGGAAAAGGCTTTTCCCTTCTCAGCCATCTGCCTTTTTTGCTGTCCACAACTATCTGTCAGCTAAGCACAGAGTGGGTCAGGCTTGGTCAGCAGCCATCCTGGAGTGGAGAACTGCAGAGTGTCTCACTGGCATCCATCCAGAAAGCTCTAGGAAGGCAGCAAGCCCAGGACTTAGAAAATGTCCTTCTCAGTTGCAGCCTAACAGCTGGTGAGGGCACCTCATGGTGCACTGTGGTGGCCTGAAATGTGTCAGCTGCAAAGAAAACACTTCAGCAATTAAACAGAACTCAAGTAATTACCTGACCTTGAAATATCTGCAGTGGTAGAGATCAGAAACCTTGGAACAAAGTCATGCAATCATGAAAACATTGACCAAGCCACTTGCTGATGGCCCCTAATTTGCTTGAACAACCTCTAAACAGTTCAACCCAAAGACCACCTCTCTGCTGTCACTGCTGGGGACTCTCTCCCATCCATTACTGGAGTAACTGGGCTGAGCAAATTGCCCTGCACAGGGATTAGCTCCAGGGGACCCAACTCCAGACCAGACCCCACATGAAAGGAAGGGGACAAGCCCATGAGCAGTGTGGCAGCTGTGCCCCATTGTAGGCTGGTGCCATGTGCAGCTATCAGCCAAGGAGACTCAAACGTAGCATTTCAGTTCCAGTGTTTCAAAGAGGGGGTGGGGGTGTTCAATCCCCAAATCCTTTCATAATGAAGGTCATAGATTTAGCAGCTAAATAAATGGGACAGAAACTTCTACATGGCTGTGCTCAGAAACATTTGAAGAAAAGCTGCTGATAGTTCCCAGGAGGCTGCTGGAACACTGCAGCAGGTTGCCAGGGAGGTAGCTGAGGCTCCATCCCTGAAGATACTCAAGGTGAGGCAGCAAAAGGCTGAGCAACCTGATCTGGGGGAGGATGTCCCTGCTGACTGCATCCCCCCCCCCAAGTCCTATCACTCCCTGACACCCTCAAAAGTCCCTCCCCAGCTTTCTTGGAGTCCCCTTCAGATACTGGAAGGCCACAATTAGGTCTCCTGGGAGCCTTCTCTTCTCCAGACTGAACAATCCCAACTCCCTCAGTCTGTTTCCATAGCAGAGCAGCTCCAGCCCTCTGCTCATCCTCATGGGCACCTTCCAGCATCTCCAGATCCTTCCTGCAATAGTGGCTCCAGCACTGGACACAGAGCTCCAGCTGTGGTCTCAGCAGAGTGGAGCAGAGGGGGAGAATCCCCTCCCTGGCCCTGCTGGCCACACTTCTCTTGCTGCAGCCCAGGATACAACTGGCTGAATAAAGCAGCAGTCATGGGATTCCAGCAGAGTTTGTCCCCTGGACTGACATATTTGTAGACAGCAGACTGTGCATGGTTGGATGGATTTTGCCTTTCCAGTCTGCAAGTTTATTGTCCATTAATAATTATCAGTATCCATTTCTCTCTGTAGGAAGGGTGGGATTTCAGTGCTGAATGTTTTACTGGGAGCAGCTCTTTGCTGGGCTCTTGAACTGTCTCTCCCTGTCATCCTAGCAAGGCTGGGGTGGATAGATTACACCATGCCATGGAAATTGCTCACAGTTCAGGAGTTTAAGTATTTACTGGGCTGTGGGGGCAGCCACCAGCCCAGCTGCATTCTGCTCTCTGCCACTGGAGATCTTTACTGGTGTGCAGCTCCCCATCAAATACAAGAAGCCTGCAAGGCTGTGGAAGAGGTCTGTCCCCTCCCTGCTTTGCACACACACTTCAAAACACCTTTGCTCCTCTCCAAACTGCACAACCTCATCTTAACTCTTTTTGCATCTTCAGGCGGTTTTGTTGCCTGTGGCTGACCCCTTCTGCAATAATAGAATCATAAAGTAGTTTGGGTGGGAAGGGACCTGTAAGGCTCATCTAGTCCAACCCCCTGCCATGGGGTGGGAAGGGACCTTTAAGGCTCATCAACCCCCCCCTGCCATGGGCAGGGACACTAGACCAGGGGCTCAAGGTCTCCTCCAGCTTGGCTTTGAAAAATCATAGAATCTCAGAGGGGTCTGGGTTGGAAGGGACTTTTGAAAGTCATCTCTATCAACCCCATGCAGCCAGCAGGGACATCTGCAGCTAGAGCAGGCTGCTCAGAGCCCCAGACAACCTGTCCTGCAGTGGTGCCAGGGATGGGATGTCTACCACCTCTCTGGGCAACCTGGGCCAGGCTCTCACCACTCTCTGTAACAAATTTCTTCCTCCTCTCCAGTCTGAATCTCCCTCTTTTAGTTCAAACCATCACCCTTTTTCCTACCATAACAGGCCCTGCTCTAAAGTCTGTCCCCATCTCTCTACAAGTGCCTCCTTTAAGTATTGAAAGACCTTCTGACCTGCTGGAGATGCAGCAGCTCAGCTGTAATGCTGTGTTAAACATCATCCATTCTTTGCAATGACTTTAAAATACCTTTGATCATGTATCAGGTGATAGGATAAGAGGGAACAGCCTGAAACTGTGCCAGGGGAGGTTTAGGTTGGAGATGAGGAACAATTTCTTTGCTGCAAGAGTGGTCAGGGACTGGCACAGGCTGCCCAGGGTGGTGGTGGAGTCCCCATCCCTGGAGCTGTTCCAGAAATGTGTGACCATGGCACCTGGGGACAGGGTTTGTGGCCATGGTGGTGCTGGGTTGATGGTTGGACTGGATGAGCTTGTAAGGCTTTTCCAGCTGACACAATTCTATCATTCTCTGATTCCATGGGGTTTCTTTAACTCTGGTTAGGCTGTTGGGCTGTCAGGTGGCAATGCCAGCCTCAGCAGAAGGGAATGGCCAGGCCTGATGCCTGTGCAGATCCTGTGGAGCTGAGCAAGAGATTATCAGGCAGGACCACGCTGAGAAGCAGTTGGGTTGCAGGGCTGCTGATTAGCCTTAGTTCCCAGGGTGGGAAAAGAACTGCCTGGGAAACAGGCTGTGCTTGGAAGCTGAGATTCCTGGAGGACAGGATTGTCCCTGTTCCAAGCCTGGTATCGATGAGATTAAATTAGAAATAAAAGATACCAAAGCAGCCCCCACACTCTGATAGTAGAGGAATGATCTGCAGAGCCCTGGGCCTCTGCTGCAGCTCAACAGGGCAAAGCAGAGTGACAGGAGAGATGAGATACCAGAGGGAAAGACCACCCAAAGGACAGCTTCTGCCTTGTGAGTCATTTAGCAGGGATGGTGTGAAGCCTGCTTTCACTTCAATAACTTCTGTTGGCTTCTGAACACAAAAAGGTTGTGGCAGATTTGTGATCCTCTCCCTCCCTCCCTGCTGTTCCCCAAGGACATTCCTCCTAGCTCCTGGAGCACACAGAGCAGCCCTTAGCTTTGGGATCTCCTTGGTGGCAGCTCTGCATTTTTCCTGGGTGACCAAAGCTGCTGTGACCACAGCCACATGCAGAACTCCCTCCAGAAGCCTTTGCATTGTGAGGCTTTTCCTTTTCCAGGTCATCAGAAGATGGCTCCATTCAACCGTGGAGCCCTTCCCTCTCCAGCCCTCCCATGGCATCTGGGCTGCAGTCAGCCAGGGGAGAAAGAGGAAGAGGAAGAGGAAGAGGAAGAGGAAGAGGAAGAGGAAGAGGAAGAGGAAGAGGAAGAGGAAGAGGAAGAGGAAGAGGAAGAGGAAGAGGAAGAGGAAGAGGAAGAGGAAGAGGGGAGGGGAGGGAGGAGAGGAGAGGAGAGGAGGAGCTGCTGCACTCAGCTCTGTGGCAACAACTCCCCAAGGCTAACTGCTGGCTAATCCTTGGAGCCTGTCAAAACCTCGCTGGAGCCAAGCTGTGCCGTGGTACAAGCTTCAGCCAGTCCCCAAAGGGTCTGTTGCTGCCCAAGGAACAAGAGATCCTGTGACACAGATTAAATCAGGAGATCTGTGGCTTTTCATTCAACTCTAGCCTGAATAGTCGTTCTGACTCCATTCCTGAAGAACCAAGGGGGTGGGGGAAAAGAAAAAGCTCTGCAAGTTCTTTGAGAGGCTCCAAGGGCAGCTGTAATTAGCTGGTAAGTTTCTTTCTGTCACAGGACAAATGGCAAAGGCTGTGGCTGTGGCCAGGTTAAGATTTTGTCTGTTGACTTCTCTCTGCACCAGCTCCAGGCACAATACTCTTGGTCAACACCGCTTCAACCAACCTGTGCACCTGAACAGCTCAGATGTAGATTTTGCTGTGGTCTGCTCTGTGCTGTCGCTGAGGCTTGCTGGGGGGAATAGAGCTTCCAGCAGAAGGGGGAGCTGGACACTGCTGGGGCAGGAGGAACCACCC
The DNA here is from genome assembly GCA_033816785.1 of Picus viridis. Taxonomy (NCBI): domain Eukaryota; kingdom Metazoa; phylum Chordata; class Aves; order Piciformes; family Picidae; genus Picus; species Picus viridis. Next base: position 19,094,324 of record CM066594.1, read on the forward strand.
CAGAATCTCAGAATCCCAGCATGGTGGGGGTGGAAGGCACCTCTGGAGATCATCCAGTCCAACCCCCTGCTGAAGCAAGCCCCCGCAGCAGCTGCCCAGGGTCACAATGTCCAGGCCTCCCTTCCTTTAGCTCCTGCTGAGCATTGATCAGATCCCCTCTGGGGCTGCTCTTCCCCAGGGCTCTCAGCCTTTGCTCCTCACGGAGATGCTCCAGGGCCCTCAGCATCTTCACAACCTCTGCTGGATGCTCTCCAATAATTCCTTCTCCTTCTTGAACTGTGGAGCCCAGAACCAGACACAAGACTCCAGATGTGGCTCCACTAGGGCACAGTACAGGAGGAGGACCTCAGGGAGGTCAGGACCCCAGATCCTCAGTGTAAGAACCTGCACCATCAGGTCCAAGCTTTAGGGAAAATTGGGAAAGAGACACCCAGGAAGTTCTTTGTCCTGCTGGAGTAAAGGTAACAGAGTCACTTAGGAAGAAAAGCTTTGGCAGCACAGGACTGCAATGGATCACACTCAGCATCCACACCAGCTCCTCGATTTTTCAGCAAAATGAGAGATATTTAGTCCAGGGAGGCTCACAGGACACCCACTCCTCACATCACTGCCATCACAGACCCCTCCCAGCACCCCACAACACACAAACCCACCTGGGTAATGGGCAAGAGCATCACTAATGTCAAGTTTCCTGCAAGAGCAGGGAATTTGCTGGGGGAAATCCACAATGATCCTTTGCATGCTCCAAAGCCTTCACCCTTCTGACCTGAGGGAAGCCATTTCTGCACCCTAAAGCAGAGAGTTTGTTTAACCCAGAGCATGGAGAAATGATCTATCCACCAGGCATCCGAGGGATTTGAATACCACTAGGAGCAGAAGTGCTTTGCTCAACATCCTGTTTCTAGCTGTGGCCAATTTCCACTCTTTCAGAGGAAGTAACAGAAAAAGAAAGAGAAAGAAAGCAAAATGTAGTTAAATAATTCCAAACCAGAAGCTAAATAATGCAAAGAGTGTTAGGAACAAATCCTTTCCTGCCCCTGGGCATGAGCTGTAGAAGCCCTGAGGGGGATTACTATAATAGAAATCCAGTGCAAACAAACTCAGGCAAGCAGTTAATTCTTCCATGGCTCCTCTCCATTTTCAGGAGACATCAGACAATGGCATTTAATGAAAGCAGAAGAAAAATCCTCCTCCCAGGTCCTTTCTGAGACTGGCTTCACACCAAACCCCCTCCTGGTCTGCAGAACGTTGAGTAGGGCAAAGAACGCAGAGCCTAAACGGTGTCTTTCTTTCATGGGTAATCTGGGGCCGTGTATCTCATCCTTGGTACCTTCAGCAAGCCAAGCAGGCATCTTCTGACCCCAGCCCAGCCATCCACCCATGTTTCCTTTCCCCTGTCAGGTTAGACAGACAGTGAGCATCACCTGAATGTTGTCCTCTCCCTCCATAAGCTATCAGCTCATAACTTCTCTTGCACCTCCTGCAACATGAAACTGCTCTCTGGATGCAAACCAGAGGCAATTGACTCCCAGTTCTGAAAAACCTGATTCTCTGTGACCTGGCATCCATCCCACACCACCTCATACCCAAAGCCAGGGAAGCTTGGGCACCAGTTCCTGTTGCCTCTACTCAGGAAACAAGGATCGTTGGAGCCTTCATCCCTTCTCTCCACCCAGGCACTCAAGAAGCAGCAGCCATGACTTCATCTGTTACCCAAGGGCCTGCAACCCTGGAGCTCAGATGCTAAAGCAAATAGGGTAAGAAATAGGCAGATAAATATCATTCCATTCCCCAGACCACCCAGGACACATCTTCACAGGCACAGAATCCCAGCATGGTGGGGGTGAAAGGGACCTCTGGAGATTGTCCAGTCCAACCCCTGCTAAATCAGGGCACCTACAGCAGCTTGCCCAGGATCACCATTTCCAGGCATGTTTGGAAGCTCTCCAGAGAAGGAGACTCCACAACCTCTCTGGGCAGCCTGCTCCAGGCCTCCAGCAGCCTCACACCAAAGAAGTTTCTCTTCCTGCTCAGATGGAACCTCCTGGGTTCCAGTTTGTGCCCCTTGCCCCTTGTCCTGTCCCTGGGCACAACTAGAAAGCGTCTGCCCCAGCCTCTAGCTGCCCAACCCTGCTGAGCATTGAGAAGATTCCCTTTCAGGTTGCTCTTCTCCAGGCTCAACAGCCCCAGGGCTCTCAGCTTTCCTCTTCACAGAGATGCTGCAGTCCCCTCAGCACCTTTGCAGCCTCCCTGGGGACTCTTTCCAGTAGTTCCCTGTCACTGGAACTGGGGAGCCCAGCACTGGACACAATACTCCAGCTGTGCCCATAGCTGATGTCCAATGGGACCAACTTTCAGGTGTGATAGGTGCAATAAGATGATGTACAGCTCTGCATGTCTGTATGGACACAGCCCTGGATGTGGGCACACATCTAGGCATAGCCACATCCATGCAAGTGAGTGTGCAGAGCCACACATCCACCTCGAGGGGAAGTAACCAGCAATTACCAGAGAAAAGCCACAAGTTAATGTATGTAATCATCTTAAATCCCCACAGCAATAAAGGGGAAACCGCCTCTGCTCGAGGTTTCTGCTCAGCAGAGTCAAGCTGTGCAGCAAGGAAAAGCCTCCCGGAGATGCTGCTGTTCCCATGGCAAAGCTGCCTGCAGCCTCCAGCCGCCCACTCCTCCCTGCTGCCACTGGGCACATCCCAGGCTCAGCGACTCCCCACATGGAACTGTTTCCACTTCCAATCGTATTGTCTTCCTTCCTGAGGATTGTTCAGGGGACTCCGAATCCCCCCGTGCCTAAGGAGCACAGAGCAGGATGAGGGGGAAGAAGGGATGGATTGCATGTTCAGTCCTTCCTCTGGGTGCTCCAGGTTAGGTGAAAGTCAAAAAGACCACGGGGGTGCCTATGTTGGACTGGATGATCTCCAGAGGGCCCTCCCAACCCCTGCCATGCTGTGGTTCTGTGATTCTGTGATGGGGTTAGAGCCAGTGGGCAGGTTGCACATCCATCTGGCCTTGGGCTTCACTCTCTTCCTTTGTCTTAGCCCAAGACCATGCTGGGACCAGCTGGGACCTCGTGGCTGCATGCACAGCATCCCTGCGACTGCTGCAGCCAGCAGCATTCTCCCCCTCTGCTCTGCCCCAGTGAGGTTGAATCTGGAATACTGGGTCCAGTTCTGGGCTCCCCAACTCAAGAGAGACAGGGAACTACTGGAGAGAGTCCAGGGGAGGCCACACATGAATATGGGACTGGAACATCTCTGTGAGCAGGAAAGGCTGAGAGCCCTGGGACTGTTTAGCTTGGAGAAGAGCAGCCCCAGAGGGCATCTGAGCAATGCTCAGCAAGAGCTGAAGGGTGAGGGGCAAGAGGCTGGAGGCAGACTCCTCGCAGTGGTGCTCAGGGAGAGGACAAGGGGCAATGGGCACAAACTGGAACCCAGGAGGTTCCATCTGAACAGGGAAGAAACTTGGGTGCTGGAGGCCTGAAACAGGCTGCCCAGAGAGGTTGTGGAGTCTCCTTGTGTGGAGAGCTTCCAACCCCCCTGGCCATTGTGCCCCTGGGCAAGCTGCTGTGGGTGCCCTGGACTAGATGATCTCCAGAGGTCCCTTCCAATCCTCCCCATGCTGGGACTCTGTGTGATGCAACTCAGGCACAAGCAGCACTTGCAGAGAACATCAGTGCATCCCCAAGCTGCCTCCAGACCAAGCAGCCAGGGCCAGGGATTTGCAGCCAGCTCAGGTACAGCTAAATACAACTTTACAGGGCTAACAACCCCTAATTAACGACCTAGAGGTCAAGTTAAGCTTGGAGCTAATTGAAGAAGGCCCTACCTAATTATGACTTTATCAGGCTAACAGAACCTTCTGCTTGCAAACATCTCAATTTGCTGGAAACCTGAGCAGGCAAAATCACTGCAATTAGCCATGGCTTACATTTTTACACTCTCTCAGATGCCAGCAGCTTCCCTGCACCCTCCTCCAGCAGCCACCAACTCAGGGCTGTGCTTGCAGGAGGAAAAAAAGGTAAAAAGAAAAGCTCTTCCAGTTGGGAACCTTTTACATCCACTTTAAGGCTTAATTTCTTGTTGGTTGCCTGGTCTTTTCCTTTAACCAGAGAGGAAATCACTCAGCCAGCAGACATTGCAATGATGAGCACTGGAGGAAATGGATAAACAGCTGGGTTTGTGTATGGTATTTTTATGACCTCTGTCTTGCTGGTATTCTCCCTCTATCAAAACCTCATTATTGGATTCTGATGCCTTCCCTTCCATGTGGAACTGCAATTACTGCTCTGCCCGTGAGCAAGACACAAGTGAGGCATGCTGGAGAGAGTCAGGCTCGAAATCCCCCAAATTCAGATGCAAGATCATAGAATTCTTGCAGTTGAGGAAGACCTCTAAGATCACTGAGTCCAACCATCTGCACAACGATGCGGGCAGCAGTCTGAACCCTCCCAATATTCCATGTCTATTTAAATCCTTAACAATAGGTTTCCTTAGCAGCTGTGTTAGGAAAGAAAAACCCCAAACCCCACCACTGAGCAGAGACAACCACCAATGCCACGCAGCAAGACCTAGAGGTGTGCAGTCAATCTTTGTACTGCCCAAGCAGCCTCCAGGTTTCTCCAGGCAGCAGTGGCAGGGGCAGCCTGACCCAGAAGCAGCCACAGCGTGATGGATTTACTCCTGGCTCATACAAAGAGCTCCCCTCCTGTGGGCACTGCCACCGGAGAGAGGACCTTTCCAGCTTGCTGTGGTGTTTTGGTCGTAGCCTAAAGCTTTGCTGCACGTTTTAGCACTTGCACAACAAATCCCAGACTTAGAGGACAAGCCCTGGGTGCTGCATGATTGGCTTACAAACAAGGCACAGCTTAGGTCTCTGGACTAAGTTGCTGCAGGGTCTGAGCAGTTTCTGGGCTCTAGCAGAGCACTTCTGCTCTTTTCTGATGTAGGATTTAAGCAGGGGTTAACTCTGGGGGGAAAAAATCACACACCAAAGGCCACTGGTGGCCATCCAGTACCAGTAAGAGCAGAGATAGACACAGATGCTGGAGGAGGAAGCTCTGCAACCAGCACCACGCAACCAGCCAGATGCTGTTGTCATTGAATGTCTGGAAGGGACTTGTGGAGGTCATGACATCCATTCCACTGCCCTGGGCTGAAGCAGCAACTCTCAAGCAGTGGCTGGCAGCTGGCAGCTCTAACCTGGTCTCAGCAGCCTTCCAGGATGATGACACCACTTCAGCTCCAGGCAGTCTCTCCCAGTCCTTTCTGGACCTCTCCCCAGTGGGCAGGGAGAGCAGGGCTGCTCCCTGGTGAGCAATCTCTTCTGTGCTGGAAGACTTCATAGTCCAAAGGAGTGAACTCTTCTTGGCCTCAGCAGGAGATTGTCTTAATAATGACTATTATCACTGGCCTGCAATTCATCCTTGCCTTAAATTCATCCCCTTCAAGTGTCCCCTAGGGATGCATTTTCAAATTTGAAGCAGCAAGGCTGTGGCTCCCAGAGCCAGATCTCCAGACGCTGCCTCCTCTTCAGCCTCCCAGCTCCTGCTCCTCACGCTGCCATCCTTGGTTCCCGTGCCCCTTCCCATTTGTTTGTCGCTGTTATTTTCAGAGCTAGAGAAAAAGGCAGAGAACAGAGGGGTTATTCTCTGCAAGGAAGCTGCCTTCTGCTGGGTGGCAGTGCCATCTGCATGCCCCACTCAGGTTGCTGGCCGTGGGCTGGCATACCAGCGAGGACAAGGAGGGGTTGTCTGGCGGGCAGCCGGTTCCCCGCGGGCTGGCAGCACGTTGGGGCAGCTCTGCCCACGAGCCAGCAGAGAAAGGTCAAGAGCTGTGGGCTCCTGCGAGCAGAGAGCTGTAGCTGTTGAGACATTTGGCCTCATTCTTCACAAGCCAAATGTGTCTTGATAAATGGGAGCCAGCTTGGTGCTGGGGACCTGCAGGGACCCCGGAGCCAGTGTTTGTTTGATTAATGCATCTGGTTTTGCTCCACTTGGGCTCTTTGTTCCACTTATCGGAACACGAAGCAAGCCCACAGCTTCCCCAGGAGCCCAGAAGAAAGGAGGAGTGTGTTTTTCCAGGAGTGGGAATCTCTGCAGACCATCAGCCTATCTGCAGGCTGAACAAACCCATACAACCCAGAGGTCAGGCAGGATAAGGTCAGAGCCATATCTCACGTAGGGAGGAGAGAAGACCTCTTATAAGCATTATTTCTGCCCTCTCCAGGGTCCCATCTGTCCCATGAGACCCTAAAGCCTACTACTGCTGCCTGCAGTATGTGTTGATGTCAGTTGTTTGTAGGGAGCTGAATTTAATCCTGTAGTTTCTTCCCTGTGGGAGCAAGGCTGCTGGGATGTCCCTGATGCTTAGAGGACAGCAACCTTCTCCCTGCAGCTCTGCTGTAGGGGCACCCATAAAGGCAGAAGGACTCTGAATACACCACCACACAGATCATAGAATCACATAATGGGTTGGGTTGGAGGGGACCTTAAAGATCATGCAGTTCCAAACCTCCCGGCCATGAGCAGGGACACTTCCCACCAGCCCAGGTTGCTCAAGGTCTCATCCAGCCTGGCCTTGAACACCTCCAGGGAGGAGTCATCCACAGGAGCCTCCCTGGGCAACCTGTTCCAGTGTCTCACTACCATCACTGGAAAGAGTTTCTTCCTAATCTCCAGCCTATATGTCCCCTCCTCCAGCTCAAAGCCACTGCCCCTCACCCTAGAGCACTAGAAACCCTTGTAAAGGGTCCCCCTTCAAGTGGGGGCAAGTGGGAAGCTTTGGTTGGAGCTCAACCCTGTATGTGGAAAGAGGTTTGTTGGAGAGGGGTTTCAGAGGCTTGTGGCCAAACCAGTTGCTGAGGCATCAGCTGAGCTTCAGGGAGCCACTTCTGGTCATGCTTGTGAAAACAGCTGCTAAATTCATCACCAGCTTTCAACTTGATACCTCTAGACTCCATCTGCCCAACTTGTGCATCTCCAGGGGAAGGCACAAGCCTCACCTGAGCTGGAAAGACAACTGGAAATGCTTCCAAGGGCCTCTTAAGGACAGGGATTGCAACTGGTACTGCTTGGGGAGGAGGGATTTGCCTCCTGGACAGGGCATGGAGGGCAGGGAGCATCTTGGCTCTTTGTTGAGTAGAGAGCGAAGGAATGACATTGTTGTGTTCCACATCCCTTTGTCAAGCCACATTTTGAGCATGGCAGTTTCTCCTTTGGCTGACATCTTGGGGGAAGACAGGAGTGTCAAGGGTAATTGCTGAAAGACCTCCTTTAGCTTTCTACAACAGCAAAACCACCACCAACAAAGCAACTCCAACCCAACCTCACAAACCAAGCTCTCCCCCTTCTGCAGCTTAACAGCTTTATCAATCACGGAGCTGAGTTGTGCCAGAACAAGGACAGGGAGCACTTGCCAAATTATTTGTTGCCATTAAAATAAATTAGGTATCAAGTTATAAAACAATAGGGTGGTGACAGGAAGCTGGAAAGCCAAAGCCATCCTAATCAGAGGCAAACATGCTGCGTGTTCTGGAGCTGGGAGCGCGGTGCTGGGAGAGGATCCTCATCCGGTGCAGGAGATGTGGATCTGCAATCCATCTGCTGGTCCCCACGGCTGGGAAGTTAACTCCCAGGGACAAATTGCCCCAGAGATGAGAAGAGGTGGGGGGCAATATGTCTTGCACTGTTTTCTCAGAAGATATCAAAGCACTTTGGGAAGAGCAAATGGTGATTTCAGCAGTGGTATCAATATGCATGAGCCTGAGTGCACAGTTTGGGGCTCCTCACTCCAAGAAGGACATTGTGGAGCAGGAGCGTGTCCAGAGAGGGCAATGAAGCTGGGGAAGGGTCTGGAGAACAGGGCTGGTGAGGAGCTGCTGAGGGAGCTGGGATTCTTCAGCTTGGAGAAGTGGAGGCTGAGGGGAGACCTCATTGCTCTCTACAGCTCCCTGAAAGGAGGCTGCTGCCAGGTGAGTGTCCATCTCTTCTCCTGAGACTCAGGGGACAGGAAGAGAGGAAATGCCCTGAAATTGTGCCAGGGAGGGTAGGTTGGAGATTAGGTGAGAAGATGAGAGGGGTGTGTGAGCTGTCCCATGGCAGTGAGGAGGAGACTGAGCAAAGCCACTTGGAGGCTCACACACCCCCTGCACCGGAGCTGGGCTTCATCACGCTGCTGGGGACCACAAACCTCCATCAGTGGTTGAGTCCCTCCAGCAGATCGGAGGACTGGGGAGGAGGGGGTGTCCACGTTGTGCCATGGCGGCCCCTGGCCCCTTGCTGTGCCCCCTGGCCCCACGGGCAGGCAGCTGGCCGGGGCGTGCTGCGCAGGGGGATTAGCAGTGGCGCTCATACAGCTGTGCTGATCCGACACACGGCGGCCGCGCTCCAGACGCGCCGGGCTGGCAGATTCCCTGGGAAGGGCTGCGGGAAGGGACACCCACAGTTGTTGCCCGAGAGCTGGTCTCTATCCACCGGCACTAATTCCCCCACTAATCCCACTCCACAACAGGCGCAGTGTTGGGGGCCGGGCGGCCCCTTGCCTCCCCGGCTGACCCCGCGGCTCGGACCCGCGCCAGCACCCCCTGCCCCGCTCCACAACTGGATGCTGCCCCCAGGGAGGGGACGGCGGGGGATGAGGGGCTGCAGGCACAGGTGGCCCAGCCAGCTGTGGGGTTTTGATTTCCCATTGATTTGGTTGTGTCAGGAAAGCAGGAAAGGCAGAGCAGGCTCCGATGAGGACAGAGGAGGTGATTTCCTCAGCTCATCACAGAACCACAGCATTGCTTTGCTTGGAAAAGAATAGAACAGAATATGAGATCTGATCTGATCTGGTATATGATTGATATGCTACAATATGATAAGATATGATATGATGATATGATATGATATGATATGATATGATGATATGATATGACAGCATAGCATAGCATAGCATAGCATAGCATAGCATAGCAGAGGATAGCATAGCATAGCATAGCAGAGGATAGCATAGCATAGCATAGCATATAAAATCAAATAATCATAGGATCATTTTGCTTGGAAAAGACCTTTAAGATCATGAAGTCCAACCATTTTCTAACCCAGCCAAGTCTGGTGCTAAGCCATGTCCCTCAGCTCCACATCTCTGTCTCGTTGAAACACCTCTAGGGGTGGGGATTCAACCACCTTCCTGGGCAGCCTGTTCCAGTGTTTGAAAACCCTCCCAGGGGAGAAGTTTCTTCTAATAACCAACCTAAACCTCCCCTGGGGAACCTTGAGCCTATGACTTACCCTTGTCTGCCATGGTGAATGTCTGTGGTGTCCTGCAGACCCTAGGTGAGAAGCTCTTAGCCTGCAAAAATACAGGATGCATCAAGCCCACTGCTTCTCTTGGTTGGATATTAGGAGCAATTTCTTGCCCTTGAGGTTTGTTCCCCCTGGCGCAGGGCGCCCAGGGCAGTGGTGGAGTTCCCATTCCTGGAGTGGTTTCAGAGCTGTGGAGATGTGGTGCTGAGGGACATGGTTTAGGGGTGAGCTGGCAGTGCTGGGTTAACCTGATAATCTGAAAGGCCTCTTCCAATCAAATCAGTTCTATGGTTCTATGTTTCTTCCATTTCCCCCCACCCCCCATTTCTCTCCCAGGATCTCATCGTGCTCCAAAGTGGCCTCCAGGAGCCCATCAGTGTCTGCACTTCATCTTGCAGCTAAAGATGCATGCCAGGAAGCCGTGCTGATGTTCCTTCTTCCAGACACTGCCAGAGCTATCTTTATCTTCAGATAAGTTTAGGAGGAGCATTTGATTCCATGATCCTAAGAAGAAAAAAACCCCATACCTATTCCAACTGCACAGTTGGCAATAACAACCCAAACCTGATGGCAGATTCCCCTCTGGGTCTTTAGCCCTACGTACTTTCAGTGTGGAGACAACTAACTTGTTGGCTTGTCTGGCAGGCAACATCTCTACAGAGTGTGGAGTGGGATGGGGTTTTGTGGTGGTGACAATAATCCCTCAGCACTGAAGGATTTCTCAGCCAGCCTTTCCATTTCTTTCTGCTATCAAGCACATAGAAGCTTGCACTTAATTTCCCCTTCTTTTCAGCCAATGGATACTCCTGAAGTTTAGCTTTCCTGCGCCTTTTCTGCATGCTTATTGAGAAATTCACCACCCCCATGCTCTGAAAGCAAGAACAAGGAAGTGAAAAATGGCCCAGAGTGGCCCAACAAGTTTCCCTGCCCAGGCTAAGTAAACCTGAAAACTGGTTCAACAATATCCTTTTGGCTAAGGCAGGCTCTGCAGAACCTCACAGAGGTCCCATGGCCTCCCTGTGGAAGCCCTTGCTGCAGCCAGGGCTGTGCTTTCACCCTGCTGTATCCCTGCACACTTCCCTCCCTTTGTGGTGCTGTAATGTGAGCTCATTGAAGCCTTCTCTTTAAATTAGTTTTTCATACCAGAGCAAACCAGAAAGAGAATGGAAGGAGAGTCATTAGGCAGGATCTAACAATAGCACTGGCTGGTAATTAATTAATAAATAGAAAAGGAAAGTACCTTCATGAAGGGGAAAAAAAAAATCCCAGAGTTCTCAGGAATCAGATTTCCTTTGAAGTCTGTTAGTGACTCACCTGCTGACCAGTGGGTTGGTTTCATCAGGGACTCGAGAGATTTCCTGGTGCAGGCCTTGGTGAGGCATCAGCATTACGAGGCAGTTGTTGCTGCGATGCTTCAGTGATGCTCTTGCTTTGCTGCCTGCACTTGGGGAAGGCAGAAGGACCCTTGCAACTTGTCCTGCTGAGACAGGTGACATTTCTTAATACAGACCAACCCTGGTGGCTCTCTGTTCAACCAACAGCTTGAGATATTGAACCCTTCACGATGGCACCTTGCCACCTTGAATGGAAGAAATAGAACTGACTTCCCGCCAGCTTCCACAACTGCAGATGTGGGACATGCAAGAGATGCTGCTCCTGCGCAGGCTCTGGGCTCTAGCCCAGCACAACCCCTGTCCCCAGCCCAACCACTCTCCCTGTCTCTGTCCTTGTCCCCAGCATGTCAGCATGGGCTGACAAATTTGCATGGAGTTATTGACCAACACCAGCTCCATGCCCTGGCACGGCTTGGCTGCAAGACCTCAAAGAGGCCATCAGCTTTGTCCTACAGGCAAGGGAAGACATCCAGCCCTTCTTCCCAGGAGTACATGAAAACAGAGCCCACTGATACACCTGCTCACTTGCATTTGCTTGAGATTAAAGCTTGTTTTCTTCTCCAGACCTCACTGGAAATGGTCAAATCTCTTGAGTCTGCAGAAGGGAGTAGGAAAGTTGGAGGGCAGTGGGGGTTAGTTTGTCATCTCTGCTACCTCCTACTTCTAACTGAGTTTCTTTTAAACTCTTTCCAGCATAATCCCCCAAACTATGTGATCTTTGCCCCAGAGGAGCTGTGCTGTTTCTATGGAGTCCCAAAGATACTGTCCATTTTCCCTTTGATATAATCTAGGAGGTTCAAGAGCCCAAGTGGGACAGCAGAGGATGGATATAAATACTCGTCAGGAAAATGCTTTGGAGGTTGCACGAGTGGCATGGAAGGTGCAGGCAACAATGGGGCTTGACTCTGCAATTCTCCACGCTTCCTACCCCACAGGGCACACGTCAAAGGCTGAAGATTAACACCCACTGAGAGCTCTGCTCACATGCAACGCGTCCACAACTCACAGCAATAAAAGCTCAGCCTCAAATCAAAAGCTAAGCTTGCTGAGACTTCCAAATAGCTCACAGCCTGGGCTCTCAGCCCAAACTCAACTCAGCAACGTGAAGCCCTCTGCACAGGTGTGAAAGTCCATGCCTATTGCCAGGATAAACCTCACCAAGGCTCAGTAGGCAGCTGAGGGTGGTGAGAAGCCACAACATGTCCCTGCATGAGGTTCAGCCCTTGTACCTTCCCCTCGCCCCTCTCCCACCTCTTCCAAAGGCAGCCAGAAGGACTAAGGCTCTCTGCTGACACATGAGCTGCTTCCAGGTGAAGATCTTCAAGTAACTATTCTATGATTCTAGGATTCAAAGTGGTCTGGGAGCCTTGAAGTTCATTACCTCAACCCTTCCGTGAGACAGGAAGTCATTAACTGTATTTTACATGCAGCAAAAGCGAAGCAGGGAGGCACTGAAGGGAGCTGCAGGGCTCTGTAAGAGAAAGGGGCTTTGGGAACTTGCTGCCAATGTTGGAAAAGGAAGGTAAAAAAAATATAATCATTTAGGGATGGATTAAAACCAGGTTTTTCCAAGGGAAGAAAAAAAAGAGGCAATTTTTTGGCAGATGGCAAAGTGAAAGAGAAGCAGAATGGGTCATATAAAATGTTACATTTCAGCCCAATTGAAACCATTCCTCTCATTGATTTCTTGAAAATGTCTTGGAACCACTTCCACAATTAAGGGAAAGCTTGGGGCAAGAATTGGAGTGGGAAGTCCTGAAAAGCAATGTCAAAGCAAGCCCTCTGAGTGTGTTCCCAGAGTTATCTCTTTGCTTCTCCCAGCCCTAATGGTTGGGCAAAGCCATCAGAAATGCATTCATGACACATTTCACTGCGATGGGACTTGCATTTTCCATCACCCCCCCCAGCCAACCACACATGGGCTTCAGGAAAAGGAAACAAGCTTTTCTCCAGATGCAGCAAGTCAAGTGAGGAGGCTGGAGCAGAACCCAAACCTCCTCCCTCAAGCCAGTCTAGAAGATAAGCTTGGCTTGGGGCTCAAACAGGAACCTGCTCCTGGAGACAGCGGAGCCCTGTGGGTCTATTGTTGGCCTCTCCCCTGGACCCTCCCACTGGCCTTACTCATGGACTTTACCCTCCTCTGCCTCCCTTCCTCAGCCTGTAAAACCAAGAACAGGCTTCCCCATTCTGCAGGACATTGTCTACAAGACATGAGAAGCATGACTGCTAAATACTGATGTGTTCAGGGTAAAATCCTTCTCTTCCTGGAATAATCATTCCTATTCCTCTGTCAGCTGAGTGTAGATGCTACTGAACATGCAATATGGGGAGTGAAAATCCTGCAGCAGCAAGGGCCAGATCCTGCGTCTCAGACCCTTGCAAGCCACTCAGGGAAGAGAATGAGTCCCATTCACTTTAAAAGAGCCCATAGCCAGAGCAAACAGCCCTCAGACAGTCAAGTCTTCCTCACACACAAGGAAGTGCTCTCCATCCCCCTGCTTACAGCCTCTCCCAGCTCCCCTGGCTCACTCCACCCACACCCATGCTTGTGGATGGGCTCAGTCATGTTCAGATGGCAAAGACTCTTCTGTAGCTGCAGCTCATAGAATGGGTGGGAAGTGGTGCTGGAGAGATGCTCCAGTGCCACAAGGAGGGACTCAATGTGTGGCAGCTGTCACATGGCACAGGGATGGCCCTGCCCTGCCTCCTCAGGGTGGTGGGCAGGCTCTGCAGAAAGACCTAACCAGACAGGCTGAGGCTAACAGGATGCGATTCAAGAGGTCAAGCACTGAGTGCTGCACTTGGGACAGAACAACCTGTGCAACCTTGCAGGCTTGGCTGGAGAGCTGCTCAGCTGAGAAGGGCCTGGGGGTGTTGATTGATGGCCAGCTGAACAAGAGCCAGCACTATGCTCAGATAGCCAAGAAGGCCAATGGCATCCTGGCTTTCATCAGGAAGAGTGAGGCCAGCAGGTCTAGGAATATGATTGTCGGGGGCTATAGAGGGGCTATAGGGCTATAGAGGGGCTATAGGGGGCTCTCAGAGGCGGTGAAGTGCTCTGGGGGCTCTGAGGCTGCAGAAGGGCTCCAGGGGCTCTGCAGGAGCTGCACAGGGGCTCTGGGGCTCCCTGGGGCCGGGGGCCCTGCACGAGGGTTTCAAGACACTCAGCACAGCGGCCTCGCCTCGCACCCTTGCACGAGGGCCCTGCACCTCTTGCACGAGGCCCCCGGCACCCCTTGCACGTATGGGCCTTGCACGAGGCCCGCACCTTGCAATGAGGCCCCGGGCACCCCCAGGCGAGGCCCCGGCACCCTTGCACGAGGGCCTTGTACGAGCCCCACCCCTGCACGAGGGCCCCGCACCCCTTGCACGAGGCCCCCCGCACCCTTGTACGAGGCCTTGCACGGAGGGCCCCGCACCCTTGCACGAGGGCCTCCACCCCTTGCCCAGGCCCTGCACCCTTGCACGAGGGCCCCGGCACTCCCTGCAACAGCTCTCGGCACCCCTGCACGAGGGCCCCGCACCCTGCACGCAGGCCCCCGCACCCCCTGCACGAGGGCCTTGCACGAGGGCCCCGCACCCTTTGCACGTAGCCCCCACCCTTGCACGAGGCCCCGGCACCCTTGCACGAGGTAGCCCCCCGCACTCCTTGCACGAGGCCCCCGGCAGAGACCTCAGGACGTAGGGCCTTGCACGAGGCCCCGCACCCTTGCACGGCGCCCCCGCACCCTTGCACGAGGCCCCTGCACCCTTGCACGAGGGCCCCAGCACCCCTTGCACGAGGGCCCTGCACTACGAGGGCCCCGCACCCCTTGCACGAGGGCCTTGTACCAGGGCCCCGCACCCCTGCACGAGGCCCCTGCAGACTCCTTTGCACGAGGGCCCCGCACCCCCTTTGCACGAGACCTCACCCTTGCAGCTGAGGGCCCCGCACTCCCTTGCACGAGGGCCCCTGCACCCTTGCACGAGGCCCCCCGCACCCTTGCACGAGGCCCCGCACCCTTGCACGAGGGCCCCCGCACCCCTGGCACGAGGCCCCGCACCCCTGCACGAGGCCCCGCACCCTGCACGAGGGCCTGCACGTGGCCCCGCACCCCCTTGCACGAGGCCCCGCACCCCCTTGCACGCAGGGCCCCGCACCCCCAGACGAGGGCCCTGCACCCTCGGCACGAGGCCCCCGCACCCCTGCATCGAGGCCTCCTGCACCCTTGCACGAGGGCCCCCCCGCACCCCTTGCACGAGGCCCCGCACCCCTTGCACGAGGGCCCCGCACCCCTTGCACGAGGGCCCCCGCACCCTTGCACGAGGCCCCCGCACCCTTGCACGAGGGCTCCCGGCACCCTTGCACGAGGCTCCTGGGGCACCCCTTGCACGAGGGCCCCGCACCCTTGCACGAGGGCCTTGCACGAGGCCCCCCGCACCCTTGCACGAGGGCCCCGCACCCTGCACGAGGCCCCGCACCCCTTGCACGAGGGCCTCACGAGGCCCCCGCACCCTTGCACGAGGGCCCCGCACCCCCTGCACGAGGGCCCCGCACCCCCTTGCAATGAGGCCCCGCACCCCTTGCACGAGGCCCCACCCTGCACGAGGGCCCCGCACCCCTTGCACGAGGCCCCCGCAGACCCCTGCACGAGGGCCCCGCACCCTTGCACTTAGGCCCTCGCACTCCCTTGCACGAGGCCCCGCACCCTTGCACGAGAGGGCCCCCGTGACCCCTGCACGAGGGCCCCGCAGACCCCTGCACGAGGCCTCCCGCACCCTTGCACGAGGGCCCCGGCACGAGGGCCCTGCCTGAGGCTCCCCTCCCCCCCCTCCCCCGGGGATTTGCACTCAGCCATCAAGCCCCTCCCTTCCCCCTCCCCCCACCCTCGCCTTGGCACCACACCATCCAGCTCCTCCTTCCCCCCACCCCCGAGGCCCTTACCAGAGGATGGGGAGGGGCAAAGGCTTTTTTTTTGCTCTTTCCTCTTTATTCTGATGCTGACCTGGGGGGAAAAGGACTCGGGAGGTCTCCTCCCCCTCCCCCTCCCTCCTCCTTTCCCTCCCCCTCCCCCTCCCCCTCTCCTCCCCCTTCCCCCTGCTCCCCTCTCTCCCCTTTACCCTCACCTCTCTCTTCCCTCGCCCCCTCTTGCCCTCTCCCCCCTTTTCTCCTCTTCCCCCCCCCCCCCCTTCCTCTTTTTGGGGGTTCAATTCAGTGGATTTTGGCCCTCACCTCGGCCTGGGGGCGCTGAGGGAGGAGGAGTAGTAGATTTGGGGGTGGGGAGGTGTGGTATTGATTGGGGGGTTATTGATAAGGGGATTCTTAAGAGCTGGGGGAGGCTGTTGCTGTGGGGTTGTTGATTTGGGGGGTTGTCGAGTTGGGAGTTATTTACCTGGGGGAGGTTAGGCACACTGGGGGGTTATTGCAGTTGGAGAGCTTAACAGGAGACTATTGATCTGGGTGGGGAAGATTGTTCGGTGGGGACTGTGTGTCTGATTGGGTGCGTTTATTGATTGGGGAATCATTGGGGAGGACTATTGATTTGGGGTTATTGATTGAGGGTTTATTAATTTGGGGTTACTGATTGGGGGTTTATTGATTTGGGGGGTTATTGATTTGGGGGGCTACTGATTGGGAGGCTATTGATAAAGGAGGTTATTGATTTGGGGGTTATTGGATTGGCAGTATTATTCATTGGGGTTTTATTGATTAGGGGTTAGTATAAGAAGGTTATTGATTGGGGAGGTTATTGATTGAGGATTTATTGATTGGGGAGCTATTGATACAGCAGACTATTGATTTGGGGAGATTATTGATTTGGGGGTTATTGATTGGCAGGTGTAATTGATTGAGGCGTTGTCATTGAGGGTTAGTGATTGGGAGGCAGGTTATTAATCTCGGGGAGGGGTCTCTGGGGGTTTGGGGGAGGGCAGGAGCTGCCATAGAGCTGGGCAGGGAGGAGGCTATTGATCTGGGGGAGGTTATTGATCTGGGGGGAGGCTATTGATCTGGGCGGAGGGATCTCTGGGGGGCAGAGAGCTGCTGCAGAGCAGGGCAGGGAGAAGGTTATTGATCTAGGGGGAGGGTATTGATTTGTGAGGGGGAGGACATTGATTGTGGGGGAGGGCATTGATTTGTGGGGGTGAGGGCTATTGTTTTTGGGGGATGTTATCGATTTGGGGGGGGGTCTCTGGGCTCTGGGGAGGGGGAGGGGAGTTTCCCTTAGTCTTCTGGGGGAGGTGGGGTCCCCCACAGCTGCTGCAGAGCAGGGCAGGGAGGAGGTTATTGATCTGGGGGGAGGGAGGTTATTGATCTGGGGAGGAGGTTATTGATCTGCAGTCTGGAGGGAGGTTGCTGATCTGGGGGGGAGGAGGTTATTGATCTGGGGGGGGGAGGAGGTTATTGATCTGGGGGGGGAGGAGGTTATTGATCTGGGGGGGGGGGAGCTTATTGAGCCGGGGGCGGGGGGGAGGTTTATTGATCTGGGGGGAGGGAGGAGGTTATTGATCTGGAGGGGGGGAGGGGAGGTTATTGATCTGGGGGGGAGGAGGTTATTGATCTGGGGGGGGGGAGGGAGGTTATTGATCTGGGGGGGGGGGGAGCTTATTGAGCCGGGGGAAGCGGGGGGGGGGGAGTCTATTGATCTCGGAGGGGAGGCTGTTGATCTGGGGGGGGAAGCTCACGGATCTGGGGGAGGGGGCGGTCGATGTGGGGGGAGGGGTCTCTGCGGCCCGGGGGTCGCCCAGGCAGCTGCTGTAGAGCTCCTCAAAGAGCTGCCTGCAGGGGACGCGCGGGCGCGCAGGCGGGCGCAGGCCAGGAAGGTGCCGGCCAGCTTGCAGGTAGCAGGGGAGTAGCCTCCTCTCCGGGGGGCGCAGGCGCTCCCCCAGCAGCTTGGGCAGCAGCCTCCTGCACCTCCCGGCCGGCCCCCCGGCCCCCAGGTCGAAGGGTTGGGGCCCGGAGAAGGTCCTCACCTCAGTGACCGGCACCGCCGAGAGAGGGAGCGGGCTCTTGCCCTCCTGGGGAGAGGGGAGGAGGGGGAGGGAGGGGAGGGAGAGGGGAGGAGAGGGGGAGGGAGAGGGGGAGGGGAGAGGGGGAGGGAGAGGGGGGAGGAGAGGGGAGGAGAGGGGGAGGGGAGGGGGAGGGGAGGGGGAGGGGAGGGAGAGGGGAGGGAGAGGGAGGGAGAGGGGAGGGAGAGGGGAGGGGAGGGGGAGGGGAGGGGGAGGGGAGGGGGAGGGGAGGGAGAGGGGAGGGAGAGGGGAGGGAGAGGGAGGGAGAGGGGAGGGGAGGGGGAGGGAGGGGAGGGGAGGGGGAGGGAGGGGGAGGAGAGGGGAGGGAGGGGAGGGAGGGGAGGGGAGGGGAGGGGAGGGAGAGGGGAGGGAGAGGGGAGGGAGAGGGAGGGAGAGGAGGGAGGGGGAGGGGAGGGGGAGGGGAGGGGGAGGGAGGGGAGGGAGAGGGGGAGGGGAGGGGAGGGGAGAGGGAGAGGAGAGGAGAGGAGAGGAGAGGAGAGGAGAGGAGAGGAGAGGGAGAGGAGAGGAGGGGAGGGAGAGGAGAGGGAGAGGGAGAGGAGAGGGAGAGGAGGGAGGGGAGGGGAGAGGGAGAGGGGAGGGAGAGGGGGAGGGAGAGGGGAGGGGAGGGGAGGAGAGGGGAGGGAGAGGGAGGGGAGGGAGGGGAGAGAGGAGAGGGGAGGGAGGGGAGAGGGGAGGAGAGGGAGAGGAGAGGGGAGGAGAGGGAGAGGGAGAGGGGGAGGAGAGGGGAGAGGGAGAGGGAGAGGAGAGGGGAGAGAGAGGAGAGGAGAGGAGAGGAGAGGAGAGGGGAGAGGAGAGGAGAGGAGAGGGAGAGGGAGAGGGAGAGAGGAGAGGAGAGGGAGAGAGGGAGAGGAGAGGAGAGGAGAGGGAGAGGGAGAGGAGAGGAGAGGAGAGGGAGAGGGGAGGAGAGGAGAGGAGAGGGGGAGAGGGAGCGGGGAGGGAGGGACTCAGCACTGGTGAGGCCACTCCGCAAATACTGTGAGCAGCCTGGGGCCCCTCACTCCAAGAAGGACACTGAGGTGCTGGAGCAGACCCAGAGGAGAGCAAACAAGTCAGTGAAAGGCCTTGAACAGAAGTCTTATGAGCAATGGCTGAGGGAACTGTTCAGTCTTCAAGAGAGGAGGCTGAGGGGAGACCTCATTGCCCTCTACAACTACCTCAAAGGAGGTTGGAGTGAGGTGGTAGTCTGCAGCAAATGACTGGACAAGAGGAAACAGGGTCAGGTTGTGCCAAGAGAGGGTCAGGTTGTGCCAAGAGAGGTTCAGATTGGGTACTAGGAATAATTTCCTCACAGAAAGGGTTCTCAGACACTGGAACAGGCTGGCCAGGGAGGTGGTGGAGTCACCATCCCTGGAGGTGTTTAAAAGCCCCATCGATGTGGTGCTGAGGGATGTGGTTTAGTGGCTGTGGCTTGGCAGCAGTGGTGGAATGTGAGCTCCTGGCAAGCGGTTGGACTTGATGATCTCAAAGGTCTCTTCCAACCTCAACAGTCCTATGATTGTATGAGGTGACCTCCTGGAGCAACACATCACCATCAAAGACATTTCAAGCTGCTTTGGCCCTTGCTCTGCTGAACAGCCACCTCCAGCTCCAGACAGTCATCTCTGGGGTTACTTCTAACACAAATTCCTCCCCAGCCTCAAAGTATTCAGAGCACTTGAAAGCTTTCCTATCCCAACAGACTGGGTTTAGTACCTCGAAGCCTTTGCTGCTGAGTCCCGGTGACAGGTGTAACGTGAAGAGAACCCAAACCCAGCAGCTGACATCCCATGCTGCTCCCTCTGAGACTGAAGGAATGGGAAGGAGGTTGCACACGGTAGGGGAGATGAAAGATGCTGCAATGACTTTTTGCTGACATGTACAAATGTGATCCTGACTATTAACTTTAATGACCTGCCATTATGTGAGGGGAAAAAGAGGGAGGGAGCTAATTTTTGGTAATTATTTTAATTGCCACCCTGTGGTCTTGTTTGTGCTGCTGGCTGTGCAGTCAGGTGGGAAGGAAAACCCAAACCCTCCCCTCCTGACCCACCAGAATCTCAGGTTTGGTTCTCTCCTACCCCACTTGTGCCAAATCAAATCATCTAGGGAGCCTTGGAAATGCTTCTGCAGAGTCCAATGCTGAGTGAGGGCTCCAGTTTTAAATCTGGCTTTGAAATGGTGGAACTGCAGTTGGTGGAGCAGCAACAGGACGAGAGGAGGTGGGCTCAGGTTGCACCAGGGGAGGTTTAGGTTGGACGTGAGGAACAATTTCTGCCTCAAAAGGCCTGGCCCAGGCTGCTCAGGGCAGTGGTGGAGTCACCATCCCTGGAGGCGTTCAAGAAACATCTGGACATGACACTTGGGGACATGGTTTGGTGGCCATGGTAGTGTTGGGTTGCTGGTTGGACTGGATGGTCTTGGAGGTCTCTTCCAACCAAAACAACTCTCTGATTCTACGTTTCTTCTGCTCCTCCCCCAAGGATGAGGCTTGCTTCTCTTCCCTGCTGGCATTCCTTTGCCTGTCTGGAGCAGGGAAGGCTTTGTCTCAGACATGGGCATCAGGGAGTGATAATCAGTAGCAAAGGGAAACTACAGCACACAGTAAGCACGCAGCAAGACCGCTGATTTTATGGCAGCAAATGATCCTCATAGACACATGAGCCCCAGGGGAACCTCTGTCACCAGGGAAGTCCCAGGTTTCAAGCCAGCTGCTCTGGCTGCTCTGCTAGCAGAGCATGACCCAAACTGGGGAAACAAAAAAGAAGAAAAAGGTTGTGGGTTGTTTTTCCCCATTTGATCCCAGGGAGATGGATAGGGTCTGGTTTTGCTGAACTCATCAGCAGCCCTCTCTGGAAGGCTGAGTGTGCCAGAGGCTGCCGGATGACGCAGGCTCGATGCTATCCTCGGAGAAAATCTCATTTCCCCATTTCTGCACTGGAACCTCTCTGAACTGTTCCAGCTGTTTGAGAGTGGAGGTTCTTGGGGAATGATGCACCTCAGCCATGTTCCTTTTCCTCTCTGCAGATCAAAACCAGCAATGACACAGCAGCTTGGGGCTGTCTGGAAGGAAAAAGGGAAGATCTTCCTGCCGTGGTCATAGATCCACAGAATGGTTTGGGTCGGATGGGACCTTGAAGACCATCCAGTACCAACCATGGGCAGGGACACCTCCCACCAGCCCAGGCTGCTCAAGACCTCATCCAACCTGCCCTTGAGCACCTGCAGGGAGAGGACAACCCAACCTCCCTGAGCAACCTGTGCCAGTGTCTCACCACCCTTTCTGTAAAAAAGTCTTTCTGATTGTTGTCTTTGCCCTTCTCTTCACACCTTGCATACCAGAGCAGGTCTTTTGCAGCCAGCACTGCAATAGCTCCAAGTCTGTCTTGTAGCTTCCAGTGGCCCTAAACCCCACAGCTAATAAATGCTGGAAACTCCCCGGCCTTGCCCAGGCTTTTGCTGGGTAGGTCTTGGTCCCTCCCATATCATCAACCCTCCTTCAGCAAACATCTCTCATGCATTTGATACTTCCATCTTTTAGCAGTTTTCTGTTCCATTTTTCATCTGCTAAACTGCATTTTTGTGGCCTTCTCTCTCTCCCTTTTTGTTTTTAATGTTAGTTTAGGTTAGTTCTTTCCCCGGTGTAACTGTACTCTGAGGAAGATTTTAATTACCTTCCTTTAAAGCCAGATGACAAGTCGAGCATGCCATTTGTAGCTAAAGTATCACTTGAAAATGCAAAAGCCCCCAGCTTTATCAGGCTTAAAAGCTTTCCTGGAATATGTTCAAAAAGTGCTGACTGGGCAAGATTAAACCTCACAATGTTAAGTAAAAGATCTCCGCATGTGGTGTTCTTTTATTCCCCTGGGTGATCAAGTTAAACTGCAACACAGCCCTCAGACCTTCTTCTAAAATATTATTAAAGGCTTCTCCCCTCTTCCCCACCCCTCTGTTTTTGTGCAATAAGGAGAGGGACTGGGGCTGTGGTGATGAGAGTCTCAAAGGGCTCAACCCGAAAGCGCAGGGGAGCTGGAGCCACAGAGCCTTCGGGAGCGAACACAGAATCACACACTGGCTGCCCAGGGGAGTTATGGAGCCTCCAAGCCTGGAAGTGTTCACAACCAGGCTAGATGGGGCCTTGAGCAACCCAGTGAAAGGTCCTGCCCATGGCAGGGGGCGGAACTAGAGGATCTTTAGGGTCCCTTCCAACCCAAACCCTTCCTTCATTCTATGATTCTATAATTCCATGATTCTGTGATTCCATGATTCTGTGATTCCATGATTCTATGATTCCATGATTCTGTGATTCCATGATTCTGTGATTCCATGATTCTGTGATTCCATGATTCTGTGATTCTGTGATCCAGGATATTTGGCTTCCTCAGAAGCAGCTAGAAGCATAAACACCCAGTGCCAGGCTGTGAGGACATTCAGTCCCTTCCAGCTCAGTGCCTCCGTCAAGCCTCAGCCCCGCACGGTGCTGCTGCATTTCCTTCGCCTCCTTCCTAGCTGAAAAAAGAGAGAATCGTGGAGTCACAGCTTGGTTTGGGCTGGAAGGGACATTTAAAGCTCATCTAGTCCAACCTGCCCTCAGTCAGCAGGGACATCTGCAACCAGAGCTTAGAGCCCAAATCAACCTGATCTGAAGTGGTTCCAGGGATGGGGCAACTACTACCTCTCTGGGTGACCTGTGCCAACAGCCCAGAGCAACAGCAGGAGCAGTGGGACAGCACAAGGTCCTTGCAAGGACTCAATGAGGCAGAACCTGGCGGTGAGAGAGAGAAAGCCATGGTAATACCTGAGAGAGATGACCATACCTGCAGCCATGCAGAAGTGGCTCTCATTAGGTCCTGAAGCACAGCAGTGATTTGTTAGATGTTTGTGGTATAAGCCTCTGGAGATGCCAGCAGTGTGCTGACAGCATCAAAGAGTCTCTGCTCCAGCACCAAGCAGTGCTAGGGGCAGGAAACAGCCCATGCCAAGGTATTTCAGCCAGGCATAACCCATCTCAAGTACAGCTACTAGAGCTTGAAGGTGTGAGTCATACTGATAGACCCCGGAGAGACTGGTGGTGGGGTGAGGACATCAGCCCAGCAGGGGCAGAGCCTCCCTCTACCACCCGCAAGGAGCTTTGGTTCAGGTTTCCCTGAAGGCTGCAGGGAGCAAGGAATCTCTTTAATTTATGGGTTTCCCCTCCCTGAACACAGTGAGATGATGATCCTGACCTGCTGGCCAAAGATCCTTAAAAACACTTGGAAAGGGGAATTCTGGGATGTGGAGGGGAAACACTTATGGTTTAAAAGGCACATTGGGCTTCCAGGTCTGCCCAGATCGTCTCTGAAGAAATCCTCCGAGGGCTTGGATTACTCATTGCTAATAGGAACAGGAACCACCTGCCTGCAATCACACACATCAACTGGTGGTTCCTTTGCAAGGGAAGAGCAGCTTGAATGCTCTTTACTGTGCTGTTTAACCCATGGTGTGTTCTGGAGCTTTGTCTTCTTTTAATTGAAACCACACTTCTTGGATGTGCAGTGTGCTCCCCTCCACCTCCCCCAGCCTCCCCAAGAAGCAGGAGCAGATCCCAGCCCGTGCAGAGGCTGCTCCATGGTTTGAAATGGGGCATTTGGGGCGATCAAGTGAGTTGCAGTGTGCCAGAACCACCAAGGCAGGGCTGATAAAGGGCCCAGCTCACCCACTCCATCTCCATAACAAACAATCCTCCAGACCTTTGTCCATGTCACCTACTCACTGCCAATGAGCCCGTGCTTGGCACCCACCTCTGGCTCCCTCTGACCGGCATCCTCACCCCTTTCACAGAAGCCCACAATCCTGGCACGGTTGGGGTTGGAAGGGACCTCTGGAGGTCATCTAGTCCAATACCCCTGCCAAAGCAGGGTCACTCACAGCAGCTTGCCCAGGATCACAATGTCCAGAGGAGACTCCACAACCTCACCAGACTTGCTGAGAGCAAGCTTGGTTCCTTCATCCAGGTCATTGATGAAGATGAGTCACTCCTAAAAGCATAAAGAGCAATTTACTTCTCCCCTTTGCACTCCTCCTTCCCCCAAGGCCCCCAGGTTGATGGAGGGACAGATCCTCTTTTCTTCTTCAACTACTGAAGCCTGCCAGACTCAGCTCTCCCATGCAGAGAGCTCATCCAGCAGCTGGGAGCTACTCAGTGTGTCGTGTCCCACCAGCTCCTGGACAGGACCCCAGGGTGAGAGAGGACATTCCCCAGCAGGGATTTTGCATCCCCCACTACTGCTGCTGCTATTGCTCTGGGCTGCTGGCACTGCTCACACAGGGAGGTGGTAGATATCTCATCCCTGGAACCATTCCAGGCCAGGCAGTTTGCAGCTCTGAGCAACTTGCTCTAGTAAAGGACGCCCCTGCTGACTTGCAGGGGGTTGGACTGGATGAGCTTTAATGTCCCTTCCAACCCAAAGCAGTCTCCTGCAATCCCAAACCACTGGCTTTGCATTGCTCAAAGTAAATCTCAGAAAGTTTTGGGGGTTATGACTTTTAAAACACCTCCTTTCCAACCACACTGAGAAAGTGAAGCAGTTGAACAAACCAGGGGAAGGAAAATGGGCAGAGGTCTTGGAGAAGGTCAGCCCCAAGGGATTCACATTTTTCTCTCTGCAGATTCACTGAACTTGCTCAGATTTCCCCCAAACCACCACCAGTGAAGAATTTCTAGATCATTTTCTCTGGTTCTTGGCTGGACAGCCCAAGCAGAGCTCAATCACTCTCAAATCTAAGCAGCTAGGAAAATCCTGCTCTGTGATGGGTTGAGGGTTTCAGTTTCGAGCCAACCATCAGCTGGACTCCATCATCTCAGAGGTCATTTCCAACTGAAACAATTCTGTGATTCTGTCCAACTTTGGCATGTTTTGCTTTTGTCCCTTTTCCCTCCCCACCCCCACCCCTTTCAATCAGGGAAATGCAACAGTTTTGCATCCTTGACCTCTGTGTGTAGGTAGCTGTGGGTGTCTCAGCAGCTAGAATCACCTTTTGTCCCCTTGGGTTTCCATAGGGACTGAGCATTGCCTGCAATAAAGGGCTCCAACTGAATGCAACCTTCTCAGGGATATCATACAACCAAGCCTGCAAAAGCCTTTTATGAGGACATTCACCTCTGATGGGATAATTTTACCTATCAGATCACATAATCTCTTCCCCTGATGCTGAGCCAGGAAGTGAAAAAAAAAGGACCAGTGGGGAGATTTTTGCCTCCCAAGCCAGGGCCTGCCGTGATGACAGCCTTGATTACTTGGTCACAGCCGTCCTGAAAAGATGAGTCCACCCAGCACAGCCTCAGCTTACAATGCACAAGCTAGACAATAGGTGGGGCAAGAAAGGGAGCAGAGACCAGACACTTTTAGATCAAATTATCAACGTTTAGTCTCTTCATAAATATTTTAGCAGGTTAGGTAGCTGGTGGAGCTCACCAGCTTGGAAGTGAAGCTGTCTGCTGCTGCTGCTCAACTGGGGTTTGGGTTGGGTTTGGTTTTTTCCCCCTTAGTGATGCTGGATGTAAACACAGGTGACTGAAAAAAGCCAACAACCAACAAACCCAAACCCCAACACCCCACAGAGGTTAAGAGGATTTGGGAGAGGGGGATGGAGATTAGCACACAAGCACAGTGTAATGCTAGCCTTCCTCTGCTCCCCGTGCTCTGACTTGCTGCCACATCTCCTTTTTCAGGGGGTAACATAATCACAGCGCAGAGGAAAGCTGCACAGCAGGGTGGAAGGTGATTAGCAAATACCTGCTTGCAAGAATAAACTGTTTCTTCCCCAAAGGAATGGAGCCAGCTCTCTGATAAGCCCTTCGGGTGCAACTTAGCAGCCCCATGAAACCAAAGCTACCAGCAGGCTGATGGAGAGCGCTCCTGCTGCTCTCTGCCCCAGAAAGGGCTGAGGTGGGACTGCCACAGCATCAGCCCCTGGAGCAACGGAGAGCTGAGCTGCTCCTTTCTGCCCAAAGGCAGGATCAGCTTCCCTCCTGGCCTTTCTGGCCAGTCTGCTCTTAAAGCAAGCAGGAGATCTGTAACCCCACTTCACTATCCACCCCTTAGCAGCTTTCAGCAAAATTCAGCCTGAAGCTCTGAGTGAAACTCTAACTCTCTTCCCTCCATGTGGAGCGTGTGGAGAGCTGATGGTTCCCTCTCACTGTTGCAGCAGTGCTGTGAAGAATGCTGTCATCTCCTTTTCCACCTCTCCCTTCCTGAGGCCAAACAACCCTCAGCCCTTCACTTTCTCCACCAGGCTGTTGATTCACGCTCAGCTTGTGGCCTGTAGCAATCCTCAGGCTGTTTTCTGAAGACCCTCTGCCAGTCCAGTTGGTTTGAGTCCTTTCCAGTTGCCCACAGGGAATTCCTGCAGCACCTCCTACTCGTTCCTCAGTACATTTTGTTTTGAGGGTCATCCACTCAGCTTGCTGGGGGCACTTGGGGTGCCAGCCTCTCACCCAGGAGCAGGCAGTCCCCAGCACAGGTGTCACCTGCTAGTTTAGTAAGAATAGACTCACTCTGGGCATCTGGATCAGTAACGAGAAGGTTAAATAGCATCAGACCTTGGGCACATTCCTCAAGTCCATGGGATCCAGCTTCCTCATCCAGGATAATGGCCACTGGCTTCTCCCCTCAGGTTCCTTGTTTCACACCCACCCTGGATGGTTTTGAAAGGCCAAACAGCAAAGTCTTGTAGATCCATCAACAAAGCAAGTCCAATGTAAGTAATCTGATTCACGCTTGCCCTGCTCTCACTGCACCTGAACAATGTTCTTTTGAAAGATAAGGCATTCCCCTCCTGGAATGTCAACTTTTTGCTGCAAAACAGTGGCTTAGGCTAAAATGCCATCATTGTTGTCCCAGAATGGCTTATGTGCTTGTGCAACATATCAGCTGCTGGGGCTGGAGCACCTCTCCCGTGAGGACAGGTGAGAGCGCTGGGGTTGTTCAGTCTGGAGAGGAGAAGGCTCCCAGGAGAACTTCTGGTGGCCTTCCAGGATCTGCAGGGGGCTACAAGAAAGCTGGGGAGGGACTTTTGAGGGTGTCAGGGACTGGGGGGCTGGAGCAAAACTAGAAGTGGGGAGATTCAGATTGGACGTGAAGAAGAAGTTGTTCCCCATGAGGGTGGTGAGAGCCTGGCACAGGCTGCCCAGGGAGGTGGTGGCAGCCTCCTGCCTGGAGGTGTTTGCAGCCAGGCTGGATGTGGCTGTGAGCAACCTGCTGTGGTGTGAGGTGTCCCTGCCCATGGCAGGGGGTTGGGGCTGGCTGAGCCTTGAGGTCCCTTCCAACCCTAACAATTGTCCATCCACCAAGCTGCTTGCCAAAACACCACTTGTGTTCCACTGGCTTCTTTTATTTTCACCATAAAAAAGAGACATTTTGGAGATGCGAGGCACACTGAGGCTGGGCAGCTCCTCTGACTCCTCTCTTAGGAAATACCACATCTGGTCTAAGGAAATAGGCTGCAGTAGGGCGCCCCATGAGCCACAGTCCAAAACCTCCACCGTGGCAAGAGCCACAAGATCTACACCATACACATCACCAGCACAGAGGAGAGAAAGAGTTGTGGAGAATCATAAGGACCAAAGGGTTGGGGGAGCAAAGGGAGAATGATGGAGAAGACATCCCTGATGGGAGCAGATGCACTGACCCTGGCTGGAGCCCAGCTCATCCCCCTGAACTCCCAGCCACAGCTCCCAGCTGAGAGGAGTGCCAGGTCACCTGGAGTCCTTGCTTCTAGCTTGTGCCTCGTGGAGGGCAGCCCTCTCCTTCTCGGACAACCTGTACCTGCTAAGGGGATTGGAGGCAGGGAAGACAGAGGCTCTCTTTGTGCCTCCCTCAGGATGAGAATTTCTGGGAATTCCACCTTCCCCTTGCCCTACAATTTCATTATTCACTTCTTATGGGGAAGTCAGGCAAGGCAAAGGCATCTGCTGACAAGCCACCTCCTAGGGTATTTTCTACCCAGAGCAGGAAGTTGCAGCTGGGTTGGTAACAAAGACATCTTCCCTTTGATTTTCCCCTGAGCCCTTCCCCACAGCCCCAGCTCGTTGCTTCAGTGTTGATCTGCTGCTTCACCTCTGCTGGGAGCCTTCCCTGAGAATGGTCCAACATGAAAGCAACGAAAACCCCACCTGGGACTTGATTCTCTTACAGCCAGCCAGAGCCATCAGCTCTGACTTCACAAGTGATCCAGGACATACCTTTCCACACCAAGTCCACAAGTTCTGTGTGAGCCAGAGCAGATCCCTCTGACAAACTCCTGGGGTTCAAATCTTCAAGTGGTGGAGAACCTGCAGCACAGCCAAATAATCCCCAGCTTGCTGCTGCTGGTGCCTGCAGCTTGCAATTGCTGGGGAGGGCGCAGAGAAAAGGCAGGCATAGATCCTTGCTCCTCTGCATCAGGAATGGTCAAATGGGCTGATGGGTGCTGCAGAAAGCCTCCTGCCCTGGGAGGAGGAGATCAGGCTTGTGGCTGAGCTGGATGTTGTTTAGCCCTTGCAGTTGTTGGTAAATGAATTGCTTTAAAATCAAAACCAGTCCTGCAAGTCATCTTTTGGGAGAGCATCCTGCTGCAAGTGGGGATCCTGAAGGAGCAGAATCAAGTGGGAGGTCTTTTCCAGGCCTCTTGGGAAAAATCCTATGCCACCTCCTCAGTACCTGGGCGGCAAAGCAGCCCACCAGAACACCACAGACCCTTCACTCAGCCCACAGTTTCTTCTCTCCCTTCGGGTGCCACCTCCATGAATTTGCCAGCCAGCAGCTCGGGAGGAGGACTGCCCCAAGGAGGAGCTGCAGCAGCATCCTGGTGCTGTGTTGGGGACTGCACAGAGGCTCACACACACACCCCCTCCCAGGACTTCTTTGTCCCATGAGGACAATCTTTTTAATGGGACCTGTTGTGACATGACAAGGGGGAAGGTTTAAACTGAAAGGAGGAGATTCAGACTAGAGAGAAGGAAGAAATACGTACTCTGAGGGTGCTGAGATCCTGGCCCGGCTTGCCCAGAGAGGTGACAGAAGCCACATCCCTGGCACCATCCCAGGTCAGGTGGTTTGGGGCTCTGAGCAGCCTGCTCTGGTTGGGGATGTCCCTGCTGGCTGCAGGGGGATTGAACTAGGTGACCATTTGAGTCCCTCCCCCTCAACCCAGCCTGTGATCTGTGATTCTATGATTTTATAACTGCACCCCCAGGCAGGTCATCATCAAACTCTGATCAGCTCCTTCCTCTGCGTTATCTCAAAAGCATGCAGGGGGAGCACTGGTTGCCCTGAGGGTTAATGGGGGCTATCTGCCGGTTCCTGGTGGAGGCTGGAGCATGTATGCCAGTGGCCAATTAATCAGAGTGGCCACTTTCCCCCTCCTCGCCAGCTGGGTTGTGTTATGATCCTGCCCAGGAGGAAAGAGAGCAAGGAAGGAAAAGTCAGGCTCCGAGTCAAGCAGATAACTCAGCCTCCGTTCCCAGGCAGATGCCCCCCCAGGATCAAGCCTGAGAGAGGCAGCTCAGCCCCTCTCTGGGGGGGGTTCAGAGTTCAGGCTCATTAGTGAAGGATGAACAGGAGCTAATCAGGGAGGAAGGGCTGATGTCAGAGCCCTGCTCACCCTGCCCTCTTCCCATCAGGGAGGAGAAGGCCTGGCCTCCCACGCTGCCTGCATGGCCATTAATGAGCTCCTTGATGATCCCAGGCTGCCCTGCCCCAGCGCTGACTCTCCCGTGACCTGACCCCAGCCGAGGTGCAGGTGTGGGGCTTGCAGCTCCCCCTGAGCTCTCCACCACACTGCAGCATGGGAGGGGAGAGGCCACGTCACAGAATCCTAGAATGGGTTGGGTTGGAAGGATCCTCAAAGACCATCCAGTTCCAACCCCTGCCATGGCCCCAGACACCTCCCACCAGCCCAGGCTGATCAAGGTCCTGCCCAGCTGAGCCTTGAGCACCCCCGGGGAGGGGGCATCCACAGCCCCCTGGGCAACCTGTTCTGGTCTCTCAGCACCCTCATTGGAAAGAATTTCTTCCTAATCTCCAATCTAAATCTCCCCTCTGCTAGCTCAAAGCCACTGTCCCTCATCCTATCACTACAAGCCCTTGTAAAAGTCCCTTCCCAGATCCCTCATAGCCCCCTTTAGGTACTGGAAGGCTGCTCTAAGGTCTCCTCAGAGCATTATCTTCTCCAGGCTGAGCAGCCCCAGTGTCCACAGGTTTCATCATGGGTGGGCTTGAAGAAAAAAGTCCTGTTTGAGGTGAAGCACAGTCGTGGGAAAAGGTGAAGGATTAGGAAGAAGCATGGCACCCATTAAAGTCAGCAGCAAAAAATCATGCTGATTCCTCAAGCTGGGAATTTTAGCCTGGGAAGAAGCTGACCAGCAAAGCAGAGTCACTTCAGATCACCCGTGCAGAGTGTGCTATCACCCGTGCAGAGCTGTGATGTCACCCGTGCAGAGCTGTGATGTCATCCGTGCAGAGCTGTGCTGTCACCCGTGCAGAGCTGTGATGTCATCCGTGCAGAGCTGTGATGTCACCCGTGCAGAGCTGTGCTGTCATCCGTGCAGAGCTGTGATGTCACCTGTGCAGAGCTGTGCTGTCATCCGTGCAGAGCTGTGATGTCATCCGTGCAGAGCTGTGCTGTCATCCGTGCAGAGCTGTGATGTCATCCGTGCAGAGCTGTGATGTCACCCCTGCAGAGCTGTGATGTCATCCGTGCAGAGCTGTGATGTCACCCGTGCAGAGCTGTGATGTCATCCGTGCAGAGCTGTGATGTCACCCCTGCAGAGCTGTGCTGTCACCCGTGCAGAGCTGTGATGTCACCCGTGCAGAGCTGTGATGTCACCCCTGCAGAGCTGTGATGTCATCCGTGCAGAGCTGTGATGTCATCCGTGCAGAGCTGTGCTGTCACCCCTGCAGAGCTGTGATGTCATCCGTGCAGAGCTGTGATGTCACCCCTGCAGAGCTGTGATGTCATCCGTGCAGAGCTGTGATGTCACCCGTGCAGAGCTGTGCTGTCATCCGTGCAGAGCTGTGATGTCACCCGTGCAGAGCTGTGATGTCATCCGTGCAGAGCTGTGATGTCATCCGTGCAGAGCTGTGCTGTCAGCAGAGCTGTGATGTCACCCGTGCAGAGCTGTGATGTCATCCGTGCAGAGCTGTGCTGTCATCCGTGCAGAGCTGTGATGTCACCCCTGCAGAGCTGTGATGTCATCCGTGCAGAGCTGTGATGTCATCCGTGCAGAGCTGTGATGTCACCCGTGCAGAGCTGTGCTGTCATCCGTGCAGAGCTGTGATGTCACCCGTGCAGAGCTGTGATGTCATCCGTGCAGAGCTGTGATGTCACCCGTGCAGAGCTGTGATGTCATCCGTGCAGAGCTGTGATGTCACCCGTGCAGAGCTGTGCTGTCATCCGTGCAGAGCTGTGATGTCACCCGTGCAGAGCTGTGATGTCATCCGTGCAGAGCTGTGCTGTCACCCGTGCAGAGCTGTGATGTCATCCGTGCAGAGCTGTGCTGTCATCCGTGCAGAGCTGTGATGTCACCCGTGCAGAGCTGTGATGTCATCC
Organism: Picus viridis; assembly: GCA_033816785.1. Lineage (NCBI taxonomy): Eukaryota > Metazoa > Chordata > Aves > Piciformes > Picidae > Picus > Picus viridis. The sequence goes on from CM066594.1 coordinate 19,125,571, forward strand.
GTGCAGAGCTGTGATGTCACCCGTGCAGAGCTGTGCTGTCACCCGTGCAGAGCTGTGATGTCACCCGTGCAGAGCTGTGATGTCACCCCTGCAGAGCTGTGATGTCACCCCTGCAGAGCTGTGCTGTCATCCGTGCAGAGCTGTGATGTCATCCTGGGGAGGCTTGCTGCCAGAGACGGCCCAGGGGCTCCCCATGCAGGGACAGGATCCATTGCTTTGAAAATCATTGTTACGTCGGCTCAGTGGAGCAGTTGGGTCTGTCAGAGCTTAATCCAAGGAGGGCTGCTAACGCTCCTGACTCCAGTTCATCCAGCTGGGCCCTTGTGTTGCATTTGTCATGGTGGTGTTGGATGGCTGAGCAAGGGAGGGACGTCGGGCAGGGGGTGCTGAGATGAGGCTCCCAGACATCTGCCATGCAAACCATACCCAGCCAGTGGGGAGCAGCCAGAATCCTGAAGCAGTTGCTTAGGGCAATAATTTGGGAGCCTTGACCTCATCTGTGGTAGTTTTACCACATCATCCCTGCCCATGGCAAGGGATTTGAAACTAGATGGTCTTCAAGGTCCCTTGCAACCCAAACCATTCCAGGATTCTATGATTTGACTGCTTACAGAGTCACCCCTAGGCCCACAGGTCCATCACAGCAGGGATGGGCTGGCCAGGGGAGCAGCGTCTCCACAAACACCTTCCCAACCCAGGAGAACTCACAGAGTCCTGGATCCACACCTGGCTCACCCATGACTGATAGGACTCCAAGCAGACCACCCTGCCAGACCAGCCTGGAGCCAAAGGAGCATCGTCTGTCTCCCTGTCAAAAACGTGCAGGGGAAGGGCTGCCCTTGGCTGGTGCAGATGTCCAACTGCACCCGCACATTCCAGGCTGAATTCAATTTTCTGCTCCTCACCCAGACCCTGGAGAGCAGCAGCTGCCTCAGACTGCACCTAAGATGCATATAAAGAGAGGCATAATACCTTATTAGAAAGGAATGCATGCCCAAGCAGGAGATACTGTTACCTTCTGAGGAGGAAGGGGGAGGAGGACAAATGCTGCAGGGAGGAAGGAAAAGTAGGCTGACACAGATCTAAACTGACTTAGAGCAACCAGACTCTGTCAAGATAGAAAAATCCCATGAAGCTCCTTCCCTTGCATTGCAGCAAAAGAAAGGGCTGGGTGCTGGCACCCTGCTCTCTGCCCTGCTAGGGGAGGACCTGGGTTTGCTTCCAAGGTGCTGGAAACTGAGGATGAGTCCTGTGTCCTCTAACTGTATGGCACAGTTGGCTCCCAGAGCCAGCACTGCCACCAAGCCCTCTGCACAGCAGCACAGAGCAAAATCCAAATGCATCCTGAATGCTACACCTCCACATTGCGGGGTTTGGATTCAAGGACTGAGAAGCACTTGGGGCATAGAGGAGCATTTGAGCCATCTGGTGTAGAATCATACAATCAGAGAAGTGTTCCAGTTGGAAAAGACCTCTAAGACCATCCAGTCCAAGCATCAGCCCAGCACCACCATGGCCACCAAACCATGGCCCCAGGTGCCATGGCCACAGGTTTCTGGAACACCTCCAGGCATGGGGACTCCACCACCCCCTGGGCAGCCTGTGCCAGTCCCTGACCACTCTTGCAGCAAAGGAATTGTTCCTCATCTCCAACCTAACCCTCTCCTGGCACAATTGCAGGCCATTTCCTCTCCTTCTATAATCTGACACTAGGGAGAAGAGACCAAACCCACCTGGCTCCAACCTCCTCTCAGGGAGCTGTAGAGAGCAGTGAGGTCTCCCTTCAGCCTTCTCTTCTCCACACTGTACAATCCCAGTCCCCTCAGCTGCTTCTCACAAGACTTGTTCTCTAGACCCTTCGCAATCTTCATTGCCCTGATGTTGCCCTAACATGTTCCTGGGCATCCTGCTTCAGCAGCATGTTCCATGGCATGCAGGAAGCAGTCTGACATCCCTGCTCTGTGCAGACCCCTGGCCTGTCCAGCATCCCTGACGTGTACGATGTCCATGCTGTGTGCAGCATCCTTGTTCTCTACAGGTCCCAGCTGTGTATGTGTGGCATGGAGACCACCAGGCTGAAGGACTTAGTAGGGGCCACATGAGGCATCAGTGTCTGAGCAGGGCTCTGATTCCAGGCCCCCTCCCAGCCTGATCTCTGTAATCTGGGCACAACCCTGCCGCAGTAAATGCAGGCAGACCTCAGTGCTCTCCTCCAGACCCGACAGAAACACAGGGAAGGAGAGCCAAGCACTGCCCAGCTCTGTGTCCTCTCCCAGCACATCAGCCCTCCAGGAGCTCAGGGGTTTTCTCCAGGGCTGCATTGTGACCAGCAGATCCCTGCAGAGCCCCTTTGTCCCCAGGGGCTGTGCCCCCAGCACGCCGCACGCATGGCTGCTCAGGTAGGTTAGAGCAGAAATGAATCTGTGCTGGGCTGAGCTTGCCAAGAGCTCAGCTTTGATCTTCCCAGCCAGGGATGTGATGTAACACCTGCAGAATTCTGCAGTAACGAGGGGAAGGAAAGTTTCTGGCAATTAAAAGGCTCTGAAAGAGGAGGTTGGGAACCCAGCAGGCAGCCCCTGCTCAGCGCTCCATGCCTCAGGCTCAGGGAGCTGCTTCTCAGAGGGATTTTTACTGTGTGTTTGTTTTTCCAAGACCTGTTGCCTTGACTCTGCACTTGTGCTCCTGCACTTGCCTGAGCACAGGCAGCCCCTGCCATTGCACATGGAGACAGGGAGGCCAGGACAGCCCCGAAGCTGGCAGTGTCCCTTCGCTGGGCTGCTGGGCAGTGGCCGTGCCTACACCTGCTGGTGGCCCCACTCCAGGGCAGTGTCCATGCCCACTGTTGCCAGTGACCCCACACAGACCCTGGGGCACTGCCTGTGCCCACCCACAGTGATGGTCCCACGTGGACCCTGGGGCACCACTCCACTCCCTTGGCCAGCTCCTGAGGTTTCCTAGCAATGTTATGTGCTACCTCAGACCAAAGAAAACACATTTGTGGAGCATCTACTTTAGAACAAGGACACAAAGCAGTGCCAGCAACCATGGAAACCCCAGAGGAAACAACTGCAGCTCATGTTTATGTGCAGCTCCTGGTAGCTGCAGAAATGGGATTGCCACATGAAAGGAGACCTTCGCTGGGCACTGTACACACCGAGGAACCCTCTGGCTGTGACCTGCCAGGGATGTGGTGTCTCATCAAGCCAGGCAGAGAGGGGAAATGTACAACTCTCTGCTCATTAGCTAGTGTTCATCAGAGTATTTGGTAGCTGAAGCTGAAAAGCCCTTGCCCGAAGGCTGGGTGCTCATCATCTCCAGATGTTCCTCAGCAGATTCAGGTGTCAGCAGCCCTGGCTTAGGGGAGGACTGACTCAGTGACATTGCACAGTAGCAATGGAAGAGCAGCACCTGGGCCAACTTTTTCTGCAAGACTGGAGAGACCTTCTGGTGGCCTTTCAGTACTTGAAGGGGTGGATAAGAAAGCTGGGACAGAATCCTTAGCAGGGCCTGTTGTGACAGGACAAGGGGCAATGGGTTTAAACTAAAACAGAGAGGTTTAAACCAGATCAGGAATAATTCTTTTACAGCGAGGGTGGTGCCTTGGAACAGGTTGCCCAGAGGGGAGGGAGATGTCCCATCTCTGGAACCATTCCAGGTCAGGTTGTGTGGGGCCCTGAGCAACCTGCTCTAGCTGCAGACATCCCTGCTGGCTGCAGGGGGATTGGACTGGATGAGCTTTCAAGTTCACTTCCCACCCAAACAAGTCTGAGAGTCTATGATTTACATGGAGATAAAGCAGGGGGATGGGAAACGCATCAGGACGTTTACCAGCTGCAGCAGAGAGGTCAAACAACCTCCCAGGCCGAGCCCAGCTAGGGCTGTGGGTCCTTTTGCCCTGAATGAAGCCAGAGCCCGCAGGCTAAGTATTCCTGTGCCCCTGCCAGCGGGCAGAGACTGCCAGCAGCAGCAGCGCCCTGCGAACTTACACCACCTCCAGCTGATGGGAGGGAAACTTCCTGAGCCTGCTTTGTCTTTGGGTTTTGGGGGATGGCTTTCCAGGGAGAGGAGTTGGTTTTCACATTAAGGATCCTTCCATTTCTGATGGTTTGTGACAAGCATAATCCCAGACTAATTAGATTTCCGAGCATGTGCTGAAAGCGCTGCGCACGTTTCGATCGGCTGGGGCTCACGGAGCCTCTTGCTTGTTCTGCACAATTGTTTCCAAATTAATCCTTGGAAGCCAAAAAAAAAAAAAAAAAGCAGAGCCCAGATAAAGCAGCCAGAAAAAAAAATCCGAAAAAATAATCACTTTTTGGTTTTCAATTCTCCTGATCAAGTTGAGTCCCAGGCAGGTTACACTTTCTGACGTTAGGCGATGGCTCCAAAATGTCCCAAGCTGTCTACTCCCATTGCATCAATGCTATCAGCTGTGTTGACCTGCTCTTAGAGAGTTTTAATTCTGTTTGCTCTTGGCTAAACTCCATTCCTAATCCTATTTTCACCCATTTCTATCCAATTTAATACAGCTTCTGTAAGTCAAAATTAATTACTCCGTGCGCTCTCCCAGCCCTGTGGTCTAAAGGAATAATGGAGAAATCCCACCTCAGCCTTAAGGGCACCTCAGAGCTGCTCTCAGCCAGGGAAGCTGTGAGAGGGAAAGGCAGAGGCACAACAAAATCATCTCACTTTGCTCAGTTTTGCTCTTACTGTTTCGTCCTCACCGCTTCTCCTTTGGGAAGTCTCCACATGCTCATTTGCTCCTTACTAGATGGTGATACCCATGGAGGAGCATTGATCTCCTGGGGCAAAGAAGCAAATCGGCACCTCCAGGTCAGCTTCTGCCTTTTCCTTCACCTACTCAGAAATCATTCATTTGCCTTTCATTTCCAGTATTAATTACTCCTTCTGCCCAACCTTTGCCAAGAGGGTTCCCAAGGGGAGGAAGGATGGTTGTCTGGTCACACGCATCTCACGTTTCTTTAGCCAGGCCTCCTGCTTTCTGACTTACCCCACCTGGGGTTTGTCCTTCGCAGGGATGTTGTAGTTTTGAATTAACTGAGGTTCAGAAAGTAATCCCAAGATGTAGAGCAGAATTCCTACTAAATTCTCAAGTGCTATTCCTGGTTTGCAGGCACCTAAGAGCTCTGCTCTATAATAATATTTATCCCTATTTTATGTTTCTGTGTGCATTCCCACACCCTTCCTCTTCTTCTCTCATCCACACATGACACAGCTGAGGGGGAGATGGAATTTGGGGCTCATTTTCTGGCTTGATTTCCATGGCAGAGAAGTCATACACCACGTCAAGGACACAAGAGGTCACCCAGCTTCTCATACCTGTAGGGCACACCTGCACGTCTGCAAACCCACCTGACCACCAGGCACCCTGTGTGAAAGGAATAGAATGGAATAGCATCAAACAGAGAGAATAGAGTAGGCGAAAGAATAGCATGAAATAGAATGGAATAGAGAGAGAAAGAAGAGAAGAGAAGAGAAGAGAAGAGAAGAGAAGAGAAGAGAAGAGAAGAGAAGAGAAGAGAAGAGAAGAGAAGAGAAGAGAAGAGAAGAGAAGAGAAGAGAAGAGAAGAGAAGAGAAGAGAAGAGAAGAGAAGAGAAGAGAAGAGAAGAGAAGAGAAGAGAAGAGAAGAGAAGAGAAGAGAAGAGAAGAGAAGAGAAGAGAGAAGAGACATGATATGGGTGCAGAATAAAATCATCATGGAATGGTTCTGGATGGAAAAGACCTTTAAGATCATCAAGCCAAACCACTCTCTGACTCTAACGAAGTCTGGTGCTAAACCATGTTCCTCAGCACCACATCTCTGCCTGTTTTAAACACCTCCAGGGGTGGGGATTCAAGCAGCTCCATGAGGAACCTGTTCCAGTGTTTAAGAACCCTTTCAGTGAAGAAGTTTCTTCTAATATCCAACTTAAATCTCTTCTGGTGCAACTTGAGGCTATTTCCTCTCACCTCATCACTTGTTACTAGGGAGAGACCAGCCTCACAGCTGGTTGAGGATTTATTTACCATAAAGCAGTAACAAAGGAACACAAGGAGCAGCACTGGCAAGCTGCTGTGCCTTGCCTGGGTGCCTGGGTCTTACAGAAAACAAGAGCATGAAGTAGAACCACAGAATCATTAAGGTTGGTCAAAACCTCCAAGATCATTGAGTCCAGCCATCCAACCAGGTTGCCACTAAACCACCTCCCTTAGCACCATGTCAGCTTTGAAACTTCTCCAGGGATGGGGGTACCACCCCTGCCCTGGGCAGCCTGGGCCAGGCCTAGACAACCCTTTTGGGGAAGAAGTTGTTCCTCATGTAAACCTAAACCTCCCCTGGGGCAACCCGAGGTCATTTCCTCTCATTCTATCGCTTGTTCCCTGGGAGAAGAGGTCAACCCCACACCTGGCTCCCGCCTCCTTTCAAGGGAGCTGTGGAGAGCCAGAAGGTCTCCCCTCAGCCTCCTTTTCTCCAGGCTGAACCAGCCCAGTTCCCTCAGCTGCTCCTCCCCAGCGCCACTGTGTTGCAGTGCCTTAGGAGCGTCACCCCTTTAGCTTAGAGGGCACAAGTTCACGTCACAGAGCTGACGCCTTTCGTGCAGGGCTGGCCAACAAGCGATGTTGCTCCCCAGTGGAGGATGTCAAGGTTGCACAAGTTCTTTTGGTCCCCACCAAATCTCTTGGAATTTGTTTGTGAAAAGAGTAAGACAAGCAACCAACCACAACAACACAACCAAGGCTGTGGTAAAGCAGCTCCCGAGGGAAGCCGAGGCCAAAACTGCTCATTGGATTTAATCTGCTGAGTTGTGCCCTTAAATGATGATCTGTAAGTGCTCACAAAGGTGCTCTTTGATTCCTGGGAGCCATCATCTTAAAGTAATTAACTGAGGATTAGTCAGAAATGATGCCCAAACAAATGAGATACGGAAGGGCAAGAAATTGTATTCCCCTCCTGAACCTTGCGTTACGTGGAGCTCTGCCAGTGCAAACAGCAGAGAGAACAGAGTGTTATGTCTTCAGGAGAATGGAGAATCAGATTGGTAATTAGAGCTGGAGGGTTGTTTTCAAAACAAAGTGTCTCAAGGGTGGACATTGCTCAGCCTGTGACCAGCACTGTCATCTTCTGCTGCCCTGCATCCCAGGAGCTTGGCTTTGCTTCTCTCTCCAGCAGGATGCTGACATGAGACTGCACAGGACCGGCTGCAGCTTCCATGGCTGTAAATCAAAGGCTGTGTGAACAGTTTATCAGCAGCATGAAGGAACAGCAGAGCTCCCCACACAAAGTTCTCTTCTCACAACCTCCTCCTTCCGTCTGCCTTCCCTTGACTGATGCAGAACTCAGGAAGCAGGCTCAGGAACGTGGGTTTGAGGGGAGAGAAAATGCAGCAGCTCTTGCGTGGGGAAGTTTTAGCACCCCTGCAGCAGGCCTGGGCTGCCCTTCCCTGGAACAGAACATGGAATTGTTTAGGCTGGAAAAGACCTTTAAGATCATCAAGTCCAGCTGATAACCCAGCACTGCCAGGTCACTACTAAACCATGTCTCAGCAGCACATCTACATGGCTTTGGAACCCCTCCAGGGATGGGGACTCCACCACTGCTCAGGCCAGCCTCTTCCAGGCCTTAAGAACCCTTTTAGGGGAAGAAATTGTCCCTCATGTCCTAGCTAAACCTCCTGTGCCACAACTTGAGGCCATTTCCTCTCCTTGTTTTTCTTGTTCCCTGGGAGAAGAGACCCACCCCCACCTGGCTCCAACCCCTTTCAGGGAGTTGTAGGTTAAGTCCTTACTCAGTCTTCTTGTTTAGGCTGAAAGATCCTGCACAGAAATCAGCAAGAGTTCATAAATCATGCCCAAGTGTTGCTCACATCAGGTTGTTTTCAGACTAAAGCCACAGTCTGACATTGACCCCCACTGCAAAGCTGGCCACAAGCCCCCCTCCAGAGCTTTGTTTCTACCCCCCAGCACAGAGGAGCAGTGCTCCCAGGCCCCTGCACAAACTGGAGCAACTCAGGGGAACCCTGAGCTGGCACAAAGCTCCTAACCCCACTCCAAATGAGCTTTGTGGCTCCTCAAAACCTTATTGAGGCGTGTGAGCTGCTCTCAAAGCCCTCAAAGCTTGCATGTCCCTGCCACTCCTGTTGCTGCTATCCTGATGCAGGCTGAATTCCCTCCCTTGGGAGCACCACCAGCGCCACTGCTGCCGCAGAACATCCCAGTCCGGTGCCCTGGAGTTCCGCAGGCAGCTATAAATCCTCTGACCTCTGCCACCCAACTGCTCAGCAGCCTCTGTAAATCCAGGCTGTGCCTCGCTCCGCTGCAGCAGCCCAGCTCCCCTGGCAGCAGGCTGGCCATTGCCTCACCAACACGTGCTGGCTGCCCTGGGAACAGACCTTGCAGAGCCCAGCTGGAGGAGGAGGAGGCAAGTGGGACAGCACTTGAGCCGTAATTGAGTGCATGTGCTAAGTAACTTTACGACCCTGCTTTGCTGGGAAGCCAATAAAAGGGCAAAACACAATTGGCCAGGTTTAATTAAGAAGTGCCCATTTAAATGAGGTGCATCATCTGTTTGTGTTAAACGTGTTTAATTTAATTCGTTATAGCCCACTTATTAAATCAATCAGCTTTATGGAGCTGGCTGCTCTGGTGGCACGGCCAGCAGAAGGGAAGGGAAAGAAACTGGGCCTGGAATTTTCTCTTCTCAGCCAACCAAGGCTCTGTCTGCAGGCAGCAATGCTCAGGAAGATTACTTCCAGCTAATTAAAGGTGTGTGTTTAGAGCAGATCAGTTCAGCCACCTGAAAACTCTGAGCAGACCTCTTCATTCAGGGTTCCAATGCCAGGATTGTGGGACAGGGGGGCAGGAGGTGCTCATCCATCCCTGGTGTACCCAAACACACCTCCAGTATCTGGCAGTTTGGAGAACACCTTTAGGGGCTGCATCTTTTCCTGGCTCTCCTCCATCCCGGCTCCCAGCCAGGCAGTGCCTGCTTGTTCCACGGGAGAGCCAGGGAAGTTTCGAAGCCACTTGCAAGCCCCTCAGAACTTCCCAACCAAAGCGGTGGGGGAAAAGCACAGAGCACTGGAGAAGCTCCAGTACAGAAAGGGTCCCCAGCAGGGGGATGGAGACTCCCTTTCGACAAGGAGTCCTGTGGAAAAGACAAAGAGTAATGGGGACAAGGTCCTGCTGGGGAGATTCCCTTGGGGCTCCAGAAGAAAATGTTTCCCAATGAGAACAGTCAGGCATTGGAATCATCTCCCAAGTGGATTCCCCTACACTGGACAGTTCAAGGCTCAGCTGGGCAGGGTGCTGGGCCAGCTCACTTCAACTTCACTGTTACCTAGACAGGTTGGACCAGAGGATCCTTGGGGGCCCTTCCAGCCTGGCATCCTGTGACTCCGTGAGGCTCCCTCCCGCCGCACGTTGCCGTGGCTCTGGCGGGGATCAGCACACCGGCGCTGCTGGTCACTGCATCCCTGAGGGGGAGGCCCACACGTGCCAGAGCCCTCCTGCCATCACCCTCCATGAAAGGGCCCTTGTGCTGCCTGCTGCCAGCCAGCCCCTCGTCATCTCCTCAGCTCCCTGCATGCTTTTCCTGAGAGGAAAATGAAATTCCTGCCTGGGAATCGGCGCCGCGGTGCCAGAGCGGCAGTGACCTCTGCAACCACACAAGATTTAGTGGTTGCTTTATTTCGGCTGTAATGAGGCTTTGTAAACCACTAAAAGCTGAATGTTTGCTTCTCCTTTAACTCTTGGTGGATGGGGTGGAATAAATAACCCAAGAGACGTGCTGTCTGTGCAGGAATTGAGAAGTCACTGAAAATTACCCAGCGTCTGAAGTGGGTGGGACGGAGGCACTGGGAGCAGGTAGGTGCTGAGTGAGAAGTTATTTGGAGCAGTGAGCCCTGAGCTCTTTCCAGCAAGCACAGCCACAGCTGGCTGGGGGCACAGGGAGTGGCTTTGGGCACACTGAGAAGGACTCCAGTGTTGATGTGTCGATGTGTTGCTGAAGGACATGGTTTAGCGGCGGGCTTGGCAGTGTTAGGTTAACTGCTGGACTCAATGGTCCTGGAGGTCTTTTCCCAACCTGAATTGTTCTATGATTCACAGAAGCACAGGAGGGCAGGGGTCGTATCTGGAGATCATCCAGTTCAACCCCTCCACCAGAGCAGGTTCACTTAGAGCAGGTTGTACAGGGCAGTCCCAAGCAGGCCTTGAATGACTCCAGAGATGGACACTCCACCATCTCTCTGGGCAGCCTGCTCCAGTCCTCCACCACTCTCAACTTAAAGAAGTTCCTCCTTGTGTTTAGATGGAAACTTCCTTCTTTGATTCATTTCTGCAAGGAGACACAGGGCTCAGTCTCCTCCCAGCCTCACTCAGGTGTATGGCAAGGGTCATCCCTTGGGCTCAATGATCCCAGAGGTCTTCTCCAGCCAAAGCAATTCTGTGATTCCATGGCTCTGTGATTCTATGATCTAAGCTCAGCCAGTGCCACACATTGTCTCAGGAGAAGCCTGTGCTCATCCTTCTGATTTCCTCTGCAAGCTTCAGCTGCAGGAGGGCTCCTTCCCATTCAAAAAGGTCCTGGCTGCAGTGCTCCAACCCACATCCACTGCCTTGAGCACCCAGGACAGCCATGGACTGATAAACACGAGCTGCAGTGGTTGTCACTGAGCACAGATTGTCAAGATTTGGGGGTTAACAATAAAATGCTGATTCTCTACATCTCATTCTTAGCCCAGAGCCTGCTTCACTGCACCAAAAAAACCATGAGATGGAGATGATAGAAAGGTGCTGATGGAGCCCTGCTTGGTAGGGACCTTCTTCATCTTCTGCTGCTAATCTAAATGAAAAAAAACCCAACAAAACTATTTTCTTATGGTTTGGAACAAGTGTCCAAATGTTTTCCACTCCCACAGCAGCTGCAAGGGCTGGCAAGGTGGTGAGGTGGATTGTTCTGGGGTTCAGAAGGGCTTTGGAGCGGTGATGTCCCCAAGACATAGCTGATGCCACCACGGTGCCACCACCATCCCACTGCTGCTGGGAGCCACAGAGCCACAGAGGATTCAGCCAGGGTGACCCAATTAATTTGGAGCAACTGGAAAGATCTTTCTCCAGGTTTAATTTGCTGCATGAGTGAATCCAGCCTGATGATGATTGAATGTGGGAGAGGGGCAGGGCCCCAGGCAGGGTGATGCCACTGTCATGGAAATGAGGGTCGGTTTCAAGGTTCCTTCCCAGCATGGACCCTCATGGGGGGCTGGGAGCCATGTGCCACCCAGTGACCAGGCTGCTTATCCATGAAGCTGTCACACAGCACTGGTGGAGGGCACCCAGACACCAGGGATTTGCTTCACAGCCTGAATCCAAAAGGAGAAGGGCGTCACTTCTGCCTGCTGCTAGCAGAGGCAGGCTGCTCATCATGTGCAGCTCTTTGTCCTGCTTTGAGCTAGAGCAGATCTGCTTCTGATGGGGCTGTCACTTCCCAGCTCAGGCTCTGCTCAGCTCAGGCACTTTCTGCAGCTCAGGGCAGCTTTGCATAGCCAGGAGCTGCTTCTAGCAGGCAGAAACTGATGGGCAGAGCTCCTGCCAAGGGCTGGGCTTCAGAGAGCCTCTGCCTGAGACTTGCTCCTCTGCACACCAAGGGCACTGCCGCAGCTGGTGCCCCACCTTGGGGTGCAGCCAGTCAGAGGTGGCACTGCTGGGGAGGAGCAGCCAGGACAGGTGACCCTCAGCTGCCCACCCAGGGCTTGCATCCCATGGGCAGCATCTGCAGGAGAAAGCTGGGACGTCACCAGGGCCAAGCCTCTTCCCCACTGGCTGCTGTCCCAGGAGGACTCTGTCCCTGCTGCCTCTGATCCTGATCTGTGTGTTGCTGAATGCAGTTCCAGAACCCAGCTCCTGGATCTGGTTCCCATCTGCTGCTGAGTCCAGTCTGGGGCTTCCCCAGTGGCTGCCCAGTGGTGCCAATGGTGATGTAATTGCCACCAAGGGTTGGGCTCCACACTGGTTTGTGTCTCTTGGTCTCTATCTCATGTTATTGTTTTCATTTAAACTGTTTCCATTCCTCTCTCCCTTCTTCCCTTTCTCTTCCCTTGGGGAAGGCAGAGGTGTTCATAGAGAGCCTCTGGCACTCGACTGGTGGCCAGCCCTGCCCTGACCCTTGGCAGTATTCATCCACAGCAAACAGTCTTCTGCTCTCCAGTCAACTCTTCCACCCCACAAGCAAAGCCAGCTGCACCATTTCTCCTCTGTGGTGCAGATCAGCCATTTGGGGTGGATCAAGAGGCTGCAGAAGGTGAAGGGAAAGTCAGGTTTGCTGGTTTCAACCCCCAGCTCAGCCCCAAGTAAATAATAAGGCAGTAATGAGCTGTCGGCAGGAGGCTGCTCCACTCACGCTCTGGGAAGATGAAGAATTTCACCTCGTGGCTGTTTCATGCCCAACCAGCACCACGAAGCAGACTGTGGCTGGGGCTGGGGGTTGGTTTCAAAGTGTTTGGAGGGATTCAGCAGAATTTTTCCGTGCACACCAGCTCTTTGTTCCTTTCCTGGTGAACCCATCCAGCTTGATATTCTCCTTTCTGTTACAGCCATGACCTTTTCTACTCTAATTCCCATCTCTGGAGCCTAACCATCTTCTTGGCACCGCTCAAGCTCTCTGCTGTAACCAAACCCTTGCATCAGTAGGTTCCCCAGGTTTACAACCCCCTGTGCTGCACCAGGTTCATTTGAATAGATAAAGTCAGATTCTCACCTGCACGAAGCTGGAGTCAAGTCAAGTTATGCCATCAAAAGAGCTGGCCCAAGGTTCTAACTTCATCAAACACCTCTTTGATCTTCTATTAGAGGAAAGGGAAAATAGAAGCACTTTGTAACTGGAGGGGATTATGCCCCACATTTTATCTTCTTCTGCCTCTTACTCTTTCAGAGAGGAGCTGTGCTGTCCCTTTCAGCTCTTCCTGGCCAGAGTCTCCCACTGCTGACTCTCTGGTCTGCACTGACCCTCAGGAAGGGCAGGGGATCACCTCTTTGGCTTGACCTGATGGACAAAGCTCCTGCTGGGCTATCCACTACGAAAGAGGACAACTTACGCAGGGCAAAAGTGGCTTAGGAAAGGCAGCAATTCATTCCACACCTCCAGGGTACCTTGCAGGGTCAGGTGCAAGGAAAGATCCTACACTGCATGGATGTGACCTTATCTAATCTCACTCCTCTCAGGTTAAGGAAGGACCTTATCCTGTCATTTGCCCCTGTTACCAGGAAGCAAAGTCTTCTGCACATCTCTGGTGCTTCACACGGAACACCAAACAAAGGCTGCACTGTGCTAACCCCAGCAGCATTCTCCTTCTCACCCTCTTCTTCAGGCCCTCCCTTGACCTCCCTGTGTCCCCTCAGAGGAATCAGCTCTCATCCCATCCAGCAGCCTCTCTGCAGCCAAACAAATTTCATGTTGGTATTCCCCACATAATGCCTCTGAGATTCGGCCTTTAGTCTGAACAGGAACCTGGGAAGGTTTCTGGAGAAGCATCTTTGTGCCTCCACTGTTGAGTGGGCTAAGAACACCACATGGGAAAGGATTTTTCCAGTTAGACTGCTGGGTTTTATACCTTCCTTTTGGGGGGGGGGGGGACAGGGTGGGGGTGTGAGATCAGTCTGAGCTACTGATAGGGTCTGAAAGCTCAAACTAGGTCACTGTGCAATGTCTGCATCACTGGATTGCTGCCTTGGTGATGTGTATCTCACCAAGGACAAAGCCACTTCTCCTTGGCAGGCCTCTGAGCTATCATCTAAAGCTGATCAGTTTCTCTCTCCACCAGCCAGGGCTAGATCTGAAACCCCAGGCAGTGACAGATGCAGAAGCTTGCTGCTTGATAAGACATCTTACCTGGGAGCTGCAGGAATCCCCACGCTGGGCTTTGCGGGAGGAATTTAATCAAGTTGGGTCTCCCTCATCTTCAGGAGTGACTCAGGCCAGCTGCTAAAGAGGAAAGAGCAAACAGGCAGCCGTGGGCCGTAAGGGAAGTGTTGTCCTTAACCCCTGCTCATTTGCAGAGCACTGAAGCAGGAGGATTTCTGACCTTTCCCAGATATTGCTTCTGGGTGGTTCCCAAGGCTCTCCAGCTCAGGGTGCTGCCGCCACACCACTGTTCCTGCTCCCTCCTGGAGCCCTCTGCTGCAGCAAAGCTCAGATCACCTGCCCCAGCACAAGACATCAGCAAGCCCAGCCAGTGGTTGTGCAATAAACTCTTGGAAACTCTGAAAGGTTAAAACATCCCCATAAACAAGAAGTAAAAGTTATATTTCCAGCCCTCCACCCCTCCCTGGGTGCCTTTGAGTCATGTTCTTTAGGGCAAGGAAGAACAAGCAGAGCTTTTCGTCCAGACTCTCTGTGCTGAGCTCCGCTCCACGTTAGGAAGAGGGCACTGGGTTCTATTCTGCTCTGACAGAGCCTGCATGTGGCCATGCAAGATTTTCTTCTAGAGGCTCTGTTCGTGGGACAGGAAATGGATCTCAAGAAACATTGCTTTTGGGCATCTGACTCTAAAGCCACGTTGCAGCCTTGCACTGCGCAAGTGGAGAGTGGAAGTCCCAAGGACCCACCGTGGGATGCTCCTTATGTCCATCACACCCAAGCATTCTTAGTGGGTTCAGCAGGACCATGTAGGTGGTACAGAAGTACAGAGGTAGAGAGCTACAGAGTCAGGGCCAAAGGGAGAATCATAGAATTGTTTCATCTGCAAAAGACCTCTAAGGTCATCCAGTCCAACCAGCACCCCTACACCACCATGGCCATTAAACCACGGCCCCAAGTGCCATGGCCATACAGTTCTTAAACACCCCCAGGGATGGTGACTCCACCACCTCCCTGGGCAGCCTGTTCCAGTGCCTGCCCACTCTTGCAGCAAGGAAATTCCATGCTCCTTTCAGAGCTGAAGCTGCACCCCCAGAGACAGAACAGGTGAAGCCAGGCTGAGCGAACTCATTTGAGCTGACGCTGACATAAGGCTGATTTTTCCTTTGCCTACCCAAAAGCAGGAACAGGCTCCCCCTGGTGTGTCAGACCATTGCCAGGCACACACCTGGGGCAGCAGAGGTTGTGACAAGACCAGGCAGGCAATTACCACACAACCAGAGCTGTGACCCACAGGAAGACCCTCGCCAGCCAAGAGCTGGGAAGCACTCCCTGCACGGGCAGGAAAATCCATCGCAGCCGTACACGAAGCAAGCCTGCAGGCTGCAGGAAGGTGTCTGCCACTTGGCTGTGCAGCAGCAGCAGCAATCACGACAGAAGTCCCTGGCTTGTGAAGTTGTCAAACTGTAAAGTTAATGAGGTAGAAATGAGAGTTTGGTGCAGGCGTCTGAGCGCTGGAATGGGTCCCCAACGGCTTCGCCCTCCTCTTATTGCAGCCTGTGTAAATGAAGTGACTAAGGGTCTCCCTGGCCCCTGGCCAGCTCGCCACTGCTGCTGCAGAGAGCTCCCAGCCTTGTTTTGCAGATTAATAAACACAACGTTGCTGGTGAAGGAGGAACATGTGGTTTCCAAGAGCTAGACGAGCAGGAAAGGCAGACAGACATTACACCGCTCCGAAGAAATAAAAGCCACACCAGGCAGGCTCCCGGCAGCAGCACGGGGAAGCAGGGGTGCTGCGACACAGAGCAGGGGTGCTGCGACAGAGCAGGGGTGCTGCGACACAGAGCAGGGGTGCTGCGACAGAGCAGGGGTGCTGACACAGAGCACGACAGAGCAGGGGTGCTGCGACACAGAGCAGGGGTGCTGCGACAGAGCAGGGGTGCTGCGACACAGAGCAGGGGTGCTGCGACAGAGCAGGGGTGCTGCGACACAGAGCAGGGGTGCTGCGACAGAGCAGGGGTGCTGCGACACAGAGCAGGGGTGCTGCGACAGAGCAGGGGTGCTGTGACACAGAGCAGGGGTGCTGACAGAGCACACAGAGCAGGGGTGCTGTGACACAGAGCAGGGGTGCTGCGACACAGAGCAGGGGTGCTGCGACACAGACAGGGTGCTGCGACAGAGCAGGGGTGCTGTGACACAGCAGGGGTGCTGCGACACAGAGCAGGGGTGCTGCGACACAGAGCAGGGGTGCTGCGACAGAGCAGGGGTGCTGCGACACAGAGCAGGGGTGCTGCGACAGAGCAGGGGTGCTGTGACACAGAGCAGGGGTGCTGCGACAGAGCAGGGGTGCTGTGACAGAGCAATGGTGCTGCGACACAGAGCAGGGGTGCTGTGACACAGAGCAGGGGTGCTGTGACACAGAGCAGGGGTGCTGTGACAGAGCAGGGGTGCTGCGACACAGAGCAGGGGTGCTGTGACACTGAGCAGGGGTGCTGCGACAGAGCAGGGGTGCTGCGACACAGAGCAGGGGTGCTGTGACACAGAGCAGGGGTGCTGCGACAGAGCAGGGGTGCTGTGACACAGAGCAGGGGTGCTGCGACACAGAGCAGGACACAGAGTGCTGCGACACAGAGCAGGGGTGCTGCGACAGAGCAGGGGTGCTGCGAGACAGAGCAGGGGTGCTGTGACAGAGCAGGGGTGCTGCGACACAGAGCAGGGGTGCTGCGACACAGAGCAGGGGTGCTGCGACAGAGCAGGGGTGCTGCGACACAGAGCAGGGGTGCTGCGACACAGAGCAGGGGTGCTGCGACACAGAGCAGGGGTGCTGCGACAGAGCAGGGGTGCTGCGACACAGAGCAGGGGTGCTGCGACACAGAGCAGGGGTGCTGCGACAGAGCAGGGGTGCTGCGACACAGAGCAGGGGTGCTGTGACAGAGCAGGGGTGCTGCGACAGAGCAGGGTGCTGCGACAGAGCAGGGGTGCTGCGACAGAGCAGGGGTGCTGCGACACAGAGCAGGGGTGCTGCGACACAGAGCAGGGGTGCTGTGACAGAGCAGGGGTGCTGTGACACAGAGGGGTGCTGTGACACAGAGCAGGGGTGCTGCGACACAGAGCAGGGGTGCTGCGACAGAGCAGGGGTGCTGCGACACAGAGCAGGGGTGCTGTGACACTGAGCAGGGGTGCTGCGACAGAGCAGGGGTGCTGTGACACAGAGCAGGGGTGCTGCGACACAGAGCAGGGGTGCTGTGACAGAGCAGGGGTGCTGTGACAGAGCAGGGGTGCTGTGACACAGAGCAGGGGTGCTGCGACACAGAGCAGGGGTGCTGCGACAGAGCAGGGGTGCTGTGACACAGAGGAGGGGTGCTGTGACAGAGCAGGGGTGCTGTGACAGAGCAGGGGTGCTGCGACACAGAGCAGGGGTGCTGCGACACAGAGCAGGGGTGCTGCGACACAGAGCAGGGGTGCTGTGACAGAGCAGGGGTGCTGTGACAGAGCAGGGGTGCTGCGACACAGAGCAGGGGTGCTGCGACACAGAGCAGGGGTGCTGCGACAGAGCAGGGGTGCTGTGACACAGAGGAGGGGCTGGGGGAGGCTGGGGCAGGGGGTGGCTGGGGCTGGAGGAGGCTGGGGCTGGGGCAGACTGGGGCTGGGGGAGGCTGGGGCTGGGGCAGGCTGGGGCTGGGGGAGGCTGGGGCTGGGGCAGGCTGGGGCTGGAGGAGGCTGGGGCTGGGGCAGACTGGGGCTGGGGGAGGCTGGGGCTGGGGCAGGCTGGGGCTGGGGGAGGCTGGGGCTGGGGCAGACTGGGGCTGGGGGAGGCTGGGGCTGGGGCAGGCTGGGGCTGGGGAGGCTGGGGCTGGGGCAGGCTGGGGCTGGGGGAGGCTGGGGCACGCTGGGGGAGAAAAGGGCTCAGGTGCTAGATGGGAAAAAAAATAGGAGGTTTTTGTGCTTCGCCACTGAGAGAGGAACTTAACTTGGATGAAGTTAGTGGGAGTTGAGGTGTGCCCTGCCTGGGTCAGTTGAAGAATGCATCCTGACAAGCCAGCAGGAGAAACCACCTAGAGAAGAGAGCTTTCCCTTTGGTACTGGTGAGGAGGTGGCTCCAAGAGAACCTCTCCACCAGCACAGGTGTGCCTTCGCGGGAGCCCGGGGCAGCGGGAGGAACGGCACCGATGGGAACAAAATCCACAGTCTCCTCTGCTATGGGAAGAAGAGGCCTGGATTGAGACATCTGCAAACAGCCTTGCTGGCCAAGGAACGCATCTGTCCTTTGGGGAGCCCCCAGCAGATGACCTGCAACGCCGTGGCGAAGTGGAGGGAGGATATTAATCGTGGAGAGCAGGAGGAGAGCTAATCCCACAGAGCCATCCGTGTCTAAGGCTTGTGGCTGTGGGATTGTGTTTCTCACAGCCCTACCAAGCTCACCTAGGGAGGTGGAGCCTGGTCCTCAGCGCGATCCTGAGGAGAGGTGCGCAATAAAAAGAAAGGAAGCAGGATGAGCACAGGCCACAGATTTGGGAAGCAGGAGGAAGGCTTTTTCTTTCCCTGTGAGGGCAATGGAACACTGGAACAGGCTGCTCAGGAGGGTGTGGAGTCTCCCTCTGTGGAGACATTCACCTGGATGAGTTCCAGTGCGGTCTGGAGCAGGGCATCAGGCAGGGGCTTTGGACTGGATGGTGTGACCGGCTTAGGCTGTGCCGGTCACAGATGGTTTTTCGAGGTCCCTTCCGGCCCCTATCATTCTGTGATGCTGTGATTTTCCCTCTTAAAGCTTAGAGAAGCTTGTGCAGCTCAAAGCCCTGACATGACCAGGAAGTTAGAGGTGTGCTGCTGATGTCCACGAGCTCAGGGAGACAGCCTCCTCTTGAAATTAATCATTTCCAATAGATCCTGCCTGTCCTGCCCTCCTGCTGAGGCAAGGAGGGGCCCTGCTCCCACACAGGGGCTCAAGGAAGGAGGTTTAGCTGAGGATAGCAGCAAGTTTTTCACTGCTTTCACTGCTGCTAAGACCAAGGGAGTTTGAAGGAGGATGTGGAGCCCGTCGCTGTGCCTTCCCCACGCTGGAGGAACTGTTTCACACGCCAGCTTTGGGAAGAGACATCCCAGCAGCCCCAAACCCCCGGCGACGTGCTGCTCGTCCTGTGAGCCCAGCCAGACTCTCACTGCTAACATCTGCAGGCTCTGCACTATCAGCACCATCAAGTTTTCTCTGCTCCAGGCTCGAATCCATCCTCAGTGGAGGCTGTTTTGACAAAGCAGCAGCTGTTCTGGTCCCATCTGGTGTCCAACATGCAGCAGGAGACGTGTGATGGCAGCCCAGGGGTCCTCTGCTCCCTGCTGCTGACACACACAGCCACAAGGAAATGGTGAAGATCAATTTTACACCGAATTTACCAGGAGTGAACATGGCTCTCTCTGAGCTGCCTAATGGAACCCAGTCCCACTGCCTGTCACTCCCAGCTGCTTCCTCTGCTTGGTGACTTCCAGAGTTGCAGACTTGTGACTCTAAGACCTTGCCAAGCTGTGACTTAGGACTTTGCCGACTCACATCTTCCAAGAGGCTCTGGAAAGGCTCCAGGGCAGCTCTGCAACAGCTCTGGGGAAGCTTTGAACTGTCTCATTGGGAGTGGGGCTGTCTGAGCTCACTCTACAATATATGCAGAGAAGCTCTTGGATACGTCTAGGACAAAATCTGCCCCAGCTCCTAGAGAGGCTTTGGAGTAGCTTCAGAAAGCTCCCATGAGCTCCAGGAAGGACTGGCAAGGAGAGCCAGGACTGCTTCAGGAGACTTTGCATTTGAGCTGTGGAGAAGGCTTTATGTGGCTCAGAGAATCTGAGAGTCCCATGATGGTGAGTGTTGGAAGGGACCTCTGGGGATAATCCAGTCCTCCCCCACCCTGCTCCAGCAGGGCAGCTTGCCCAGGGGCACAATGCCCAGGGTGGGTTGGAAGCTCTCCAGACGAGGAGACTCCACAGCCTCTCTGGGCAGCCTGCTCCAGGCCTCCAGCACCCTCACACCAAACAAGTTTCTTCTCATCTTCACATGGAGCCTCCTGGGTTCCAGTTTGTGCCCATTGCCCCTTGTCTTGTCCCTAGACACCACTGAGCAAAGTCTGGCCCCAGCCTCTTGCCCCCCACAGCTCCTTCAGCTCTTGCTGACCATTGCTCAGCTCCCCTCTGGGGCTGCTCTTCTCCAGGCTCTCAGCCCCAGGGCTCTCAGCCTTTGCTCCTCACAGAGGTGCTGCATTCCCCTCAGCATCCTTGTAGCCTCTACTGGACTCTCTTCAGGAGTTCCCAGTTCTCTTGCACTGGGGAGCCCAGCACTGGACACAGGACTCCATCTGTGGCCTCACTAGAGCAGAGCAGAGGGGGATGAGACCCTCCCTCAACACTCTTTTGAGTACACCATAGGAGCCCATCTGTCTTCTTGGCCATGGGGGCACATTGTTGCCTCATGGGGAGCTTGTTGAGCATCAGGACTTCTCCCCAGCCTGAGTCTCTCTTCACCATACCAGTGCTGGCCACATTACATCTGCCTGCCTCCTGCTTCTGCTGCAGAGAAGGAGCTGACACCCCATGGTCCTCACCTGGTATGATTACCAGGGTGAGAAGTTTACAGAAATTCTTTCTGCTCCCTGACTTTGCCTGGTCTGAGACCTGCACTGGCAACAGCTCCTTCCCACCTCCCCACACACAGCTCCTGTGAGGAAGGCTCAGTGTCTGCATCACCTTGCAGGGCAGAGAAACACAACCTCTTGTGCAGGGGACAAATAAACTATTTCCAGAGCATGGCTGAGTTTCCCCACAGCAAGGCAGCACTCTTCTGAAGGCATGGCAACAGCTCCTGCTCTGCAAACCTTCCCTATCGGAGCTCCCATCCCAAAGCTGAAGCTCAGGGTGGATTGGTTCCTTTCATAAAATGCAGGTTAAAAGCTGTGGGGAACCAAAGTGCTGAGGGAGACTTCATGGCTCTCTACAGCTCCCTGAGAGGAGGTTGGAGTGAGGTGGGGGTTGGTCTCTTCTCCCTAGTCTCAGGTAATAGAATGAGAGGAAATGGCCTGAAATTGTGCCAGGGGAGGGTTAGGTTGGCGATGAGGAACAATTTCTTCACTGCCAGAGTGGTCAGGGACTGGCACAGGCTGCCCAGGGAGGTGGTGGAGTCCCCAGCCCTGGAGATGTTCAAGAAACCTGCGGCCATGGCACTTGGGGCCATGGTTTAACGGCCGTGGTGGGGTTGGGTTGCTGGTTGGACTGGGTGATCTTAGAGGCGTTTCCTGCCAGCCCAGTCCTCTGCTTCTCTGATTCTTCCAACTGCCCTAATCCTCGGAAAAACAGCGCGGCGCTTTCCTCCCGTCGCACTCCCTCCGCTCGTCCCTGCTGCATCCAAAGCTTGACCCGGTGCCATAGTCCCCATTCTAGATGCCAAACTCCTCCTGTACCCAGAGGTACAAATCAGGCACAGCTCACATCGATTGCTGCCTCTCCCATGCCTGTGTTTTTCCCTCTCTGAGGACGTTTTCACCTCAGCTGAGCCACCGGCAGAGCTGCGAGCTGCCTCCCAGCTCCTTGGCTGCGCTCTTTGGAGGCTGGGATTATGTTGCAGATGTTGCCTGCTCTGAATGTGTAAGGATCCTACCCGGTGGTGTCACAGCTGGACATCCCATTAATAGGAACAATATTTAGCCTGAGCCATTTTAATTGAAACCACGGCTGGAGCAGCATGTCATTTTCTTCTCTTCCCTCCCCCACCCCTTAATCGTAGGCAAACGTGTTCCTCTCGGCTCTCCCCACCTCCTCTGCCATAGTTATTGCTCTAAGACATCTGGTTTCACAGTTCAACAAGCACAGGCATCTTTCCACCATGTAGTTCTTTGCCTGTTGACAGGGCAGAATTTTTTAATATGGGGTTACTATCATCCAGACTTCCTCCACCTCCTCATTTCTGTGACGGATACCTCTAAACAGTCCCTCAGCTCCTCCATCTTCAAGCTGCTGGCCCAGTTTTATTAGCTCACATTCATGACACCTCCATGTCTGATTTCTCCCTTCCCCTCCCAGCTGAAATCCAAACCCTAAATGGGAACCGGACCTAATACTTCTCCTTCGCTTCCCCTCCTTTGTTGAGGTTTGCTCCAGAGAAGCCAGGCCAGCGACGGGGAGCCTCTTCAGCTTGCAAGGAAGCTGCAAGTGGAGTTCAGGGAAGGATGAGTCCCCTCCCCATTCCTGACCAGGGCTGTAGGACAGCCCAGAGCACAGCAGCCCTGGAATCTCGTTTTCTTTCTCTGTAACCATAGAATCATGCAATTGGTTGCATAGGAAGAGACTTCAAGGTCATTGAGTCCAACCATTATCCAGCACTGCAGGGCACCACCAAACCAGGGCCCTCAGCACCACATCTACACAGCCTTGAAACCCCTCCAGGGATGGGGACTCAACCCCTGTCCTGAGCAGCCTGGGCCAGGCCTTGACAACCCTTTGGGGGAAGAAATTGTTCCTCAAGTCCAACTTAAGCCTCCCCTGATGCAGCTTGAAGCCATTTCCTCTCCTCCTGTTGCTTGTTACCTGGGAGAAGACACCAACCCCCACCTCACTCCAACCTCCTTTCAGGGAGCTGCAGAGAGCCAGAAGGTCTCCCTTGAGCCTCCTTTCCTCCAGGCTGCACAACCCCAGTTCCCTCGTCTGCTCCTCCCTGGACTTAACCTCAGCTTTTGCACAGATGTTACACTTTGGAACCTGTGTGAATGTGAAGGGTCCCACAGCTGCCAGAGCCTTTTGGGCTTCGTTGTTTTGCAACACAAAAGGTTGCTTCACTGTGTGCAACCTTCACCAGCTTTGGCAGCGTCCAAAAGAAAGCCCCAGTGGGTACTGAGCCTCTTTCCCTCGGGGTGCTTTCCAAAGGGGGCTTGGTTTGCAAAGGGAGAGGTGCCCTTTACACAGGACCACCCTCAACCCTAGGACAGGGGCACCAGTGGCACTTTGCCCTGGGGCTAATTCTCATAGAACCATGGAATTGTTTGGGTTGGGAAAGCCCTCCAGGGTCACTCAGTCCAACCATCAAGCCAACCCCACTATGGCCATTCAACCATGCCCCAAAGTGCCATGGCCACACATTTCTTCAACACCTCCAGAGATGGTGACTTCACCACTTCTCTGGACAGCCTGTTCCAACCTCCTGTCTTGGCCTTGTCTATCCTCCTACCTTGGCTATGTCTATCCAACCTCTCTCTTCACCCCTGGATATCAAAACAGCAGAGTGCCCTCCCAAGGAGTGACGTTATCTCCAGCCACACTCCCTAATTTGTGCCTCATGCAGCCAAGGAAACCTGTGTTGGTAGCTCCAGCACAATCCTTCCTCGGCATCCCGGAGCTGCTTCCACCATTTCTTCTTGACACTGGTGGGAATGACATCACAAGGTAGGACTGTGACACCTCTCGTAGCCACCACACCAAGCATTGCTCTCAGCTCAGCTTTGCATCCTCCCAGCTCAAAGGTTTTCTCCAGGCATGAATTAACTCCTCCAGCACTGGATGGAAGCATCAGCCCCACTGATGGCTGAAGATAAGGAGGTGACCTGCATGGGGCAGAGTGGAGGTGGCATGAGCTACCAGCAAGAGGGATGCACATGGAGATGGAATTAGTTGATGGAGATCACCAAGTAGAAAAGGCAGGGTTTATATTGCACTGGGCTGGAGGGAGCCCAGCAGTAAAGCAAGGACTGCAAAGCAGAAGTCCTTATCCTCCAGACCAGAGCTCCTCACTCTTCAGAACTTAAGTCCTCACTCTCCAGACCTTAAGTCCTCACTCTCCAGAACGGAACTCCTCACTCTTCAGACCTTAAGTCCTCAGTCTCCAGACCAGAGCTCCTCACTCTTCAGACCAGAACTCCTCACTCTCCAGACCAGAGCTCCTCACTCTCCAGACCTTAAGTCCTCATTCTCCAGACCAGAGCTCCTCACTCTCCAGACCTTAAGTCCTCACTCTCCAGACCTTAAGTCCTCACTCTCTGAACCAGAAGTCCCTCCTCTCCAAACCTTCTTTTCTGCACGTAGAATAACTCCATTTATCTGAACCCCTGCACCACTTAAGAGGGGTTTAAGCCCAGCTCAGTGAGCTGAACTTGCACCAGAAGAGTTGCACCTGCTCACCCAAGGTGTGAACTTGCCTCTTTATTTTCTTTTTAGGCTTTATTGTACCAAAGAAAAAAGAAAAGGGGAAAAAAATAAAAGCAACCAAAAAGGCAAAACTCAGTTAAAAAAAAAAAAAAAAAAAGAAAAGTTATTAGGTAAGGTCCAAACAAACTTTCCCTTTCATTCTTGGTTTATTGGTTACTGGAAAATAAGTTTTACAAGCTATCTCTTGCCGAGGACTTGTTTTCAGCTAGTTTATATAGTAGCTTTTGTTCACATAAAAATTTAGAAAGCTCCTTTCCTCTTCTCCTTTCTCCTTCCCACCTCCCCTCTCCCCAATCCATCAGGGAGGTATTACAGTGTGAAATATATCTACCGCTAGCAGGGCTGTGTTGTGAAGCTTAAAATGAACACAGTAAATTCTGAGAAGGAATTTGTTTAACCTCTAACCTTAAAGTAATAAGTGGAGTGCTAAATGTTTTGGCTCACACTGATATATTTTTATAACACTTGGCAAGGCAGCTCGGAGGCTGAAAGAAAAACTTGAGTGCTGGAGAAACAGCTCACTGCCTTTCCATCTCCAGGAGGCTGAGTCCCAGCCCAGCATGGACCCCATCCCTCCCCGTGGGCGCTGGGAGCAGGGGGTGGTGGCTTGCACGGGCGTGTGCCCGCGGCAGCTGCAGCGAGGAGGTGAAGCTGGCAGCGGCTTGACCCTGAGTATCCCATCCAGGCTGCCCTGCTCAAGATGCATTAGTTAATTTGGGGTGGGTTTGATGTAATTAAAGTCCTTCTCTCTCTTTCTGGAGGGTTTTGGAGGCAGCTGGAGCACGGGGAGCTGGGCTTTGAGATGGAGCAGGTCCTGTGGTTCCCAGTCCCCTCCACTGGCAGCGGTGGCTCAGCCTCGGCGCCGGCCGGGCCCCAGCTCTCCGTCATGCCCTCAATTCCTCCTCTGCTGCTGGGAGCAATAATTACCCCCTCCTCCCTCCAGCAAACACGTTTCCCAAAGATTGGAGGGGGCTGCAATTCCCAGGCCTGGTTTTCCTTCATTAACACCCAGCTGACATGGACTGCAATAACATCAGCCCCTGCTTGTGCCACCGCTGGAGCTGAGCTGAGCCGCCAGGGTCTTGCCACCCAATCCCTGCTCCACGCTGGCCCCAGCAGCTGGGCAGAGGGCAACGGCTTGACCTCGGCTCCCCTGCCATTCCCTTGGTGGAAACCCGGAGTGAACTGCCCTGAAACCACTGAGCAGCAGCTTGCAGGGCCAAGATGCAGCCCAGGATCCAGCCCCTGGCTTGGCTGGGGGCCAGGGTACAGTCTAGCCCCAGGCTGGGCTGTGTACTTTGGTTGCAAACCCACGCGCCGCAGGTTAAAGCAAATCCTTCTTTCTGTCCAGACAGCGTCACTCCTGTTGCATCTCAGCCCAAGGTGATGTTTTTCCTGGGGAGAGACCAAGGGCACAGCATCTGAGCTGGGTTGTGGAGCCATAGTGAGGTGCTGACATGCAGCTCGGGAGCCATGGGGCTTGTGGTGCCTCTTGTTCCAGATCTCCACTTCTAGGGGGTCTGAAAAGGTGGAAAAGAGGGGGTGCCAGGTCTGAGAAACACCCCAAGGGCTGTGGGCAGGCTGGATGCTGAATGAGGCGTTGGGGAGGTGAGATCCTCACTGCACAGCAGATGGAATAGTGGATTTTTGGGGGGTCTGGGGAGCCCCAGCATGCTTCCCAGCCCTCCCAGTGGGTGCTGCAGAGACACAGCAAAGGGACTCAGCCACAGCCACTGATCACAGAATCACAGACTTACAGAATCACAGAATGCAGCAGGGTGGAAGGGATCCCCAAAGGTCATCTTGTGCAATGTCCCTGCTCAGGGACATCTCCAGCTGGATCACTGCTGCTGCCTTAATAAAGAGTAGCCCAGGGCAGCACAGGTCCCCTCCAGTGCCACCCCTCTCACTCGGGACAGCAGCATCTGGCAAAGACCTTTCAGATGTCCTTAGTTTAAGCACAGCCAGTGGTGCCCATGGTCACAGCTCTGAGCATCCATGTCTCCCATCCATGTGGAATGATTCCCTGGGGAATTAAGAAACAGTGCTAGTCTGTGGGTAAGGTGGGGAAACAGAGTCACAGCACCATTTAGTGACTCCTTCCCAGGCACAGGTCATGGCAGCTATGGGGATGTCAGGACGACGTGAGAAGCTTGACCCATCTCTGCCATCCCTCTGAAGCTCATAGCAGACAAGGGGGGACCCAGGGATAAGGCTGCCCCGAGAGGTGGTCAATTCACTATCTCTGGAGGTGTTTGCCTTGGACATGAGGAACAATTTCTTCCCCAGAAGGGTTGTCAAGACCTGGCCCAGGCTGCCCTGGGCAGTGGTGGGGTCCCCATCCCCAGGGGGTTTCAAGGCTGTGGAGGTGTGGTGCTTGGTGGTGTCTTAGTGGGGGACTTGGTCGAGTAGGGTTAATTGTTGGACTCAGTGATCTTAAAGGTCTTTCCCAACCTAAACTCTTCTGTGATTCTATCACCCATTTTCTGAGCTGGGCTATTTCCCCTCCCATGAGCAGCCCCCCCAGGAGCACACACTGCTCCCCCCAGAGCCCTGCCCTATGGAGCAGGGATGGTGGCAACAGGACTAGTTCACACCTCTCATCCTCCTGGTTTGGTTTTTAGCTTTTCATTTGGGATTATTAATCTCGGGGGGTGGTGGGGTGTAGGGGGTGTATAAATAACCTCACTCACCCTTCCCCTGCCTCCACCTCCCAGCTCATTTGCTGTGGATTAATATTTGCTAGCTCATTTGCACAGTAGCCTGTAGATTTTCAGCCTGCTGGCTGGAATGATGTTGACTTGGAGAGAAATTACAGGGGCTTTAGCTGGGCACAAAGCAAACAGTGTGTGCTGTAATCAGACTCAACACCTCAGCAAATAATGAAAAGAGATATTATGTGGCTATAATTTCCACCGGGATTAGGTGTTTGTCTTGTAAAGCATTCAGGTGCCAGCGGCGGCGCGAGCCCAGGGCGTAATTATGGTCATCAGCTTAAACAGAGAGGGAGCAGGAATCCGACCCGCAGTGGGGACTGATGGGAGCTGTTCCTTTGCAGCTATGAATGCTTCTCACAGGTCCTGGGGCTTGCAGTGACTTGGCTTCTATTTATGGTTCCCAAGTGCAGAGCCAAGGCCAAGTCCTGCAGGCCCCAGGAGCCTTTCCGTGGCTCTGCACTGAGCCTCCTTCAGTTTTTGCTCCTCTTATTTTCAGCATGAATCAGTCCCCTCTCCCAAATATCCCAGGCACTGCTGTCCCAAAGCAGCTTTGTCCCATACCAGGAGATGGACTTCATCTGCTCCTACAGCTCCTGGGTCCCACAGTGATGCAGCTTCTGTTTATGGTTCCCAAGCGCAGAGCCAAGGCCAAGTCCTGCGGACCCCAGGAGCCCTTCAGAGGCTCTGCACTGAGCCTCCTTCAGTTTCCCCTCCTCTCCTCCCCAGCGTGAATCAATCACCTCTCCCAAATATCCCAGTCAATACTGTCCCAAAGCCACCTTGTCCCACACCAGGAGGTGGACTTCATCTGCTGGAGAGTTTGTGTTAGATCAAGGAGAAAGATCTGGGGTGTGAGAGGTCGACAAAGTCATCCTAGAGGCACAGCCCCAAAATGGTTCTTTGCTCTCCAAGTGTGCTCTGGAGGGGTTTGGGGCACTGAGGTGTGATGGGACAGGAGAACACACTGAATCTCCTCCTGAATTGGTGCCTTGTTCCCCAAAGGCTGGAGAGGGAACAGCCTGCTTTGCCTTGGCCAGCAGAGAGCTGAGAGCTATCCCTGGAAAAACCACCACAGGCACCCAGGGCAGACATGTCCACCCACAGTGACCAGCTGGGGTGGCAATAAATCCCAGCAGGATCCAGCATGGGACAGCCAAAGGCCAGAAATGGAAACCAGGCAAAACTCAGACTGGGAACAGGGGCTGGTTCGGGCTGGGAAGGAGTTAGCTGCTGTCAGACCCCATGGAAAAGTGATGGACTTGGCAGTTCTGGATGGATGTGGGGCATGAGATCACTCTTGGCCCGGTATGGAGATAACCTGAGGGTACCTCATGGCCAACAAGGTGCTCCAAAGCCATCCCAGCCTCTGGCTCTGTAAAAGCAAAGAGTTTTTCTCGTCAAGGACTGAGCCTGCCCAAGCAACTCAAACCAGTGTCCAACCAAAAAATCTTCTTGGAGTCTTTGTTCCTCCCTGTCCCCATAGGGAGGACTGGAGCCACGGGGACGAGGTGATGCCCAGGAGGCTTCTGGGCAGCCTGGCAGGGAGAGGGGAGCTTGGCAAAGGAAGGGACATTGCTTGGTGGCTGTGCTCAGCTCCCAGCATGTGTCCCAGGCAGGCAGAGATAGTCAGGAGCCCAGCAGGATGGAAGGAGGCTGGAGGACAAGGAGGAGAAGGCTTGGCTGGCTGCCCAGCCAGGAGGACAGGATGCCTGCTCAGGCTCTGGCACAGAAGCTGGAGGCTAAGGGGATGGTTTCGCATCCCCAGCAGCTGCCTGGAGCCATCCTGACTGCCCAGCCTGGATTCACCCTGTGGTGGAAGCCAGGAGAGCAATAAACCTCCCTAGCATCCCCAAAGCATTCCCTGCTTTTCCCTGCCAGCCCAATCCCGTTGTGGGGGTCTCCCTTGTGCAGACCCTCTCCCAAGGCACAGTGGCTTGATGGCTGCAAAGCTGCAAGTTTGCAGCTCCACCAGCAGCACCCTCCGGCCGCCTCGGTGCGAGGGGAGCAGCCTGGCCAGGACGTCTCACACCTTCCCCAGGACGGAGTCAGGGCTTATTATAGCAAATGTTATTGCAGCAGGGAAGGAGGCAGCATCCAGGAGCAGGCAATATCCTGCCTGAAATGTTCAGGGACCTCTGCCATGTGCACATTCTTCCAGGGAGTAATTAGGGTGGCAGGCGCTGGAGGCAGGCACGCAGACGGCCGGGGCCGGGGCTGCGGGCTGGGGCCGGGGCTGCGGGCTGGGCTGGGGTCTGTTGGGGACTGGGGTTTGGGGATTTTTTCCTCCTTCTCTTTGCAGGAGATTCACCTCAGCTGGGGAGCACGCTGCTTTCCTGGACACAAAATGTTCCAGAGGAAATCATTAAAGTGGGGTGGAGTGACA
Source organism: Picus viridis (assembly GCA_033816785.1). Taxonomy (NCBI): domain Eukaryota; kingdom Metazoa; phylum Chordata; class Aves; order Piciformes; family Picidae; genus Picus; species Picus viridis. The sequence goes on from CM066594.1 coordinate 19,154,691, forward strand.
GAGCTTTGGGTTAATGTCACCTAAGAGAAAAAGGGCTTCCAGAAAGGAAGAATTCGGGAAAGCCCTCGTGGCCCCACATGCTCCCGGTGAGAAACAGGGAGGTGAAGGAGCTGCTCTGCCGGGGCAAGGCGGCAGCAGGCTGATGGTTTCTGTGGTAGCACTCGGTGCTGTGTGACAGGAGGGACGCAGAGCCTTGCCAAAGGCTGGTGGCACAGGGGACAGGTTGGCCAAGCCATGCTGCCTGCAGCCAGGGACGTAGGGCTGGGGGGAGCTGATGGTTGTTGCTTGGCTGCAGTGCTGTTTGCACGTGAAAAGTTTCAAGCCTCTCTTTTCAGTGCTGTAAGGGTCCTGATTTCAGCAGAGCACACACATCCCTCCCTGCTGGAGACTCCTGCTTTCAGAGAAGGTCTTTGCAGCTGCACTTGCTGGAGCCTGATGAGTCTGGGCTCCTGACCAGCCTCCCTGGTCACTGCCTCTGGTTTATCTCCTCCCATCCAGTCCTTGCTGATCAGCTGGGCTGGGTTTAGCCCTTTCATGGGATGTTAGGTCTGGAAGGAACCTCTGGAGATCATCCAGTCCAAGCCCCCTGCCAAGGGCAGGTCACCCAGAAACACATCCAGATGGGTCTTGAAAGTCCCCAGAGAAGCAGACTCCAGAACCTCCCTGGGCAGCCAGCTCCAGGGCTCCAGCAGCCTCACAGTCAAGAATTTTCTCCTCACGTTGAGGTGGAACCTTCTGAGTTGCAGTTTGTGTCCATTGCCTCTTGTCCTATCATAGGGCACCTCTGAGAAGAGTCTGGCCCCCAATTTCCCTTCAGCATCTCATAGGAAACTGGGATTCATATCGGGTGAGTGGTCTTGGGACCACTGAGTGAAGATCTGGTTGTGCCACAGCCTCCATGGCCAGCACGCTCCGAGGTGCTCAGAGGGGGGATGCTGTAGGTGTGGGACTGGAAGTGTCCACATGTTTGGTGCCCTGAAAGAGCCAACAACATATCTAACAATAATTCCCTCTCTCAGTTCACTTCAGGAAAGGAAAACACAAGCTTTAAACCCAAACTAAGTAACCCTAAAGCCTTTCTCTTTAGGCTGCAGAAGATTTAAAGAGTTTAGGAGGGAGAATTTAACTGCTGAGTAGGTTTGTGTCTGCTGAGGACATCTGGGAAGAACTTCTCCATTCATTCCATACCAGGTGGGTACATGGGGAACAAATGTTCCCCTGAGTGCTGTTGTTGGGTGTCACCTCGGAGCATACACTTCATACTCAGCTTCTTGTTTCCCTCTTTCCTCTCTGGGATGAACAAATCTCCAGGGAGAAACCTCCACAGCTATTCTGGAGCCCAAGGATGTGATTCACTTCAGGCAACCTGTGCAAATAGTAATATTAGTGTCTGTCACTCCTGTCCCCAGGAAATCTGTCCTGCTTTAAGCTCCTTGGTGAGTATAGAGAATCAAAGAATGGGTTGGGTTGGAAAGGACCTGAAAGCTCATCCAGCTCCAACCCCCTGCCACGTGCAGGGACGCCTCCCACCAGCCCAGGCTGCTCAAGGCTGCATCCAACCTGATCTTGAACACCCCCAGGGAGGGAGCATCCATGACCTCCCTGGGCAACCTGTGCCAGTGTCTCCCCACTCTCACTGTAAAGAATTCCTTTCTCATCTCCAGTCTCAATCTCCTCTCTTCCAGCTCAAAGCCATTGCCTCTCATCCTGTCACTCCCAGCCCTCGTCAGAAGTCCCCAGCCCTCCTGGAGTCCCTTCAGGTACTGGAAAGCTGCTTTAAGGTCTCCCTGGAGCCTTCTCTTCTCCAGGCTGAACAGCCCCAACCCTCTCAGCCTGTTCCCATAGGGGAGGTGCTCCAGCTCTCTGCTATCTTCATGGCCTCCTCTGGACCCACTCCAACTGTTCAATGTCCTTCTTGTGTGTCCAGAACTGGAGGTGGTACTCCAGGTGGGGTTTCAGAAGAGCAAAGGAAGAGTATCACATTCCTTGTCCTGCTGCTCACACTTCTTTTGATGCAGCTCAGGACTGCCTTCTGGGCTGCCAGAGCCCAGTGCCAGCTCATGTGGAGCTTTTCATCCAGCGCACAGTGACTTTCTCCCAGCAGCCACACGGCTGGGTACCATGGTACCTCTGCCAGGTATTTGCCAGGCTGATGCTCCAACCTTCAACCTGAGGTGGGTGCAGGTTTGGGGACTTCAACCCACTGGAAACTGCTGCCTTCCCAAACATCCATCCCTTTTGCCTCGTAGCTGCCTGTACTCTCACAGCCATGGTCTTGCCCCTGCCTTGCAGCAGCCAATCCCAGAAGAAAAGAGTTCAAAGCAACATGAAATAAATGTCCCAGAAAACAAGGGCTGTGCCTTGGCTGGGGATTGCAAAGCCACCTCCCAGACTGGTGCCAGTTGGGTGCCCTGTGAGAGGGCTGGCAAGGAGCAGGACCAGGGGGGGCATCCAGGGCTCAGTGGCCTTGAAGCAGCCTGGCACAGCAGGCTGTCCTTTCAAACTGCCTTTGCACCCTGGCCTGGGCTGAGCCTGAGTGGGAAAAACTGCCTCATGGCAAAGCAGGAGGGACATTTATCACCACTGTCAGGGTTTGGGAGTCAGAAAGTGGCAGCAGAATACAAAATCCCAGCCCATGGAACGAAATCCAAGCCCCTGGGGGTAGGGGGATAAAGAAAAGGGCTGTGTCACACAGGTCAGATCCCACCTCTCCTCCTGCTCTCCAGGGATGGGTTTCTGCTCTTGCTGCTCACTTGGAAAATGCTGGCAGGGCTGGAAGCCTTCTGCTGTGAGGCCAAGCTGAGAGAGTTGGGGTTGTTCAGCTTGAAGAAGCGAAGGCTCCAGGGAGACCCTCTGGTGGCCTTTCAGGAATTGAAGGGGCCAAGAAGAAAGCTGGGGACAGACTTTGATCAGAGCCTGTTGTGACAGGACGAGGGGGTTGGCTTGAACTAAAAGAGGGAGGAATAGACTGGAGAGAAGGGACACGTTTTTTACTCTGAGACACTGACTCAGGTTTTCCCAGAGAGGTGGGAGCTGCCCCATCCCTGGAACCATCCCAGGTCAGGTTGTTTTGGGCTCTGTGCAACTTGTTCTGGCTGCAGCTGTCCCTGCTGGCTGCAGGGGGTTGGACTGGATGAGCTTTCAAGGTCCCTTCTCATCCAAACCAGTCTGGGATTCTATGGAGAGCTCTGTAAAGGCAGTGTCCACACTTTGTCTGGCCCATGGCTGTTCCCTCCACCCCCATGGTGCCAGCCAGCATTGCCCCCAGCCTCAGCTGCTGGCTGTGCTGACTTCAGCTGGAGTAGGAGGCAGCTGCTGCTGCGCTGCTGGGCAGGAGTGGTGCCGCGAGAGACACTGGGGTGGGGATCCACACGCTCAGATTTCACGCCCTGCTCTCACCCCATCCCAAACGCTCCCAGCTCCTGCAAGGGATGGAGCGATGGGTTTGCAGCTGCGGGGCTGTCTCCTTCAGGAGGAGCCAGAGAGACGCCGGTGCCGGGAGCGCCTGCGGCTGGCACGGTGCTGCCACAGCCCCTGCTTCCCGCAGGCACCCAGGCACCCCCTTCCCGCAGCAGCCAGCGCTGTGCAGGCAGAACCGACCTTCCCAGCGACGTGCTGGGACCGCGGGAATGGTCCAGGCAGGAAAGTTTGTCCCTGCTTTATAAAGGAACACAGAATCCTAGAATCCTTTGGAGCTGGGAAAGTCCGACTGTGGTAAACCCACCGTGGCCATGAAGTCCTGGTGATGATCTCAGAGGACTTTGCCAGCTCAAACAGTTCTATGATTCTATTAAAATACGATCAGGCAGCTAATTGCAGCAGCCACAGCTGCATTTGCACAGAGAGGAACAGCACCTCGACCAGTGGAGAAGACCAAGCTTCAAGGTCCTCCAAACTCTGTGTCCAGAAGTCCCTTCTGCACCCAGCAGCAGAAACATTGCTGCCCACCAAGGGAGTTGGAAATGCAGTTCCCTCCCACCCTGCTTGGACACTTCCAGGCAGGCTCTACGTGGAGCAGAGGATGCAAATCAGTGCCCCTCACTTTGCATCTCATCTGCATATCTCCTCTTGCTCCGTGGCAGGCTGCCACACTGCAGCCCCCAGCTGGGGCTGGGGGTAAATGGCAGGCACTGCCTAAGAGGGATGGGAATAGGGATAGCGATGGGAATAGGGATAGGGATAGGGATGGGAATAGGGATAGGGATGGAGATGGGGATGGGGATGAGATAGAGGATGGAGATAGGGGATGAGGATAGGAATAGGGATAGAGGATGGGGATAGAAGATGGGGATAAACACGATATAGGGGATGAAAATCAGCTGCAGGATGGAGATGGAATGGGCATGGAAATGGGTTAGGGGATAGGGACAAGGGTAAGAATAGGGATGAGGCGTTGGTGCCTTCCCATCCACAGCAGGATGCAGCTTCAGAGCCAGCAACACCAGCTGGCATCAGTTCCCTTGTTTCCTCTGTAGGAAGTGAGATGATACAGCTTTGATCAACTTTCAAAAGTGAATAGAAGCTGCAGAGGAGCTTGATGTCAGGAGAAGATCCTGGGTCTGATCGGAGCAAGAAGGCAGGCAGCAGGCTGCTCCATCACAGCAGAGACCTCTGTGGTTGTCAGTCGTCTCCAGCACCCCTCCTCAGGAAAGAAAAAGCAGTGAAAGCAGCTCCTTTGCTCTAGGAGCAGTCAAGCAGGGAGGAACAGCTCCAAGGTGGGACCCTCAAAAAACACCCCCAACCCTGCTCCCTCTTTGTTATCCTGGTGATGAGCTTGGGCAGCTCCTGAGAGCTGAGGTAGCTGTGGTGAGTGTGACATTCCCAGCCAGCAAAGCCAGGAGTGAGGGCTGCAAGAGGCATAGGATCATAGAGTGGTAGGGATTGGAAAGGACCTCCGGAGATCGCTGAGCCCAACCCCCTGCCAAAGCAGCATCACCCAGCACAGGGCACACAGGAACGCATCCAGACAGGGCTGGAAAGGCTCCAGAGAAGGAGACTCCACAACCTCTCTGGGCAGCCTGCTCCAGGGCAGCCTCACAGTAAAGAAGTTTCTCCTCCTGCTGAGGTGGAGCTTCCTGGGTTCCAGTTTGTGCCCCTTGCCCCAAACCCCACTGCAAAGAGACTTGCACCTTCTTGATGCAAACCCCCTGCAAAAGAGACTTGCACCTTCTTGATGCAAACCCCACTGCAAAAGAGACTTGCACCTTCTTGATGCAAACCCCACTGCAAAAGAGACTTGCACCTTCTTGATGCAAACCCCACTGCAAAAGAGACTTGCACCTTCTTGATGCAAAGAAGCACCAAGGGAGGAGCAAAAGCAGAGTCAGAGAATCACAGAATCAGAGAATCAGAGACTCTCAGAATCTCAGATTCACAGAATGGTGGAGGTTGGAAGGGACCTCTGAAGATCATCTAGCCCAACACCTCCCCCCATGCCAAGAGCCTCCCAGCCCACCCACAGCCCTCAGTGGGTGCAAAGGTGTTTGCAACCCCCTCAGGTGGGATCTAATAATATTAATAAGAGTAATAAAAGCTCTGTTCTAACTGCAACAGCAAAGCTGCAGCATGGAAGGAAGGGGAAAAAAGGATGCAAATGAGGCTTATCTGCTGATCAGAATAACAAGTGAACTTGAGAGGGAAGGGGCAGCCTCTCTGGGTAATGAGGATTATTTGCCCACCATTTCCCTTGCAAATCAGCAGCAGCTTCCCAGAGCAGGCTGAGCACGCAGCGTGGTGCTCAGCACCCAGTGATGCCTCCCAAGGGCCACCACGTGAAGCCCAAGCGCAGGAGATGCTTGCCCAAGTCTTTAGTTTTTCACAATAAAATGTTGTCCCTGGGTTGGAGAGGGAGGAGGAGGTTCTTAGGAGGAGAGGTTGAGGGAGCCGAAGCTGTTTAGTCTGGAGAAGAGGAGGCTGAGGGGAGACCTCATGGCTCTCTGCAGCTCCCTGAGAGGACGCTGGAGTAAGGTGCAGGTTGGGCTCTGCTCCCTAGTCTCAGGTGATAGAATGAGAGGAAATGACCTGAAATTGTGCCAGGGGAGGCTTAGGTTGGAGATTAAGAACAATTTCTTTCCAGAAAGAGTGGTCAGGGGTTGGCACAGGCTGCCCGGGGAGGTGGTGGAGTCCCCATCCCTCAAGGTGTTCAAGAAACCTGTGGCCATGGCACCTGGGGACATGGTTTAAAGGCCATGGTGGTGCTGGGTAGCTGGTTGGACTGGGTGATCTCAGAGGCCTTTTCCAACCCAAACAATTCTTTGATTCTCTGATTCCTTCCTTGCTGCTCTGAGGTTTGACCTCCTGGATGCATCATCTTCCTCTTGGTGACCATGCTGCGTGCAGAGCAGAGCAGAGCTTTGTGTTGGCTCTGCTGAGGAGGGAGTTGAAGCTGCAGGAGTGAGTTTCTGTTCTGGCAATTAGCAGTGCTCATGGTTATTTTCCCTCATTATGAGCTGTCCTGTGTGTCATGGAACAACACTCACCAACAGCCTCCAAATCCTCCTTGAGCCCCTCCACCCGTGGCAAGGTCAGGGTCTCAGCAGCCTGTTGCCTCAGCTCCAAGGGATTGTCCTTTATTGAATCCAGCTTCCAGGCAGCTTTCAGAGCTGTCTCTTGGAGCTATTTGGGTCTTACCCATGCTTTCCAGGCCAGGACTATTCCCATATGCATGATCCATGTGTTCCAAAATATTAGTGTACTGGAAAGGCCCTAACTCAATTTCACTCTGCATTTTCCAGACGTTTATTGAAACAGTGAGCTGTGAAATTCTGCTGTGGATTCCCTCTGGTTCAATTTGTTTCTGGGATGGAGGAATCTGGAGAAGACTCATCCAGGGCTCACAGCACGGGGGACAACCTCTCTGGATGCTAACTGGAGTCTCTCACAGGGGTCCCAGGGCAATTGCTTTTTTCTTCTGACTGTCCAGGGCAGGGCACAAGGAAGCATCCCCAAGGGCCAGGGCTTGATTAGCTCTGCAAGAGTGATGCTTGTAGGACTCTCCAGAGCTTCACTTCCCTTTTCATCAAGTGCTCCAGTTCCTAGCCCCACTTCCTCCTCTGAGTACTCTGCTGCCCCACGGGAGGAGCAGACACCTGGAAGAGGGAGTAGATGTTCCACAGACACTGTACTCATGCTGGGTAGGGTGTCAGGATACAGCCCATCTCAGGCTGTGTATTATCTTCCCTGCCATTGCTCATCCAGGCTCCTGGGAGAAGGATTCCAAGGTGTCACCTGTTGGTATGATGCCCATGGGTGTGACCCACCACCAGGGCTCTGGATCAAGCACAAAGGTGAATGAGAAGTGGTTTCTGGGGGGCATGCAGGGGCTTTGCTATGAGGAGTTCCGCAGAGGAGATCTTGTCCTCCCAAACACTTCTGCTGAAGGCCCTGCAGTTGGGCCACGCAGGACCTCCTTTTCTCCCCCTCCAGCTCTGCTGGAGGATTTTCCATGGGACAGCAGAACTTTGTGAACAAGGGTTCAGCTGCAGACACACCTGGCCAAGGCAGAGCTGCACTGCAGGCAACCCTGTGCTGCCAGCACCACAGAGGAGCCATCACAGCCCTGGGGAGGGCATGGAGAAGTGTGAGAACAGGGGAACCACTTTATTAAGGCCATGTGAATATTTGGGGCAGAAGCCCAAGTCTGACAGGCTCAGTGTGCAGCAGCCCTGCACAGCCAGCCCCAGCAATGCACATCCATTTGGGGGTGGGGAGCAGCTGCTCACATGCTTGCTCTAGGACTTTGTTTCAGAGCATCATGCTGTGTGGGACAGGGACATCCCAGCACAAACATTGTCCCTCTGTCCCTCTGCCCCAGCACTCCCGCAACCCAGAGCCAGTCACCAGAGTACAGACAGCGAAGGCAGAGCAGGGTCATGTTTCCAGCCTTGAGGCCATCTGCACTGCAAGAACTTGCCAAGTTCAGTGCTGCTCCCCCCAGTCACCTCCAGAAGGATTTGCACTACTGCTGCAACCTCCAACTGCAGCTTGTCACAGGAGGGTCCAGTTTCATTCCTGTGATGGTTTCACCAGGAGCTGCTGTGATCAAGCGCTCACAGAGGCTGGGTACTCTCAGGCCAGGTTCAGCTCTTGCGACCCTTGTGCAGACCTCAGGTGAGCTTCTGGTGGCAGTGAAGGTGTTGCTTGTTTGGAGGCTTACGCATGAAGATAGACTTTGGTCTAAGATTGCTGCCACCAAGGCTTTCTCATGCAAATGTGGCCCTTTTGCACATGCCTTGAATACCAAACCAGTCCAGCTTCTACTTCTGTCTCGCATTTCCCCCACAGAACCTGCAGCACCACACCTGTCCCTGCTGAGCACTGGCACAGGGCTTTCCCTGCCCCTGAGCTCCAAAGCTGCCTTCTGCTGGCAGTGTCCCCAACTCACTGCCAAACCAAATGGCTGCTGCCACACCAATAAAACCCATCCGATGGGTTGGCCAAGGCTGCTCATGGAGGAGTATTTGGCCATGGAAACTGGGAGCAGCAACCGGGAAGAATCAGCAACATGCTCTTGGGGCCAAGAAGGCCAATGGTCTCCTGGGGTGCACTATGAAGAGACTGACCAGATCCAGGGAGGTTCTCCTCCCCCTCTACTCTGCCCTACTGAGGCTACAGCTGGAGTCTGGTGTCCACTTCTGGACTCCTCAGTTCAAGAGAGACAGGCAACTACTGGAGCGAGTCCAGTGGAGGCTAAGAAGATGCTGAGGGACCTGCAGCATCTTTGAGGATGGAAGGTTCTTTGCTGTGAGGATGCCAAAGCCCTGGAGCAGGCTCTCTCTGGAGAGATTCCAAGCCCCTCTGGGCATCATGTTCCTGGTCAAGCTGCTGTGGGTGCCCTGCTTTAGCAGGCGGCTTGGACTGGATGATCTCCAGAGGGCTCTTCCAACCCTGGATGGGTTCTGTGTGGAGTCTCCCCAGTCTGTATTTGCTGGTTTGTATCCAGGTTGGCTTTCCATTGCTGAATGCTCACCAAACTCCACACAATCTCCAGAGGCCCCTTTCACCCCCACCATGCTGGGATCCGGTGAAATCAGGATGTGAGAGGGGACCTGGGAAGCCATGAGGAGCTTTGCTCCAGCCCCCAATTGTAGCTGAAGGTGTCCAGGCAGGAGGCTCTGGGGAGGAGGTGGGGGAAAACTGCCAGATTAGGCAAACAGCCATTAGGCAGAGGAGCTGGAGGAGAGTGGAATATTCCTGCCACACCAAGGAGCAGAGCCCTCACCCCTTCGGGTGCTGCGTGGGACCAGAGCTGGGGGAATTCACTTTAGTCTGGCTCGGAGTGGCGCTGATCCTGCTGCAGCTGGGAGAGGATTTCCCTTCAGCTCCAGCCCAGCTGCTTAAAAAGCCAACCAACCAACCAAACCCCAAACCCCAGCACCCCAAGCAGCACCAGAGCCGCCAGAGCCCTCTTCCCCCCAAGTCAGCTAATATTTCATGAATAAATTGAAGTGGTCAGGTCCCGTTTTGTGCAGAGAGGAGGTTCCCTGCCGACCAAGCCTCCTCGGTGCCGTTGGGGGTATAAATAACTTCACAGGCTCCTTCTCTCTGCCTTGCCAAATAAAAGCAACATTCACTCATTTGATTTTTTTCCCCTCTTTTTCTTTCTTTTTTTTTTTTTAATTTTATGCAAATGATCTTCTGTTCTGTGTTATTATGTAAAGGAGCCAACTGAAATGGTAATGAGGGAACCCAGAAGCATGCATACATTAACTGCCTGCTAGAGAGCTTTACACCTCCAGAACTGGCACTCAGGCCCAGCTCCAAGGGAGGGACAGGTGTCCTGAGGGGGAAGATTTTTACTCCAGGACTTGGTTACCTCTGAAAGTAAGAGAAGGCTTAAGAGAGACCTTATTACCATCTACCATGGATCCATAGAATCAGGGAATGGGTTGGACTGGAAGGGACCTTGAAGATCATCCAGTTCCAGCCCCCTGCCATGGGCAGGAACACCTCCCACCAGCCTCATCCAACCTGGCCTTGAACACCTCCAGGTTGGTGGCACCCCTGAGCCCCTTGGGCAGCCTGCTGCAGTGTCTCCCCACCCTCACTGTGCAGAATTTCTCCTGAATATCCAGTCTAAATCTGCCCTTCATGTACTGGTATATAACGAGTGGCTGCCAGGAGGATGGAGACAAGGGGCCATGGGTACAAGTTACTGCTGGGGAGATTCCGACTGGACTCCAGAAGAAAATGTTCCACCATGAGGACAGTCAGACATTGGAATTGACTCCCAAGGGGAGCAGTGGATTCCCCCATGCAGGACAGATTGAAGATTCCACCTCCTGCTACCTGAAGCACATCCTTACGTGCCCAGTGGGGTCCTCTGCCTGCTCTCCTCCGCAGTACTGCCCCATGGGACACACCTCCAGCTAGAAAAACTGCCCTGAGTGTGAGACAAGTTCAAATCTTCATTTTCTGTGCCCTCCAAGAACATTCAAGGGGTTTAACCGGGGGAAAAGATCAGGGTTTCTCACCTTTGTAAGGAGAGAGCCGAAGCTCAGATCACAAGGGAGCAGATGCCTCAAATCCTCCTTAATCCCCACGTTCAGCACTGGTGTTTGAAGCAATTAGAGGCACAGCCAGGACCATTCTCGAGAAGGTGGAGCAGATGTTGCACACAGAGGTGCATTAAGCTCTCCGTTGTGGCTGAGCTGCAGAGATGTTGGCCCAAGTCCATCTCAGTGTGACTGTGAGGGCTGCTTGGCTCCAAACACAGCAGGCTGGACCAGCAACAGAACAACACAGATCACAGTTTGTGAACTCACCACCGTGTCAGGAGCTGGAGTGAGATCCAGAGACCTCCTGGAGGTGGTGGGAGCCTTCTCCTTGATTTCAAGGCACCTAGAAGCTTTATATCTGCAGCTTCTGTGTAGTAATTAAATGAGAGGCAGCAAATAATGGGAAAACTACACCAAGAGGCTAGGTCTGATCCAAAAGCCTTCTGTGAAAGCCTTCTGCTGAGCCAACAGGGTTCTGGAACAAGCCCTGAGTGGTAATAAAAATAAATCCCTGTAATTAGGCAAAAGGGAAAAGCCAAAAGGCTTCCAAATCTGGATCCTGGAGCTAGGGCTGGGGAGCCTTGAAACCTCAGGAAATCCCAGGAGCACACAGGAGGCAGCTCAGGAGGTGCTCAGCCACCCCTCGCTGGAGGGGGTGAGGGAGCATCCTCTGCACCCCAGGGCTCGGCCTCCTGAAATGGCAGTTCCCAGGTGACCTGGGGTGGCCTGAGCCTGGATAGGGTCAGGAGGCATCACAGAATCTTTTCAGGTGGAAAAGGCCTCCAAGAGCATCAAATCCAAGCAGGAACTCAGCACCACCGTGGCCTTTTAACTGTCCCCGAGTGCCACGGCCACACGTTTCTTGAGCACCTCCAGGGATGGGGACTCCACCACCTCCCTGGGCAGCCTGTGCCAGCCCCTGACCACTCCTGCAGGAAAGAAGTTGTTCTAATCTCCAACCTAAACCTTCCCTGGTACAACCTGAGGCCATTTCCTCTTGTCTTATTGCTTGCTCCTTGGGAGAAGAGACCAACCCCCACCTGGCTCCAGCCTCTGTTCAGGGAGTTGTAAAGAGCAGAGATGGGGACAAAAGTCTGCCCAAAGAGGATATTTTGGGTTTTGAAGTGAAATGTGGAATTTGTTTCCAGGAGGTTCTTTCTAGTTTTGGTGTAGCCAGTGGAGCAGCAAATGGGGGAAGAAGAAGAGGAAAGGAGGTCCATTACTGTTGTGTTGACCTGCTGTGCCTCATGGTAGAGTGAGGGAACAGACAGCTGAAATTAGACAAAAAAGGAAGAATTCTTGTGGGTTTTCAGAGCAAGGAGTTCACCATAGAGCTCTGGCCTGGGCAGAGGCCAAGAGCAGGGCTGGGTTCAAAGGGAGGTTAGATAAATTCGTGGAAAATATGCAACTTCTAGGCATGGCATTGAGACAACTCAAGTGTCAGACAGTGGTTCCTGAGTGCCAGAGGCTGGCACAGACCAGGGGATGGTGCTGCCTACAGGCCCTGCTCCTTTCCCTGCTTTGAGATGGGGTTTGGTTAGCTCCTGCGTGGCAAACCCACGCAGTGCCCTGGCAGGATGCTGCTGAGGCAAACCTTTGCTCTCTTCCAGGGCAGAGATTTCCATCTTGCCCCTTCCTTTCAAGAGGACCTGAGCATCTGCATCGTTTGGGGCTGACTGTTTCAGCATTTCAATTCTCTTTTTTAATCATTTCTTTCTTTTCTGGGGGGGTTCAGAGGACCTTTCCTGCCTTCCCAGAAACAGAGCACAAACATCTCCTGCTCGGATGTTTTGCTAAGTTATTTTCATTAGCAAGAAAATAAACTTGCTTCCATCTGGGAATTTTGTGAAGTGTTTCAGATAGGGTTTTTAACTTCTCTGTATCCCATCACCAGGGGTGGATTTCAGCCAAGTGTTCCAGGGCTTGAACACACAGCTCTTAAGGGATGGTCAGGATTTGGCTCTGAAGCCCTCACCTGACTTCCTTCTGATAGACACCGCTCCAAGCTCCTCCTCCACAGATCTGATTTCTCCCAAATGTTGAGAACTTTTGGATTCCTGCCTGAATTGTGTCCATTTGGGTCCAGCTTTATCCTCACTTCCATATGGTGACCAGGAGAGGCTCTCGAAGCCAACAAACCTTCCGGGCTTCAGGTGGCCCCGGAGCAGCGAGAGAGACAGAAGTAAGCACGGGGGGACCTCAAAGAGCCTGGGAATTTGCTACCCACGCACAGAGGAACTCATCTGGGGGGGTCACATTAAATCCTCCTTGTTGGGAGAAGGGGGATGTGCAGGGAAAGGTGACCCACTGGGCT